>QXTE01000040.1:2753019-3026540 GCA_003942145.1 Platysternon megacephalum | reverse complement strand
GAGAGGAGCCATCATGAAGAATCCCCTAGCTATCACCTGAGCTGGAACAAGAGCTGTACCAGGGGAAAGAATTGTGCCCAGGCCTGGAAGGTGTCCAGTCTGAGAAAAAACTTACTGAAGCATCTCTGAGGGTGAGATTATCTGTATTCAGTTTGATTAGACATAGATTTGCGCATTTTATTTTATTTTGCTGGGTAACTTACTTTGTTCTGTCTGTTACTACTTGGAATCACTTAAATCCTACTTTCTGTATTTAATAAAATCACTTTCTACTTATTAATTAACTCAGAGTATGTATTAATACCTGGGGGAGCAAACAGCTGTGCATATCTCTCTATCAGTGTTATAGAGGGCGAACAATTTATGAGTTTACCCTGTATAAGCTTTATACAGGGTAAAACGGATTTATTTGGGTTTAGACCCCATTGGGAATTGGGCATCTGAGTGCTAAGGGCAAGAACTCTTCTGTGAGCTGTTTTCAGGTAAACCTGCAGCTTTGGGACAGGTGATTCAGACCCTGGGTCTGTGTCTGGAGCAGACGGGTGTGTCTGGCTTCGGCAAGACAGGGTGCTGGAGCCACCGAGCTGGCAGGGAGAACAGGAACAGAGGTAGCCTTTGCACATCAGTCGGCAGCTCCCAAGGGGGTTTCTGTGATCCAACCCATCACACTGGGGTCACATTTTGAATCTTTCTCCATAGCTAGGAGGGCTAGAAACTTACTTTTCCTTTAAGACCAAAGGCTGAAATCATCACATCTTCACTTGACTCCAGGAGCTGGAGCTTTAAGGAAAACAATATTTATCATGAGACTCCTGACAAAATCATGAGAGTTGGCAACACTGTTAACAGACAAGGTGGGTAAGGTAATATCTTCTATTGGATCAACTTCTGTTGGTGAGAGACAAGCTTTCGAGATTACTACAGAGGTCTAGGAAACAGAGTGTCACAGCTAAATACAATGTGGAACAGATTATTTAGCATAAGTAAGGCTGCGAGTCTGTCACGGAGGTCATGGATTCCGTGACTTTCCAGGACCTCCGTGACGTCTGCAGCAGCGGTCGGGGCCGCCTGAGCAGCTCGGGCAGCCCTTGGGCCAGCCGCACTGGCCGCTGCTGGGGTAGTCTCAGCCCCCCCCCTTTCCCCAGCACTAGCGGGGGTCCCGAGCCGCTGACCCCACTCCCCCTGAGCACCAGCGACATTTAGTCAGGGGTATATAGTACAAGTCGTGGACAGTTCACGGGCTGTGTGACGGGTCCGTGACTTTTACTAAAAATACTGGTGACTAAAAGGTAGCTTTAAGCATAAGTAGTTAACATATAGTTCAAGGGATCATTCAAGATGAAGTGGCCCATTAACATCCCTCCAGTCAGATCCAAAGAAGAGCTCTGTGTAATCTCAAAATCTTGTCTCTCAGACTCCCACCAATAGAAGCTGGCCCAGGGAAAGATATTATCTCACCCATCTTGTCTCTGAGATACCAAGTATGTTAGCAGGAAGTCTAGGGCCCTGATCTAAACAGATACAAATTGGACATCAAGGCTCTTCATCTGATCAAGTCATCATCCAGAAATTAGGGATTTCTGGTCACAATGTTTTTCTGCAAGCTACACAAACTCCCTTGTGAGAAGCCAGGTCAGTTATAATTAAAAAACATAACAAAACAAAAGAAAACAAAAGCAGCAAACACAAAGTTAAGTTAATTCCTCTCATATCCATGCACCCACTGCTCTTATTTAATGTGAATCTTATGGTAGCGCCAAGAGCCCCAACTGAGATTGGGTCTATGCTGTGCTAGGCACTGCACATACACATAGTGAGAGAGTCCCTTCCCCACCCAGCTTACCGTGGAGACAAGACAAGGGTGGGAGGGGAAAGAAGCAGAGAAAAAGGAAGTGATTTACCATGGGGACACAGCAGGTGAGTGGCAGAGTAGGGACTAGTACGTGCTGCGAAGCTCAGAACCAGCACCCCATCCCCTAGACCACGCTGCCCCTCAAGCCTCTGTTTTCCTCCGCAGTCAAGACTACCACCAGGAAGGATTCTTGTGTTGTGTCGAGAACGTGCTCTAGTGGTGGTAATTCACGCTCAGACCACAAACAGAATCGTACCACATGAAACATGCCTTTGACTCAAGTGAGAATAAAAGAAATGCCCAAAAAACTAAAATGGAAATGAACTAACACAGACAGGGTGCGGAGAACTCTGAAGCACTGAGAAACAGACTCCACTTGACTTCAGAAAGTCCATAAATATGCACCATGCTAGTCACGCCGTCATGGGAACACCATGCCTCACTAGAACAGCTATAAATATTTAGACAGGTGCTGTCAGATCATTGAGAATTGGCTTTCACTTTATTTGTTTCTTTTGTTTTTTGTTTTATTTTGTTTTTAATTTCCACTGAAAAATAACTTGCTTGGATTTGAACTTTCATCTCCATCCGCAGCCATGCTATGGTAGAGAGACATTAGGGTAATGGGGCCATATAGGTACCTAAGTTAATGCAAGCAATGGGACTCTCAAAACAGATCAGCTTGTCAGTTTTCATTTTGCTTTTCAGTCAGCTTGAACAGGGAGCTTAAATGGTCACACGACCGACTGCACCCCAGTTCCCGCACCAAGACAAGGACAGAGAATCAGACCTTTAAGCCCCCTAGTACCTGGTCTGGATGCTTAACTTGAATTAAAAAGACAAGCGAGAGAAACACTGCACCCATCTCTAGCACCTTCCAAATGTGACTGTGGAAGTGCTTTATATACATTAAAAGGGCACTGGCAACAAATGTGGCCCAGCATTTCAATTTTGGAAGAATAGCCTTCTCCGTCCAATAGAAACATTTCCACAATTTTAAAATATTCCATTGAAAACTGCTATTTACAACCACTTGGCCACATGCAACTGAACCTGCTCAGCAGAAGGGAAACTGGGTTTTATTGTCCTAGCAGAGACACACGAAGAAACAATGAGCTTAAACAGCAACAAATCAATGTTTTCATTTTTCATTTCCAACAATTGAAGGTGTTATTAGTAACACAGGGAAAGAAATTCATTTCCAGCAGCAAGTCAGTCAACGTTGTCCCCGTCCCTTTCACTAGGCATGAGAACACTATGGATGTGTTATGTTTATTAACTGGACATTGTCTGCTGACAGAAGTACTTTTAGGAGAGTACTGGCATACTATTGAGGCCAAATCCTCGGAGTTCAAGAGCAAGCCCCAGAGCCGCTGAAGATAGGTCAGACTAGCTTTAAGGGCCCCCCTCCTCAAATTTGAGAGCTAAATTCTAAAATAGCCTAAAAAGTACACAGCACTTCAGCCACTCCAGTTTTACACATTAGTTTAAATGTTCTTTGGAAACAAGACAACAAAGCTGCAGGATAGAGGAGAAGGCGAGAGGTTTAAATGTAGAAAATAATAAACTGAGCTTCTAATTTTGTTTTGGTACAAGTGTCTGTCCAGAGCACAGCTCACTATGCCTAGAGACCATGGCTTTACACATAGCTAGATACATGGCTTGCTATCCAGCCTGGGGTAACTGTGGGAGATTGCAGTAAATGATGCATTAATTAATAATCCCTCCCTCCCCAATTCACCCCTCCCCCAGCTGCTGCAAACGGAAGAGAGTTTGTTTTATAATTTCCTTTTTGGGAGCTGGGATTTACGTACAACTACTTACCTTTCTAGCTCAGATGAGCGAGGGACCCTGAAAGGCACAGTGGAGTGGGCCAAGGGCTGGCTGGATCATCCGTGTTCTGGCCCTGCCACCCAGGATTCGGTGTAGCCAGAGGAGGGTGCCCTGCACAGAAGAAAAGCAGCAGGAGACAGACGGATTTGAAAATGCAGCTTCTCCAGAAAGCACTTCTGGACTCAGAGAATGACAATTTGATTCTTGTGAATTCTGCTGCCTCATACAGCAGCACAATCATTTGAGAGTCCGTCTGCAGTTTCATTTTAAATAATTCTTTAACTGTTATTGGCATGTACAATTCTTCTCCCCCAAGCGTGAGAGTGAGAATATGTGAACCCCCCCCCCCCCCCCCCCCCCCCCCCACACACACACATAGAGTCTAATAAATGTCACCTTAGCAGAGGCAGACAATACAGGCCCAGAGGGGCCCCATCCCTGCAATGAATTGCGATCTAGCCAAAGTGGTTTTGCACTCAGCTGAAAGCAGCCTCACAAGGTCAGGGTACACTGGCACCAGAATTGAATTGAATAATTAAAAGACCCGACAGAACTCCCTCCTACCGGCTTGCACCTCCGTAACTTGGCAATGGGGACGAACCCTCCTTCAGCAGAGGCACACACCAGCAGCCCAGCCCTGGCTGGAGATCAGGCCTGGGGGGATGCTGGGTGCCTGGGTTTGATCAGTTATAGAATATACTCAGACGCCATGGCGTGGCGGCAGGATGAAGATACAGACAGATATCATTATCAGCCTCTGTCTGATGTGCTGATTTTAACAGCGCCTGGTTAACAGGATGGTGAAAGCCAGACAAATAAAATACCCTTGTAACGTTCAATAAGCCACGGCCACCATCCCCTGGCCTCTGCAGGGTCCAAGGTGCACATTGACCGATCTGACTCCCTGGAACGCCCAGTCCCCCAAGGCTGAGGCAGAGAGGCCCTAAACCTGGCCCATTCCCTGCCAGCGCAGGACAGCGCCCTATGGAACAACACCTTCCAGAGCAGAGAAACCTACTGCTCTGACAGGGGCAAGGGGAAGAGATCAGAGGTGTCTAGGCGCGGCTGGGTGCCTCACGTTCTGATCTCTCTGGAACCAGCAGCAGTGTCTTGAGGCCAGGGCACTTTCTGGAGACTTGTACAGACCTCCTTGCAACCCCTCCCCCAACTGATGCCCATGCTCCTTCTTACCAGCCCCAACACTCCCAAATTATGTCAGTGCCCCTGCCTGGCACCTTCTCACCCCCCAGGACCTCCTCCGCTACTTCCCACAGTGTCATCTGCCTGGTAGCCCCATGGCCCAGTGCCCTGCTGCCCAGTATTCAGTGTCCCATCTCTTTCCCCCAGAGCCCCCCTGCCAGGTACCCTCCCAGAGCCCCCCCAGGGCCTTCCCCAGTGCCCCTCCCCCTGCCCAGTGCCCCGGTACTGTCTCCCATCCCCCAGTACTCAGTGTGCCATCTCTTTCCCCCAGAGCCCCCCTCCCAGCACCCCCCTGCCAGGTACCCTCCCAGAGCCCCCCCAGGGCCTTCCCTAGTGCCCCCTCCCCCTGCCCAGTGCCCCATCTCTGCCAGTGCCCCCCGCCGGGTGTCCCCAGTGCCCGCCCCCCAGCGTCCCACCGCCTTCCCCCCCGGCCCCCCTCCCCCTCCCCCGGGCCCCCCCCGCCCGGACCCCCCCCCCGCCCCTCCCCCGCCCCCCCGCGGCCGCCTGGGGCCCCCGCCCCCCCCGTCCCATCTCCTCCCCCCCCCCCCGCCAGCCCCGGCCCCCCCCCTTCCCCCCGCCCCCCCCCGCCCGCCCCCTGGCCCCGGGACCCGCTGCCCAGTCTCCAGCCCCCCGTCTCTTCCCCCCAGCGCCCCCCTGCCAGGTACCCTCCCCGAGCCCCCCCCAGGGCCTTCCCCAGTGCCCCACCCCCTGCCCAATGCCCCAGTGTCTCCCTGCCCGGTACTCAGTGTCCCATCTCTTCCCCCCAGAGCCCCCCTCCCAGCGCCCCCCTGCCAGGTACCCTCCCAGAGCCCCCCCAGGGCCTTCCCCAGGGCCCCATCTCTGCCAGTGCCTCCTGCCTGGTGTCCCCAGTGCCCCCTCCCCAGTGTCCCATCTCTTTCCCCCAGAGTCCCCCTGCCAGGTACCCTCCCAGAGCCCCCCCCCAGGGCCTTCCCCAGTGCCCCACCCCCTGCCCAATGCCCCAGTGTCTCCCTGCCCGGTACTCAGTGTGCCATCCCTTTCCCCGGAGCCCCACTGCCAGGTACCCTCCCAGTGCCCGGTGCCCCCCCATTTCCCCATCTCTGCCAGTGCCCCCTCAGTGCCCCCCGCAATGCCCCGCCCGGTGCCCCCCGCAATGCCCCGCCCATCTCCCCCGGTGCCCCCCAGGCGGACGGCGCTGGGTCCTGCCCTCATGCAACCCGCCCCTACCGTGCAGGTGCAGGGGGCGGCCCGGCCCGGGGGGAGCCGCAGCAAAGCCCCGCCCGGAGCTGGTGCAGGAGACGAGCGGGGCTCTTAGCCCAGGCTCCGGCATCAGCCTGCAGCGGGGAGCGGAGCCACCCCCCGCGCCGGCTCGGCTCAGCCCAGCCCCGCCCCGCTCTTAAAGGGACACGGACCCCACCGCGGATCGGCCCGGCCGGGGCTCATGGGGGTATCGGGGTGCATGCAGGGGGCACCCGGGTGCCTGCAGGGCACTGGCACGAGATGGGTCTGGGGGGGATCAGGTGACTGCGGAGGGGTGGGTTACATGGGGTATCCAGGTATATGGAGTATCAGGGTGCACGCAGGGGGGGTGCATGCAGGGGGCACCCGGGTGCCTGCAGGGCACTGGCACGAGATGGGTCTGGGGGGGATCAGGTGACTGCGGAGGGGTGGGTTACATGGGGTATCCAGGTATATGGAGTATCAGGGTGCACGCAGGGAGGTGCATGCCGGGGGCTTTGGGGGCACGAGTGCCTCCAGCACTGCGGTGCACTGGTGCAGGTGGGGCGCTGCAGGGCTCTGGTTAACATGCCCTGCGCTGAGTTCCCTTTGCTAGCATTGCTGGTGCAGATCTTGGGAGGGGTGGGGGCAGCCATGCGCAGCCCATCACTAGCCGCCCCATCCCCTGATGCAAACCCCCATGTGCTCGTATACCGCCTGATTGGCAGAGGCAGGGCTGGAGATGGGCCTTGCAGGACTTTGTGCAACCTGACATGAGGAAGGACCCAGCCATCTCCCTCCCCAGGACCACCTTCTCCCCGCCCCAATCTGCCTTCTCCCTGCCTGAGACCCCCTTTGGCACCCCTCATCCACCACCAGTTTGTGAAGCGCCAGAGGCTCTGGTGTGGGCAGCTAGAGGAGGTGAAGCCGACATGCCACTTTCCGAGCAAGGGCAGAGACGGGCAGATAGGGAGCTCAGTCTCTGCCCCACCCCAATGGCCTGAGAGAGGGAGGCGGACGAGGAATTAGGGGTGGCTGGGTGTGAGTATTTGTGAGGGGACTGCAGAAGTGCAGGACTCTAAAGTCACCCCTGTGCAAAGAAATACAAGAGAGGGAGGGTAGGCGCATCAGGGAGCATGAGGAGCCAGGAGAGCTGAGGGAGGGAAAGTGCACATCCTTAGGCAAAAGATACAGAGCAGTGGCTCTCAAACTTTTGTACTGGTGACCCCTTTCACATAGCAAGCCTCTGAGTGTGACCCCCCCTTATACATTAAAAACACTTTTTTATATATTTAACACCATTATAAATGCTTGAGGCAAAGTGGGATTTGGGGTGGAGGTTGACAGCTTGCGACCCCCCATGTAATAACCTTGTGACCCCCTGAGGGGTCCCGCCCCCCAGTTTGAGAACCCCTGATACAGAGTGGCCTAGCACTCAGTAGCCTGAGTCACCCATGGGCCATACAGGAGAGACAGCATAGCCCTGCTATGGGCACCCAGACCTGGTGGATTAGTGCTGACAGCACCTGTTGCTTTCCCATGCAAATAAAGTTCCTGAAATGGAAAATGGATGGTTAAATCGGGTCTGGCCAGCAGGATGGTGCACAAGCATTTTCCACCTGGAGACATAAGTTCCAGTTTTAGTCCACCCCACAAAACCACTCACCATGAATTGATCAACAAATCTCTTCTCAGGAGAGCAGGGAGCGCGCAGGGCAGGACTGGAGTGTATCAGCAGAGCTGTGTAAGGAAAGTTTGCATAACAATTGCCACATGAACTCTCTCCCTAGCTGGTGCTATTTAACTCTCCCTTTTATGAGCATTCTGTGATTTCAGTATAAAGGAATATGTGCAATACTACGAGCTGAGTGAATTATTCTTAACATACGACATATATGATGATGAATTAGCCTCCTTTTCTGTGCATGAAACATCTGTGAGGAGTTCACAATATCCTCAAATGTAAGAGACTTTCTTTTCTTGTTTTTACTCTATGTGCGGATTGCTATGATTATTCTATTGTATGCTATTTTTTGCTATTTGAGCTATGCTGGTTAGCTGCGACTGGTGAGATAATTGACATGCTGCTATGCTTTAACAGGATGAGTGTGGAAGCACTTCCAGTGAAGATATTTATATAGCCCCCCCAGTAGCGAACCGTTTCACAATTTGAAGGTACTTACTCTTACAACCCCCCCGTGGGGCACAGCAGTAACGTAAAGCTCATTTTCCAGAGGGGGGAGTGATGCACAGGGAGACCAAGGCCCAGATCCTCAAACGTATCTAGGTGCTTAACGCCCATTGAAATAAACTTGAAAGGTAAGTGACTTGCCCAAGGTCACATAGGACATCTGTGGCAGCAAAGGAAATTGAACTGAGGTTTCTTGAGTCCAAGGCTAGCAGCATGCCCTAACCACTGAACCATCCTCCCTCTGTTCTAGCACAGATACTTGTGTGTGTGAATGTAAAATGTAATTTCTACCAATCTTTGCACAAATGATTTTGAGATGTGCTTTCCACACACATTTGTGCTAGTAAAACTCAACCACGGGAGTATCTGCAGAAAGCAAATCCCAAAGGGCATGAGCCTGGCCAGAATGAAATCATTAAAAATATTAAAGTGGACATGTGTTGGCAGTATTATTAGCCAACCTCTCATAAACCCTCTGTGACCTTTGTGTTATTAACTAAATGTATTTTATCCAAATATAGTTTTAATTTTCGGTTAATGCTGTACTTCCTGTATCATGGTGGTTTTGTATAGAGTTTAGACGCTTTAAACACGAAAGTCAACAAGAAACCCTCAATAGAGTAAAGTCACCCTCGAGATAAATTAATGTTTCCTTTGGGCTTTGCCCAAGTTGTAATATCCCCTCTCTGATTTAAAAGAAAAGAACTGTTAATCATAACACTGCCTGCGCTATCATTCTTTGCTCCCATTTAAAGCGTGCTCTAAATTTCAGCAGTACATATGTGCCAATGGAAAATAAAGAAATGGAGCAAAACAAGGTTTACGGGGAACTCTCACCCTGCTGGATGAATGACGGTAGCATGCAGAGATTGAAAGCTCTCCCACAAACCTCTCTTTACTGTCTTCTTATTGGAGAATATTAAAAGCACATCAGTGCAGTCAGCATCTGCTGGGGGAGCCTGCCCTCTGTGTTTTCAGTCAGGGTTAATACATTTACTAGCCTGGATTCAAATCATCAAGGTAAAGTAGGGGCTTTGATCAGAGAAGGTGTAAGGCAGGGGTTGGCAACCTTTCAGAAGTGGTGTGCCGAGTCTTCATTTATTCACTCTAATTTAAGGTTTTGCGTGCCAATAATACATTGTAACGTTTTTAGAAGGTCTCTTTCTATAAGTCTATAATATATAACTAAACTATTGTTGTATGTAAAGTAAATAAGGTTTCAGAATGTTTAAGAAGCTTAATTTAAAATTAAATTAAAATGCAGAGCCCTCTGGACTTGTGGCCAGGACCTGGGCAGTGTGAGTGCCACTGAAAATCAGCTCGCTTGCCGCCTTCGGCACCCGTGCCATAGGTTGCCTACCCCTGGTGTAAGGCATTATACAAGGATGCGAGTGTTTAAGAGAGAGTTAAACAGGGGCTTTTATTTTAACACCTGCAGTGAAGGGGAAATATTCCGCTTCTACAAAAAGGAAATGGAACCAGCAGGGGAAAGGCCAAGTCTTCCTATAAATTATGCACCATCTCATGAACTTGCATCTCAGCTTTGTATTGAGCTAAGAAGTACTCATAGGCAAGAAGCACTAAAAGCATTGCAGCTGCCAAGGGACACAAGAAAATAACAAAAAGAATAGGAGTAATAAGCTTATGCTACAATAAATTTGTTAGTCTCTAAGGTGCCACAAGTACTCCTGTTCTTTTTGCGGATACAGACTAATACGGCTATTACTCTGAAAGAAAATAACAGCGCGGCAAGAAGGTTTAAGTCACGGGATTCATTCTCTTCACTTAATTTCTCCCTTGAAATCTCGGGGCTGTGGAACACCCTGTAGTGGACCCCACTGCAAGGTGTCCCCTACTGTGTGGGTTGTGATGCACTTGTCCCCTCTAGGTGTCTGTCACCATGCACGGTGTACCACAAGTGTCACAGGCACCCCATGCACAAGGCTTCCTAGACCACTGATGGGTCCCTAGTAACACTCACGCATTTCAAATACACCGAATATTTCAATAGGGCTGCAAGAAATAACAGATGCAAATACCCTAGACACAAGGACTTCAACACTTGTACAACACTTCCTAATGCAACCCCTTGGGGGGCGCCAGTAGGGGGTATAAAGGTCACAGCTCCCTGTAGGATTCCCCAGGCTTCATACCTGGGCTACTCCCTCCGCTCTATATGACTCGCCCAGAGGCAATCAAGCCCTGGCCTCCAGGCCCAGCTGTCCAGAGCCCAGTTCTTCTGTCCACGGTCTCCTGGGAGCTCCTCTGCCCAATGCTGCTGTCGCACACGTCCTGTGTGCTGGCTGGTGCTATTGCTGATCCCTACCAGCCACTGGCTGCTTCCCTGCCTGCCTCTCAGCTGTTGCCTGCTGCCCTTGCTCATTCACCACCAGCCTAGTCCCATCTGACGTCTGGAAAGACTCCCTTTTCCTGTTCTCTAGGCATTATGAAGCCCTCAGTTGAACGGACACCAGGGCCAGCTGGAGGGGAAGGTGAGCTGGGCAGGTGCTCTGGGCACCAGCTTCTGAGGGGTGCTGTGCCACTTCGGTTCTTTTTCCTTTTCTTTCTTTCTTCTTCATAAACGTTTTCTGCCCTGGCCAGCAGAATGGATTGGGCTGCTCCAGCGTGAGCCAGTGCCCTTCGTTGGCTAGATCCTCTCCCTCCAGCAAACAGTGCCTAGTGTGATGAGCCAGCAGATGCAACACACCCCTTCAGCAGGAGTGCAGAACTAGTGGTGATAAACTGGTTGTGCACCATTGCTCTCTGTTGGACGGAATCTGAACTAAGCCACTCTCCTGCATAGGGCCAGGGGTGGCAAAGGTGGCACTTGCCAATTCCCACAAAATTATCATGAGTCTTCAGTAGGGTGACCAGACAGGAAATGTGAAAAATCAGGATGGGGTGGGGGGTAATAGGAGCCTATATAAGAAAAAGACTCAAAAATCGGGACTGTCCCTATAAAATCGGGACAACTGGTCACCCTAGTCTTCAGATATCTGGACGTTTCTGAAAGCCCCAACTCCTGAAGGCAGGTGACTAGCCAAGAGACCACAGCCTAGCATGCTGACCATTACTGTTTCCTCGTCCTCCCCGTCTGTCTCCATCTCTACTCCCCCGTCTTATACGTAGATTGGAAGCTCTTTGGGGGCAGGGACCATCTTTTTGTTCCCTGTCTGTACAGCACCTGGCACAGTTGGGTCCTGGCCCACGGCTGGGGCTCCGAGGTGCTAAGGGGATACAAGTAATTATTATTAATAACAACCATGTAGGCAAGGGATGTTTCTAGCCCTTCTGGTCGTGGAGAAAAGCTGGAGCATGTGACCCCGAAAGGCTCCAACCCCAGGGAGCTGACAGAAAGCGCCGGGCGCTATTATCACTCATTCTCATTTGCAGCATCTGGCTTTCTGAACACCGGGGCTGGCACTGCCGGGGCAGGGCGCTCTGCTGCAGAGCTTTGCTGCATTGCTGCTGCTGCAGCGGGGCAGGGCAGGGCCCCATGGCTCTGGGCACTGCACCCCGGGCACTGCCAGGGGGCACCCCCCATGCAGGGGCAGCGCACTGAGCCCGAGTCTCTCTCTAGCGCCCCCTCGTGGGGACACGTGGGCCAGCAAGGCATGGACTGGGGGCTGCTTCCCACCACGAGCACAGTGCCCATTTCTCATCTCTCCCCCCCCCCCCCCCGCCTGTTGTCTCCCATGGTCTCGCCCTACCTCCCTCACGTGGTATCGCCCCGTTGAGGTAGTGACAGGCAATTGCAGTCTGCGCATGCGCCGCCGAGTCCCACAGGACTCCGAGAATGCCTGTGCGCAGGCGCGTCGCTCCTCTTGTCCCTTTCCTGACAAGCGACGCTACTCTGCGCATGCGCATCCCCTCCTGCGGGGGGGGTGTTGCTCGCTCTGCGCGTGCGCCGCGGCACGGCTTTCTTTCTCCAGCCCGGTCCTCCTGCCGGGCCTTGCAGGTACCGGGGCGCTCGCCCCTTGTCCGGCCCCTCCCCCAGCCCTGGGAGCCGCGGGGCCTGCTGGGAGAGGCCGGGCCGGGGGGCGCCTCGACGCGCGGGGGATGGGCACGCCAGGGCGGCCGTGCAGGGGAGCCCGCGCCCGGGGGGCGGGCCGGGCCAGGGGTCCCCGGACTGCGCCCCCGTGCGGCCGGGATGGGGCGGGGCAGGCCGGACCGGGGGGGACCGGACCGGATCCCGGACCGGGCGGAGCGGGGCCTGGCTCTCACCGCTCTCTCTGCTCCTTCCCCGCACAGGTGTCAGCCATGAACGCGGCGCAGGGCACGGTGGGCAGCGACCCGGTGATCCTGGCCACGGCTGGCTACGACCACACGGTCCGGTTCTGGCAGGCGCACAGCGGCATTTGCACCCGGACCGTCCAGCACCAGGACTCTGTATCCTTCTCCCACGGAGGGTGCCCCCGGCCGGCTCGCCTCTGCCCGGCGGCATGGGGTTCCCTTTGCTAGCCTGGCACCCCGCAGCACTGCAGGCCTGTGCCCTGCTTCAGCCCCGGGCATTGGGAGCTTTCCTTGCAGTCCCTTGGCAAGACCCTTCCCTAAGCCAACCTGTGTATTTCTCATCCCATCTCTTTAAAGAGCTCCTCCCTCCACCGCTGTGTTATGGGCTGACCCTGAAATGGCCCCCAGATCAGACCCTTGACCCAAACTTCAACCCAGGCTCCAGTCAGCCGTTAGACACTCTTTAAGGCTGGGAAACTATGCTATCTTCTATCTGTGTATCTTTCTGCGCACTCAGCACACACTCACAGTGTGCTATCTGAAATGCTAGGGCGTGGCCATACCACAGGCAGGCTTTGTCTTTCCCTGGAGAGACACTTTCTAAAACAGCAGTCAGATTTGGTGGGGGAGTGGTGGAACTCTTCCACCCTCTGCCCACAACCCAGAAATTGCTACAGGGGATGCCCAAATATGATGAGACAATGGCTTGTCTAATATTGTTATGCATTAGTTTGGTGGGGAGGGGATTCAGGGGGAACACAGAGAATTTTTTTCTTATCTGTTTGCATGCTTGCTTTATAAAAAGAAAAAAAATTGTAGGACCTACAGAAACTGGGCAAGTTTCTCCCCCTCATGACCAGGCAAAGTCAGTAAGCTAAAACTCCACTGTTCCTAGAATAGTGCGAATGCCTGATGGCATCATACCTTATGTTACTCCACAGATGAGGAGGTAAGCAAACAAACCCAACTGTGCTGCTTTGTGCTTCTGTAGAAACAGCGAAGGGTAAATAAATACTAGTGTTTGACAAAGGGCAAAAATGAGGCAGTAAAAGCATGAATATATAACATCTTGGGAAAAGGGCTTTGCAATCAATGAAGAGTAGCCTCCCGGATCCCACCACATACACAAATAAATTTAATAAGCAGGAATTGGTCTGTGCCTGTAAGAAAACAGCCCCATTGATGCTCTCCATGTTTGGCCTCCCCTACAAATCTTTCTAACTCCTCAACACTGGATACACTTTCTGACAGATTTTTGGACCCAAATGAAGAGCTAGTTTACGGCTTCTGTATTTAATCTCATTTTAATGCTGTCAACATTAAATGAAAATCCAGAATTTGAAAAGGCGGCTGTGTCAAAAGTAGAGCATAGTGGTTAGGAGTACTGTGTTGTTTTTAAACGGTGAAGCATGTTCAGTTTAAATCAAGTTGCACTAACATCTAACTATGCTATGTCCGAGGAGCTGACCTTTTTTTTATGTCCCACCTTTTAAATAAACATGTTTGAAACACAGTCAGTGTCAGACTAAAGGTCTAAACAGGAGAATTCTTTTGATTTGAAAATCTCCTGACACACACAGTGTGTTAAAGTGCTCCTTTTCCAAAATGGATAATCCCTAAAGAAAGGTCCACTCGTCAGAAAGTCCTTGTTAACGTTACTTTTCTAAGGGCAGTGTGAATTTAAGATAACACTTTTGTTCTGCTCGAGAGCTAATTGCTCTCTTTGTTAACCTTAACCACTGCTGCTAGCAAGTAAATGCCCTGGAGATCACCCCAGACCGCAGCATGATTGCTGCTGCAGGTGAGTCTTGCTGATGGGCTTCTCCCCACCTTTTCTCATGCCTGCAGAGTGGAAACTGTTCTACAGCCTCTGATATTGGTGGTCCCCAGTCCCCTTGTTGTAATTTAGCCCTAGTGCACATGATTCACTTTTCATTACCAGTTGGCCACCACCAGCAGGCTCAGAAATGCCAACTGTCATTTATTTCATGGGCATGTCTCACTATAGTCCCTGTGAGAAGCGCTTCTGCAGTTTTGGAGTTGCAGACTGCTGAGGTGACTGAAATGGTGGAATTTGCCTTTACCGTGTTTTAGTGGCCCCAAAACAAGGAGGTTGTGGAATAGGGCTTTGGCAGTTTTCTGATAGAAGACTATTAGTGTTCATATTTCTGTCGCCCAGGTTACCAGCACATTCGAATGTATGATCTGAACTCTAATAACCCCAACCCTGTCATTAATTATGATGGCGTAAGTAAGAACATCACTTCCGTTGGATTCCACGAAGATGGTCGTTGGATGTACACGGGAGGAGAAGACTGTATGGCTAGGATATGGGACCTGAGGTAACCGCTGATGCCAGCCACCTTCCTGTGCTGGGCCACTTGGGACAAAACTCCTAAGAGAGTTGAGGTTTCCATAAACGTCCTTGGGTTTTGAGCTTATGAAAATCTCCTAGGCTAAGCAAGGCTGACACTGATCAGTACTTGGATGGGAGACCTCCAAGGAAATGCCAGGTGCCATATGAAGTTGCACTGGGGATTCAGGAGAACATAAGAACACAAGGCGGTAGCGGTCTTTTCCCAGAATCAATATTGATCCAGTAATGATGCCGCGGAGGTGCCTTATTTGGAAGGTCCTGACCAGTTTTGATCATTAGAGATTCCAAAGTACCTTTAACAAGAGAGAAGTGTTAACCCTAATGTTTCGGGCTAATTCCAGTTTGGGTAACTGTGACAGTTCTTGGGGTGCCCAGACTGAGAGTTACTCTGTTACCTTCTGCCCCCAGTGTGAGGGAGTCTTACCTGTGCCTGGGTGGGGATCAGCTCCCTCACACCACCAGCCTTTCAGTGACTCGAGCACTCTCCTCTGGGCTATGTCTTGCAAGTTAACTGTGGGTGCATCCCAGTCACTGAGTTCCTTTTAATCGTTTTTCTGTGCTCTCCAGCTCTTGACACTGGCTATTCAAGAAATCCCAGATCCTCTGCCCCCAAAGGAGCAGTGTGCCCCAGTTTTACCTTAAACCTCTGCTCCTGTAATCCACACAGCACTTACATAAACCTATCTTTGTTTTACTGTAAGAAAGAATAAAGATTTAACTAGAAACGAGAGAGTGGTGGAAACAAACGGTTTACAAAACAAAAGTGTGACCCTGGGTCTATACTTATGAATAGGTCCCTTTCCTATCTAATAAAGTAGGCTTTGCCCCCTAAGTTTAGTCTGTGGCAGAGCTAGTTGGTTTCACAAAGAAATAGGATCCAATTTTTCATGAGAACATCCCTGCTCCCCAAGATGTCTCCTCAGTGAAAGGATACAGAGGACTTTTCCCTTCTCTGGGTTATACTGAAATAGTCTTTTGTTTCTGTTCATAGGGAAAACCTCATGTTATAACATTCCTTTTTTACCTTCCAGAGAGTTTGATTGATTGCAGTTGTCTCTGATGTTTTTCCATTTGAAGTCTTGGTATTGGCAAGGTTAAGCAGTTGAACCTTGCACTGCATCACCAGCTAAATGGCTAGGTGACAACTCGCTCCTGCCTGAATGCACCATCACTGATACCTGTTACCCCGGTGACTAAGTTTTGCTCCAAGTCCATAAAGCATATTTTCAGTATTATTCCTTAAACATTACCTGTATATACACCTCACAGTGATTGTGAATCTAGACAAGTTATGAGCTTTCGGTAGGTACCTTACATGTTACTATGGATAAATATCCTGTAGGACATGTTTGGTGTAATGAGTTTGTCAGGTGTGAGGTGAGAGTTGTTTACAAAGAATAGGGGACCTTTTGCCAAAGGATCTCTGTGTCACAGTAATTACATTGTGTCTCCCTAAAATCCCTTCTGAAGTTTCAGTTGGAAATAGGATTCTTCACGTCCTGCTCAAAGCTATTGTGTAGTGCTGGTATGTGCTGTCAAACAGCTGCTGAGGGTAAACACCGCTGCAGTGCTAAGTGTAGACAACCCTAAGACCCAGAAGTAAGGTGACTTTTTCAAGGCCACAAAGCAAATCAAAGAAATGGAAGATCTTAGTATAAACTCTCATCTCATCTGACTTCTCTTGTTTGTGTTCATTTTGTTTCCAGATCACGTAACCTTCAGTGCCAACGCATTTTCCAAGTGAATGCTCCTATTAATTGTGTCTGCTTGCATCCCAACCAGGTAAACGCAGTCTCTTTTGCACTTACCAGACTTATTCTTGATCAAGGAAGGTTTTACGGATGTTCTCCTCCTTGTTAAAAATCTGATGTGCTACATCATTTTATGTTGGCAGTTATTACAGCAAATGCTCTTGTATATGACAATATTTTCTCCTATGTTTATAAAGCTAAGGGCTTCCTGGCTGGCTGTGAGAGTCAGGTAATTAGTGTCAGCAAGATCTGAGTTCCCCAGCTGTGGTAATTAATTTAATACCTTCCACTCTTTCTGTTGAAGGATAGTAGAGTGCTTTACAAACCATGCAGCCTCCCAGGACCTGAGACAGAGAAACTATGGCCTGGTCTACACTAGAAAATTAGATTGGTTTAACTATGGTGGTCGGAGGTGTGAAAAATCCACACCCCTGAGTGGCATCAAGCTGACCTAAGTCCCTGGGTAGATAGCGCTAGGTTGACAGAAGAATTTTTCCATCAACCTAGCTACGACTTCTCTGTGAGGTGGAGTACCTACATGGACGAGAGAACCCCTCCTGTTGGTGTAGGTAATGTCTGCACTGAAGTGCTACAGTGGCACAACTGCGCCATTGTAGCGTGTTTAGTGTAGGCAAGCCCTGAGTCACAGAAATAAGGTGATTTGTTGAAGACTACAAAACTAATCAAAGGCAGAGACAGGATTAGAACCCACTAGTCTTGACGTCTAACCCCTGCTCTAACTACTAGATGCTGGGGTTGCTACAGAGGGTGGTCAGAGTCAAAGATATTATAATACTTTTGAGCCAGATAATGACCCGTCTCCACGAAGAGTGAATTTTTGCAAGTATGGTAGGTGAGTTACTTCTATGATTGTTCAGTGCTTCTCTGAGCACTAGATGGCATTACTGGATAAGCATCACAGTGCGGGATTGTTAGGTAAGCAATACTGCCGTTTGTTGCGGCAGATCCACTTCTTGGTGTACTGTGCATGGTGTCTATTTGTTAATTATGATCTGCTGAACTGAGACACAGAAATGTTCTTCACTCTCTGTGTTGTGAAAGCAAAACATCCCTTGTGGAGTAAATAAAAAAGGCGCTCTGAACTTTTTCATTCTTACTCAGATTGCCTATTGGATTCTTTCAAGGATATTTTGGTGGCTGATTTTGAATTTTAATCCTGTTTAAAAATTACATATTTCTGCTAGTGGAGGCTTAAAACTTTTGACTTGCACATTAAACATGTTTAAAACTGTAGCTGTTATTGGGCTGATTCCCCCTAAATTCTTCCTGCAATAAGAGGAAAATGTATGTGGGCTTTTTCTTAAAATGTTGTATTTCACTCTGCTGAGACAATGCAAATAGACGATTTGATTTCACTTCTATTTTGATAATCCATGTTAAGTCAATTTCATATTATCTGCAAGCTCAAGGCTCCAATGTCTGAGTTGCAGACATTGCAATGAAAGGTTTATTTGTCTTGAAAAACAAACCATTGTCATTTTAGAGGGGAAAACCTATCTCATAGAGCTGGAAGGGACCTTGAAAGGTCATTGAGTCCAGTCCCCTGCCTTCACTAGCAGGACCAAGTACTGTCCCTGACACTGTAGTGTTTTTTGTTTTGTTTTTTCCCCCCCAGGCCCCTCCATGGCCCCCTCAAGGATTGAACTCACAACCCTAGGTTTAGCAGGCCAAGGCTCAAACCACTGATCTATCCCTCAGCAAACACTTCCTTGGCCTCCTTATGTTTATGCCTCTGTATTCCACGTGGAACATAGGGCCTTCATCCTTCCTTCGTTGCTGGTCTCCTTCTTCAGTCTTAGCTTCTTCCCATGTCATTTTGATAGCTTTCAGTTCTGCTTCTGTTGTGTGTTTTCATGTTATCCTTGGTCTCTACCTTGTCGCCTCTTGCCCGGGGGTTCCAATCCAATGCCTGTCTTATGTTATTCAGATCTTTCTCCATGGATGTACTAATAATCTCCATTTTTGTTCTGTATTTTCCTGTTCTATCTGTTTCTGTTTCATCCTTCTCCAGAGTTCTTGGCTTGTAATTTTTTCTGCCCATCTGATATTGAGAATTTATCTAAGGCCACTAACTGTGAAAACTTGGAGTTTAGATCTTAAGAAATCTCCAGGTTTCAGCACCATATAGTAAGATCAACTTTACAATGATGATCAAATATTTGTTTAGTTTGGAGCACAAGGTTTCAGTTTCTCCAGATGAGCTTTAAAGTTACAAAGGCATGTTTGTTTTTTGCTGTTCTAGCTTTAATGTCTTCACCTTTAATACTTACAATGCTGCCAAGATATGTGAAATATCAGACCGCTTCTGTGTCAGTCCCAGGAAGTGTTGTTAGTACTTTGTGTTGAGTCTTATGGTTTTAGATTTCTCTCTGTTGATTGTTCAGCTCTATTAATTGTGCAAAAGCTTGAAAATGTTTGGCTTTGTAAAAGCTTAATTTTGCAAGAGCTGAATTTTGGATTATATCAGTGATGACCTTCACCTAATTAATATTGTTTGTACAGTGACAATGCTTGAAAATGAAAAGTTTTATATTGGTGTCCAATATTGTACACAATTTTTGCATTTGAAAACATGGCTAAGCAGAACACTACAGTGCTGTAAGAAGGACATTAGTTCAAGAGCAAATCAGAGTAAATTAGCACAAAGAGAAGGAAATACTTATTCATATAGTGTCATCAACCTATGTAACTCACTGCTGCAGGATGTAATAGACTCAGGTTCTGGAGATAATTTTTTTTTTTTTTTTTTTTTATAGAGGCCTGGATAATCTAATGACCTGTTCTAACATTTGGGGCAATCAAATTTCATGGCTAAGGGTGGAAGCTGATCACTGGAGATATCAGGGAGAAATTATTGCTCTGCCCCATTGGCTAATTACATTATGGGCGGTGGTCATCTGTCTCAGAAGCAATAGTTGTTGCTCCCTGTTGGACACAGAACAGGGGACTAGATTGACCAGTGATCTGATCCAGCATAACAAATCTTATAGCGACTTGTGACCCTGAGAAAATCATTTAGGCCCACAGTGTGAAAAGTATTCACTAATTTTGAGTGCTTCAATTTTCGGTGCCCACCTGGACCTCTAGAGCCTGATTTTTTCAGAGGTGCTGAAGTGGACTTCAGCTAGAGTTGTAGGCGCTCAGTGCTTCTGAAAAATCAGGCTCCAGATGTCTGTAGGTGGGTGCAGAAAATTAACGGACACTTGTGAAAATGTCGGCCTTAACCTTCCTGCCTCAGTTTCCCATCTGTAACATGAGGATAATATTTCTACCGTGCAGCGAGGATTAACTAGTTAACGTTTGTACAGCGAGATGGAAATCTAAAGGGTTGCCATATTAATGAATAGGAAAATCTAGACTTCTTAAACGAGTGGCAGCTGCATTTGATGCACTTTTTCTCGGGTATGCTACACACAGACATTTACCCCAGTTGGTGTTTCTGAGCGTTATGGAGAATTCGTTTGTTTCTTGCAGGCTGAGCTAATTGTAGGTGATCAGAGTGGTGCCATTCACATCTGGGACCTGAAAACAGACCACAATGAACAACTCATTCCAGAGCCTGAAGTTTCTGTCAATTCAGTTCATATTGACCCAGATGCCAGTTACATGGCAGCTGTCAATAGTTCGGTAAGTACGGCTGGAGAAAGGGAGCATGAATTGTCACTGCTGCAGCAACGCATTAGAAGTCGGCCTGCCTTTGCATATCAACACTTTGCTTCTGTGCATGTGTCTGATGTGCCAAGTTCGCTGTATCATGGAGCAGGAGGTGGTGAGTACTTGGATATAAAGATCAAAAGGGGTGGTGCTTAAATCTCTCCTGATCTCTTGCAGCAATAATGTCTCTCTCTCTTCGTAGGGCAATTGTTATGTCTGGAATTTAACAGGTGGCATTGGAGAGGAGGTAACGCAGCTAATCCCCAAGACCAAAATTCCAGCACACAACCGCTATGCCCTTCAGTGCAAGTTCAGCCCTGATTCCACGTGAGTGTCTTGCCAGCTTAGCTATTTACTGGTGGCTAAAACAAAAGTGTCCTTTCAAGTCAGGTACCAGGGGACTGGCTGTGCCCCCAGCTGCTGACATAATGCTGGCTCCATAGCAGCATTCCAACTGCCCGCGAGAGTGGCTCAGGAGGCAGCTGAGTTATCAGTTGGACGACTGTCACTTATTTCCCTGTTTTTGCTTAATGATCTCAGAAGTGCTCTGGGAAGTTTCAACCCTTCTTCTGGTTAGGAGAACCAGAGCTGCATTTACACCAGAGATCTGATTTACTGACCTCTCTGAGAGTGAAAGTCTCTCTCTCTCGACCCCATTTGCCGTGCATTAAGGAGGGCAGATGGCGACCATTGTCCTCTAATACCAGGTTGGGGAAACAGCCTGTGAAGACTGCCGGCCCCAGCATGCTGTGCTTCATCAGTTTATTGCCAGTCCAGAACCAACTTAGTGAGTCATTTAGAAGCATAGCACCAAATCGTAAACATGTACACATGTCTCTCTCCCCTCTTTCCCTCCCAGGCTCTTAGCTACCTGTTCTGCAGACCAGACATGTAAGATCTGGAGGACTTCAAACTTCTCTCTAATGACGGAGCTGAGCATTAAGAGTAACAACCCAGGAGAAACCTCCCGTGGCTGGATGTGGGACTGCGCGTTTTCTGGGGACTCTCAGTATATTGTCACCGGTAAGACATGCGTCACTGTCCAGATATCCCAAGAATCCCTGGGAGGGAGGGAGGCCTGTATAGCATCACAGGATTTGATGACCTCTCTAGCTTGAGGTGCTGCCAATTCACAATGCTTCAAAGCAGCAGCCTTCCCCCATTCATGCCAAATGCATCTGGTCCAAGGGAAGAGAGGATCCCTTCCTTCCCCCTGCACAGAAAGCATGTGATCCATCACTCATACGCTCTTCCGCTATACCATAAAGTTGACTAATTCTCTTAGCTATTTTTACCTGTTCGTTTTTTAAACATAAAACCTATTGCATCTTGTTTTAATCAGACATAAGCCTCATGTTTGCTCTGGTGTTGGAGCCGTGTTGGTCCCAGGATATTAGAGAGACAAGGTGGGTGAGGTGATTTCTGTTATTGGACCGACTTCTGTTGGTGAAAGAGACAAGCTTTCTAGCGCATACAGAGCAACTCTTCAAGTTTGGACCTGACCTCCTTTAGACCGGAAGAAGAGCTCTGTGTAAGCTTGAAAGCGTCTCTCTCCCCAACAGAAGTTGGTCCAATAAAAGATACTGTACTACCTCCCCCGCTTTGTCTCTTCAATATAAGCCTCATGTGCATTGTGTTTTGCCATGTGGTAAGGAGGTAGCCTGAAATGTGTGGGGCCATTTCAGTATTTTCAAAGCACTGCCTGTGAGTATTCCATGCTGTATGGAACACTGCAGTACATGTTCCCAAGGATGTTTGCAAGAAAAAACAGGCACAAGTGTGAAATTTCCTTATGGTCAATATCTCTTCACTTCCCCTTCCAGCCTCCTCAGATAACTTGGCCAGGCTTTGGTGTGTGGAGACAGGCGAGATCAAGAGGGAATACAGTGGCCACCAGAAAGCAGTCGTCTGCCTCGCTTTCAACGATAGCGTGTTGGGATAACGTGCACGCGTTGGAGAGAAGGGACCACTGCTCATTCAGTTGTCTTCTCATGACAAGTATCCTACCTAGAGTATGTGTAACATACATTTGTAACCAACCCCCCTCTCTGATAGGAGATGGCTGAATCTTCAGCAGAAGCAGTATTCAGCCTGGAATGAGAACAGCCTTCAGCTTTAAGCAAAGCAAAACTGACGTAATCTTAAATTGAGAGGGGTCCTGGCTGGCTCAGGTGGGTGGGAGTGGGACACAGTGTCTTTCACCTCCACTTTGCCTGTTCACATCCAGCTCAGGTAGTTAGCAACTGGAAGTGGTTCTGTGCAGATGGGTGTTCAGGGCCTGTGTGAAATAGGCTGATGCGCTCAGTCCAAATCCTAGTGGATGCACAGCCAAACCCACGAACATCCAGCACATTTGGCACTAATTGGTCTCCTTGTTCAATTTCAGCAGCAAGGCAAAGGACTGGATGGGCCATGGAGACTGAATTCCTCTTACTGCTACAGAGCACCCCTGCAGCTCAGGGCTGAGGCAGGTTGTGAGGGAAGCTGGCCCTGCAGTGCCTTTGAGAACAGAGAGAGGCCTTCTCTCTCCAGGGCTGTCAGTCAGTCAGTCAGTCAGTCAGCAGCATGACATCTCCCATTGCTGTTTCAAAATGAAATGGAAGCAGCTGGAGATTGCCCTTGTGACACTGTATCTTGTTCAAGTCCAAGAGGACCAGTAAACATCATCTGGCAGCTTGTATTTGATTTTTACATCACAGTTGGGGCAGGAAGGCACTGTCTTGAATGGAGACTTCTGCAGTATTGAATAAGCCTCCAGCGGTTGGGGTTGCCTATGAATTTTCTGTTAGTTGTAGCAGTGCTACCCTGGATGGATGGATGGATCCTTCCTTCAGATAGGTGCTTTGGAACGTGCAGTGGTGTGACTAGAGCAGGGTTAAGGAGAGAGAGGAAATAAAGGAGCTGTGGGCAGGTGCTGCTTTGTAAGTGCCTGATCATTTAATGCATCAGGTACCCTGACTACTGGACTCAGCCTTGGATGCCTGTTTCTTTGTTAGAATAAAGCATTGCCTGTAATGTTTCCTTAGAGTAAAAGGAAACTGTCCCCTTTTCCTCACCCCAGCACTTCTCACTGGGAACAGACTGAAACGTAGGTGAATAGGGTGTCTAACTCAGAGGCATTTTACTCAACCCCTTTCAGTGCAGGGAAGGTGGAGACAGTGCAGCTCGATGAGCCCCCATACGGCCGCTGCACCACTGACGGTGCAGCGACAGCCTTTGGAAGTTCCTTTACACGGAGGGGAAGAAGCCAGCAGCCTCTCTCGAGTGGAAGCTGGAATGAATCATTTTGAAAGGGGAGCAGAGGAGCAACAACCATTTCCTCATTTTGGAGTCACTTTATTTAAATCAATTGCACAGACTTAGCAGGGGAATTGTAGACAAAAACCGAGTTAACTGATTCAAAACAAAATCTTTTTTGTTGAACACTTGTACATGCAGCCCCGAGCCGAGCCTGTCCCCTCCCTATGTGATGTAATTACTCTATATGCATGTCTACAGGGCACAGCCCAGGCATAGGGTTGTAAATAAAACGTGTGTATATATTGACAGAGCTGCAACATGTTTTTGGAAATAGTCCTGTTTAATTAGAACCCTTCTGGCACTTTCCCAACCTCTCAAATTGCACCTTGAAATCAGGGTTGGAGCCTTTCATAGAGTAGTTATCTGAATAACTTAGACATTAACTTATTTAAGTCAGAGGCTTTTCAGGATTTAAATTCAAGTACAAAGAGAAGGGGGGGGGGGAATCAGTCCCCTTGGAGTAGGGCTTAATCAGGAAGGTAATAAAAGCAGACAGACAAGCAAACATTGCTGGGAAAACAGATATCAATACATAGATAAATGAGCCGCTTCTTCCCAGGGCCTGCAAAAAAAAAAAAAAAAAAAAGAGAGAGAGCTAAAATGCACAGAAAGAAGAGCTTGGCCTGTTGCAAATCCTTCACGTGTAGGAATGCTGCCCCTCTGGAGAATGAAACATGGGAAACCTGTGGTAAAGGTCTTCCTACCTCTCTGTCCTCGAAGAGCTCAGTTAAAACAGAACAAGCTCTTCTATGGATCACTTTTGAGGGGGGAGAGGAGATGGTGAATATTAAACTGCCAAAGCCAGTGAGGTGGTGCAGTGGCTCCTTGGGATGGTCATTATTTATTTTTATTCCACTCCTCCACCTGGGGCATGCGGAGTGGCTCAAGCCAGGGGAAATGAGATGCAGCCTTTCCTCACTAGTTCAATACCAAGCCAGCTTGATGTGGCTGGAAGCCGTTAGCATAACAGCCGTGCAGTGACTAGTGAGGTATGAGTAGTTGGATCTTAGGACAGTGCCTTGTCCATGTTATAGAAGCCATCACAGCTGGCCCCCTTGTTAAGTCTGAGCAAAACGGCCAATATCAAATGGTCCTGGAGATTGAGCTCAGCAGAGTTAATGCTTATTATCACACTAGGATGGGGAAGTTTGCACTAGCACAGCCCCATGTCTGTCTGGGGAGGCAGAGACCACGTCATGTGCCAAGGCTGTCAAGCCAGCAGTGGTGATAACCTGCACTCATGTCACTCACGGTGTCTCTTATCTCCACATGACCTATCTGAACCCCACTTTGCCCATAATTTCCCCAGGTTCCCAGCTGAGTCCATGATCCTCACTTCAGAAGCAATGACTGCTCCCCTCCTTTGAAGGGCAGTTCCTCTAACTTACCATCCCCTTTCCTGACCCAGTAGATGGAAGTCTGCTCGCACAGGGTTTGGATGGCTTCCCCCAAGCTTGCGGCATTTGCTTGTCTCCCCGGCAGAATCCCCAGGAACTCTCTGTAGTACTTGGTTTGATTATTCTGAAGCAGCAGCTGATTGACCTGAAAGGAATATCACAGCATGGCTTAATCACAGGAAAGAAAGTGTCATTTCATAGACCCTCTAAGAGCAATCCCTAACCTAGTGGCAAGCACAGGGACCTCTATGGAATCTCCCCTCTCACAGGGACCTTCCTTCTGGCTAGGAAGGACAGGATGAGCGATGGGTGGAACCCTTCGGAGAGGGGCAGGAGGGGTTTTCCCAGGAAGAGGCTTGTCCTCCTCCCAGGACACTACCTCAGGGGAGGGGAGCTTGGATGTAGGTCTCCCACATTGACTCTGAGGCCTCCTGTGGGAAAGAGTCACTTTAAAACTAACAGCAAAGACCACATGAGAATGTCCCTTTGCCTTCCACCCAAGGATCTGCCAGTGCCTCACAGACAATAATGAAGTCACACAATATCCCTACTTACAGATGGGGAACCTGACACACACACACAGGTGAGAATCTCTCCCTCACCAGAGTATCCAGATGAGACCTTGAGGCCCCACACTGAGTGACTGGCAGAGACAGGACTAAAACCCAGACTGCTGTTTGCCTGCTGTGACCACCAGATGCGCTGCCTCTGGGGCTGTCACTCTTTCTTTAGTTTCATTTAACAACCCTGCAGAGGCCTCAAAGCCAGAACAGGGCTTCTGCTGAAGGGTTCTCTTTCCTGGGTGCATTTTGTTGATGTTCTCAGGGATCTCTCATTCCTCTGTTAGTTTATTCTAAATGGTCCTTATTATCCAGCAAGGGAGTGGGGTGAGGAAAGCAAAGGACGAGTCTGCGTTAAGCAGCCCCCATTATCAAGGCAGTAAGGAAATCCAGCACAGCCTGGCATCTGTTTTCTGACATTCAAAAAAATAGGGCCCTCTGTCTTCTTGAAACAGAATCTGGCTTTCCCCTCTATTAAATCCATTAACATTTTGTTCAGCGGGTTGTTATACATCATTACTCAAAACTTATTTCACTGTTGATTTGCTAACAAAACCACCTTTGTGTCTTCGTCCTCAGAATTATTATTAGCAGGTAACAGAATCTGCCAAGCCAGTTCAGTGGGACTGGGGTTTGTTAAAAGTCCAGTTATTCACGTCCCACGGCACACCACTGTCTTGCCCTTCCACCCCCCTCCTCATGTTTTGTACAAAAAATATTAAATTGCTATAAACTCAGTCACCCATTTCCTCCCAGTGTCATCTGAACTGTTCTGTCACAATCCAACCTGGCTACCGGTGCAAGGCAGAATCGAGCGGCACTATTCTCGGAAGGAAAATAGCCCTCTGCTCTCATCTTAGAAGCACAAATGAAACAAAATGAGGAAATGCCAAAAAGTTCCTTTACAGCTGGAAGAGCTAGTGGTTCTGTTTAGCTTCACTTGCGTCACCTTGGTTCAACGTATAAAAACTTTCACTAGGAAAACAAATCCACCCAGCAATGGGGATTTAACAAGATTCTAGAGAGCCTTTCAGAAGCTGGTGTCCGTTCCTCCCCCAGTGGTTCAGCTACCCACATGCAGGAATCATGTAACTGCTCACCCTGTGCTCAGATAGATTGAAAGATATCTGCACGTTCTCAAGATCCCAATCGTCCATCTTCCGCAAGTAACATGCATTTTGATCTGCAGGTTTATAGCAGACATAGCCCTGTGCAAAACACAACACAGAACAGCGTATGTTTCATTGACACAGCACGTGTGTATGCGGTGCTTATCTACAGCTAACACTTAATAGAAAGTCTTCCCTGTGTCCTGCATTGTTCTGCGAAGCAGCAGCCAGAGTGGCTGTCTTTCGACAGGAATGAACATAGCCCTGGAAATGGGGTGGGGGGAGATTTATTAGACACTGACTGTGGCTCACCAGTGGGAATTTGCAGTGGTATAGACAACAGTAGCTCTCCAATTGTGGTCCAAGGAGCAGTTGGAAGCTGCCTGTAGAGAGCTAGCTGGTGACTGTGCAAGCTGTCCTCCTTTCACCTGCTAAATTGCATTAGAAGAAAGGAAAGTACTAAATGGGCTTTGATACTTTTGCAAGCAAGTAATTAATTGCTGCAGTTGCCATAGGGGTGTCATGTGATCACCGTTGGGAAGGGAGGTGGGACTGGGCAGTGATGAACAGGAAAGGAGGTGGGGTCCCTGGGACTGTGAATGGGAGTCTGCGTAAGCTGGAATTAGAACTCATGAGTTCCAAAGTCATGGTCCCCTACGCTTTGTCTCCATCACTCAAGGACATGCTGCAGAGTCCTTTCCCTGTTGCATGGTCAGTGATGCAGGGAAGACAGGGGATAAAATGGGGGTCATTATAATGACATGGGACAGCTCCCCATCTTGGACAGAGTCTCGGAACTCAGAGCATTGGAACTCGAGCTGCGCTTTAGGTGGGAGCGCGCACTGCATGGCTTTCCAGTACAGCAGTGCAGCCACCTCAGCTCTAGGATTTGTGTAAAAGCAGCTGGTGTGCAGGGAGGAATGGCACATCCCAGAGTCAGTGCTCTAAACAGTATTACTGCCTCAGGCCGCCTGGATGAAGGGCCAACACCGGCCTCCCTGAAGCTTCTGAAAAGGACAGTTAGAAAAACCAGCTGATCACCACCCCCTTGTCTGCACCCAGCTATCAAACCCACAACCATCAGGCACATTTTAGTTGAAACTTTTCTCCGAGACGTTTAACTCTTATAATTGCAAAGTTGCCCGTTTCCCCTCAAAGAGATGGTAACACCAAGCAAAGCCCTCCTGCTCTGCTGCACTCACATTCTTGCTGTCGAACAAGACCACCGTTGTGTGGTTACTTGGCGAAGTTACATGATAAGTAACAGTATTCTTGGACTTGTCAACAAAGGCCGACTGATTCGTCTGGGCGCCCTGGTGATTCTGAAACGTTAGCCGCACAATCTGCAAAACAGGCTGAGCACACACACACACACAATGAGAGCAGAGGCTGCGCTCCCAGCCCCAAGGAGTGACGGGTTGGGATTGCAGCTACGGAGCCTGTGTGGGGGGGGGGGGGGGGATCAGCCAGCCCAAGGGAGGTACGTTTTCCTCTCTAATCATTCTCAGCCACTTGCTTCAGGGAACGTGGCCGCACTTTTCACTCATTAGGAGACTAACCTCCCAGGACCTTCGCTTTCACATGTTCTTAGTCTGAGCTATTTAACAATGAACAGAGCCAAATGCAGACTCGGTCAGAGCAATGGGGCAAGCAGATTCCAGAGAAAAGGCCCTCCACTAGCCATTCAAACCGAGGGCATGTGAGCATGAGCACATGTGCTGGGCGCTATCTGGGGTGGGCGAGAGCCGGTCTCGGGCAGGAGGCCCCAACCATATAGAGCCTGAATTGCAGCTAGAAGCAAACATGGAGCCAATGTGGGAGCACGGAGCAGCAGCATAACATAGGCCAGGCCAGCTCCACGACAGACAACGCAGGGGATAGTTACACAGGGCTGCCCCTTGCACCCATGCCGACATTCACCCTAATGGAGGGCAGCGTATTCGCTGGCAGATCCCTGCGAGGCTCCCAAGGAGCTCCGTCAAATGGAGGATGCCGAAGGGAGGTGCCTCACAGCTCACCTGTTCCCCACCAGCACTGCTCGCTGTATGGGTGCACAGACCCCCTATGGCTCTCCTAGTAGCAGGAGGTTGTAATCACACATGTAATCTGCTTAGAAGAGAACAAGCACCTACTGCCTTTATTAACAAATGGGATATTGAGACGCCTTTGATTTAACCGTCCCCTGCAGATGAGTTCTCCCCAGATGTAAACAGCACACCAGGCTGCGTGCATCATTCCTTGAAACACCCCCCCACTTGGACACTACTGTGATACTGCGGCTTCTGAAATGCATTTAGTAAGGGCTGCTATTGGCAGGTCACTTTAAAAGGGACAATGGGGCAGATTAATCCCTGATCTCAGCTCATTGACTGCAGCAGAGTTACATGAGGGGCAAGGGCAGAGAAGGCAAATCAGTGCCCTCAGAACAAGGACATGCTCCACCCCCATAGCCACAGCCCCACCTCCTCCCAGAGAGGCAGGGGCCATGGCACGGGACCCTTTTCTCCTTCTCAGGAGCAACAGCGAGCTGTGCTCTCTCCCAGAGTGGGGTAGCAAGCATTCCCTATTACTTAAACCCATTAGCTGAGGTGCATCTGCTCGGGTGGGTGGGGCTGTTGCACTCTTCTGTCACACAAGGAAACCTTAGCTGGGGAGGCCTCCAGAGCAAAGGGTCTTGGAGTTAACACCTCCCTGAGCTGAGTGGGACAGTACATACCTCAGAGTTATTTTTTCAGGCTCTCTGCAGACTCAAGCACGCATGACTTGGGATAGTCACGCTTGGATTATGTTTTCAAACACTTATTAGTAACCATAAAGGGCTCGAAATGTACTTTAAAAAACCCAAAGAAAGAAAAGAACAAAAAGAAAACAGATTCTGATGTAGTCACATGAATCCAAAAGATGGGCTCTCGGCACAGGCCTACGGTGCTGGTTCCTTAATCTGGTCCTGACCAGGGAGAAATTGGCCACACTTGTTTTTATTTGATTTCTTAACTAGGAGCAAACATCAATTTTTTTTTATTTTTTTTTTATTTTTTACCCTTGACCATTTGTCTGTCAGATTCTTGAAAAGAAAGAAAAAATGTATTCCCCTCCATCCAGACTCTCACTGGGATTACATAGAGTGATATTATTGCTGGGAGGCAGCATTTATTATGAGAGATTAAAATATCAGGAACAGTTAAGAAAAATTGGATGTCTGCTCTCACCAAGGTAAAAGGCATCCTTTGGACAAAATTCTGACCTGTGTAATCCTACTGACTCCAAGTGTAATTGAGGGCAGAATTTGACAACATGAGCTCAAGCAACTGACAAAACTTCCTGGATATTTGTAAGTAACTGTATATTTGTTGTATTTGATCTATTGTAAAAAGAGGAAGAAAAAAGTTTGTAGAAGGTTTCTTCTCCCCCCCTGCCAGATCAACTTCAAGATAGTCCCATAGGAAACTGAACTTTGTATCTGGAACCATAATGAATTAATTCCTTACCTTGGTAGTCCTATGGGTAAAGCTGAAAATTACCACCACACTGATGCCGACAATGGCGAAAAACAAGATTACAGACAAGATGACCCAAAGTATCCTGGAAGGAGTTTTGGATTTTGCCAGGGGTCTTCTCTCCTAGGAGCCAAGACACAGATCAATAAATAAGAAAGCAAATAGAGCTAAACATCCCAGCGTCATTTATTCGTTTAAGTTGCAGAAGTGAAGTATTGCTCATGAAAGGTGCTGGATGGGCCGCCCTGTGGATTAAAGGCCAAGTGTTAGGGCTTGTCTATATGGGAGAAACTGGCCAGCAGAACTTCCAAAGCGGAGTAATGATACTGGAACAGAGTTACTTTTATTCTGGAATAGAGCGTGTCTACATGGGACATTATACCAACATAGCCATAATGGTATAATTCTACCATTATAGTTCTGTCAGTAATTTCCCCATGTAGATAGAAAGCCCTTAAAATATTTGTACAGTTATTTGAACTGACCAGGCTTCCTGGGTGGAAAGGCTGCTACCTTACTTCTTACCATGGGGAAGATTTAGAAGAAAAACATTTTAGTATTAAATGCCATTGTTTTGTTTTGTTTAGAAATTGAAAAAAATCATCTATTTTTTTTTAAATTCCCTGTACACTGCACCGATTGTCTGTTGCCTCTCTTTTACAAAAGATAATTGCTTATATTTTATTTTTCTGGGACAGTTTTTACTTAAAGCAAAAAAATCTTAATAAACATAAACATCATGTCAGATGGGTATTCCTAATGTTTCCACAGTACATTTTGATACACAGAGCATTTTCATTACTACATGGAAAAGGTTCAGTCTCACTTTTATGCTTGTGTTTGAAATACTTTTGTAGTAATTTCATAACAGATTGTAAACAAAGTATGTTACACCAAGAAAATACAATAGCAGAATGCAGATTTATTTTAAAAAATAACCTGTTTCTCAGGCTCTGAAGCACAGGGATAAATCAAATCATTTCAGGCAAGTAGATGTGTTAGAATCAAACAGTAAATGAACTTTTAAAAGTTCGGCAAGTTGTTAGAATGTATATTTTTAAACGCATACTTTACAGTTGTTGATCTACTGTATATTCTAGCAAAATGCATTAAATGTTAAATCACCCACAGGATGTAACAGATAAAAAAAAATTAAAGATACTTAAATTCAAAAGCCTGTTTGAATATAAATTTGTACAAGAGTTATTGATATGAGATTTTCAATAGCAAGTGAAATTCCCCTGGATTGCAGGGGCAAATTTACACAGACACATGGACAAGGGAAACCTTGTATAATGGTCTAATGAAGTTCTATTTTTCACAGAGCTCTTTCCTCTGTAACTCTGCACATTCCAGCTGACTTGCAATATGCACTTTATGATGGATTGGTATCACTTTAATTTGATTTCACTTCAAGCATGTCCCTGGATCCTAGTTCATCTTATCAAGTATCAGGGGGTAGCCGTGTTAGTCTGTATCCACAAAAACAACAAGGAGTCCGGTGGCACCTTAAAGGCTAACAGATTTATTTGGGCATAAGCTTTTGTGGGTAAAAAAACCTCACTTTTTCAGATGCTATGTACATTGGGGCATCTGCAACAAATCCGCAGATGATATAATTCCAACAGGTTTACAGGAGCTAAGATTTCAGTCCAACTAGTTGAGTCAGTGATAGGCACTTTGGAAATGCTGAGCACTCACAAATATCCCGTTAGTCTGTGTGAGCGGCAGGTGCTCAGCACCTTGGAAAGTCTGATAACCCCCATTCCAACAACCTGTGAAAACACAGAACTAAGGACTTTGGGGAGGCAACTGGTACTGGGGTCCTTGGTCTGGGTGCTGCAGGCTGTGTCCTGACAGAAGGGATACTTACTGCAGAGGTGGCGTTGCCAGCACTGCTCCTTTGCGCCTCCATCCTCCCAGTCTAGGCGCAGCCCTTGCTCCTGCGGCTCCGTCTCCTGATAATGTACAGATTGTGCATGATGAGAACCCTCTGAATGCAGCTGGAAATGAAGGATGTGTCCATCACAGCCAAATAGAATCCCTACCCCAGCCTCTCAGCTCAGAGAAACCCACGTGGAGGCTGAAACTTTAGATCCAGTAAATGGGGGGAAAACAGATACTGTGGAGAGATACTGTCATTGGCGTAAAGATGCTCTTCCTGCCTCCTCTTGTGAGTCAGCTGAAGGTATTCAGTTGGAACACAATCACAGGCTTTGTGCAGGGCCTTGTGTGTTATCTAGCCACACTTATGGCAGCTGCCAAGTCTTATTTATTAGGGGAAAATGAAAATGAATAGGGGAGAGCAGCCATTTGCCCTTGTTATCTAATTACTTTTACATTTCAAAGTGAATGTAATGCTGGTCAGAGAGCTCTGGGAGGCTGAAGTCAAATTGTTTATCTCTAGGTCTGATCAGGATGAATTGATTTAAATAAAAGCTATTTTAATCATGATTTAAATCATCAGTTTTAATCATGTTTTGCATTTGTACTTTTTAGTTCTTTTCCTAAGGAAGGGTTGATTCTCATTGGTTGGTAATCCTTGAAACAAGTTGATTTGCAACTAAATATAGCCTTTACACTAAACTGGTGTTTCTTTTTGCTAACCAAGAGAATACAATAGATCTATCCACCTTTAAGATACTATACAGCTTAAGGTACATTTATTCAGATTCTTAATTTTTACATTTAAGAAGTTAGATTACGAATAATTTCTTCCTAGTGGTTTGTATGAATATTCAAATTCAATTTAAAAGGACAAATCAGCATTTTTCAAAAAATTTCATAAAACTACCTTAAATGTGCTGGATACATAAGAAAAATGTTTATCAAAACATTGTTTAATAAATCAGTTTTAAGCGCAAAAGAAGTATCTGTAATTAGTGAATTGAACTGATGGTTTCTGGTCATCACATCCTTCAAGATTTAAATCTCATCCTCTCATATTTAGTTTTTTTCCCCATAGATTGGAAGAGAAAAACAAGCTTTTTCAACTCCCAATTGGTTTCTAACTTCGAATGATCTATTCATTGAACTGAACTAGTTGACTAAATTGAAATAAAGAAAACATTCTCTCTGCACCTGCAGAAGAGGCTATGGGTGTCAGAAGTTGATTTAGCACTTCAACAAACTCTGGTTTCAGGTGCTTAGCCAGTGACTTCTAGTTCAGTGATTTGACTTTAAAATTGGCAGCAAATAAGTACAGCTAAATATTATTTAATTTAAATAGTTTTAACAGATTATAGTAAGTTTAGGCCTCAACATAGGTTAATTTCAAATTTAATTTTAAATAGATTTTTAAAAAAATTATTTCAAAAATCGTTATTTACATTGATTTTTATTCACCCAGAGACTGATGTAGCACAGGTCATCACAGTACAGATTTGCCCCAGGCTCCACCTATGTATCTCAGCTACTTTAATGAGCTTAGTCCAGTTCCCAGTGAAGAGGTACCTGCATTGCAAAGCTACCACCACTACCAATCACCCTCACTGGCAGCCAAAGACGACAGGATCCGTATGTTCTAGTACTTAGGTATACAGCTTTTCCTATTGGATGTCAGTTTGATAAGTTGACTGATACCAGGTATTCTGTGTATCCCTGTAGGGTTAGCTAGAGCTCAGAAATGTGGCCACATCAAGCCCAACCTCTATTATAATAAATGCTATGGGCTTCATCATGGCCCCATAGAGGACCTTCTTTGAAGCAGATCTTACACAAGTAAGACTTTTGTACGTCGTACAACCACTAGTTTACCCAGAGATCTAGAAGAGTAATGCAGCAGTTTCCTTGTACTCCTAACAACCCTGAGCAGGCTGTCTCGAATTTTCATAACAAGCTTGGGATAAGGCTAAGCCTTACTGCAGGAGCAAGCCCAAGATGGCTGGTCATTGGGTTTTTCATTCCTTTTGAAGCGCGTGGCCTGCCTCCCAGTGTTTAATTGTGCAGAGGACCAAAGAGGGCTCCACCCTTGTTATCTGGGACCCACTAGTTTATATTAGAAAGACAGAAAAAGGGAAACTGACAGTGGAGAGAGTTGTGCTTCTTCTCATTCTATTGTTACTTCTGTATGACTTGAAAATTCAGAGAAGACAGCGTGAAGTTAATGTACTAGAAATCAACTATACAGTTCTCTAGTGGCACATACTTCAGAAAGCATGCCTACGTTCTGCCACGGCCAGAGAGTTACCTGGCCACTTTTCTCATGCCTTTCAAGTTTTAAAAGTAGTAAGAGGAAATAAGTCTTCAGCACATGCTGGCACTGTGAAATACCATGGCACAATAACATGTTCCTTAAAGGAAGTAGCTTCAGCTCTGATGAAGAAAGAGTAGGCAGTGATGCAATTTAACCACACTGGTTAGTTCTGCAAGAGTAACTACTGACCAACATTTTAACACTTTCAAACAAGTTTATATACCTCTACCCAGCTATAACGCTGTCCTCGGGAGCCAAAAAATCTTACTGCGTTATAGGTGAAAGCGCGTTATATCGAACTTACTTTGATCCGCCGGAGTGCGCAGCCCCGCCCCCCCGGAGCGCTGCTTTACCGCGTTATATCCGAATTCATGTTATATCGGGGTAGAAGTGTACCATATCTATGCTCTCAGAGATAGAAAAGTCAAGTGAAATCTTTCAAAAACTATTCTAATTATTCTGAACAAAAAAAGGGCAGGAACCTGCTTAGCCATGCTGAGCAAGATATTTTGTTTGAAAATGCAAGAATGTGAAAATGCTACCCAGGTCATAGGCTTCTACAACCCATTCATTGCTGGATCTAGGTATTGAAAATGGAGAATAAGATTGAGTGAATATTAGTTCTAAAAAATAGTTAGCAATATAACAGCATATGTATTTCACCCCTTTAGATGCAATATTTCATGTTGTTGTAACATTACATGTAAACACAGAACAGACCACAGAAACAATGAGATAAACCAGAGGAAAAACAGGTTTGTAAGTTTAATGTAAATTCAAGTATAGTATTGACAACTCCAACAACATTTATATGGAGACTCTTTAAGCATAATAAATGCTTTTACCAATACAGTTCCACAATACTTAGGGAAAGACAGAATGAATAGAGGTAATGGTGCCATTGTATAGGTGTAGTTCTCAACAGGGATTATGTGCAGCTGTTACATGGTTTAATACCATACTGATGTTTACTCCTTTACTTAACATATTTTCCTGAATCTCTATAGCAGGGGTTGGCAACCTTTCAGAAGTGGTGTGCCGAGTCTTCATTTATTCACTCTAATTTAAGGTTTCGTGTGCCAGTAATATATTTTAACGTTTTTAGAAGGTCTCTTTCTATAAGTCTATAATATATAACTAAACTATTGTTGTATGTAAAGTAAACAAGGTTTTTTAAATGTTTAAGAATCTTCATTTAAAATTAAATTAAAATGCAGAGCCCTCCGTACCGGTGGCCAGGACCCGGGCAGTGTGAGTGCCACTGAAAATCAGCTCATGTGCCGCCTTCGGCACACGTGCCATAGGTTGCCTACCCCTGCTCTATAGAATTTGATAAGTACAACTCTAGAAAATAAATCAAAAAACATATTGTATTTGAAGTCTTCCCTAACTGCAATAAACCCACTATGTCCAATTCTACATTAACTAGTGTCAAGAACAAATTCTACATGACACGGGCATTTCAGCTAGAAGCCTTTTGAGGCTTACAAAGGAGACATAATCCAGGGTAGAGATATGACGAATGTCTCTTACACACTTCCAGAGTTACAGATGAATGCTGACATCAATTTATAACTAACCTTTTGTAAGAGTTTTTTCAGCTCATGTCCTGGTAACACTGAAAGATATTATGAACTGCACAATTATTGCTGTAATAACAAGATGATACATTTACATGTTTCAAGTGTTTAAGTAGGAGGAAATGGCACTAATATACACTGCCAGACTTGTTCAAACTGAACAATGAGAGAGAAATTAAAACACAGACTCTCCTTCAATTACCAATAGAACTTCTGTGGAATAACGGAACACGCAATTTGCATATCTGATTACTTGAGTTATTTTTTAAACACAAAAGCTTAAAATATTCATTGTGGAGGTTAGTGCAGCAAGAACAAAAGCTATCTGGAGGCCTATTTTAAAGTTGCGAAGCAAAATGACCTGAGCATTCATTCTTACCTAGGCAAGTAGCTGGTGTCAGGCCCTCACACCAGCTCTGCAAGGAAGGTATTAAAATCAGAAATGTAAAGGAAGCACCATGCTGTTCCAGTACTTAACCACTATTCCACACAAAATAAGCCCAGGGAGTAAGAAAGATTTACCATGTACTATACAGATTCCTCAAAGAAGGAGCAGATTTAGAGTTTACACAGCTGAAGCCCAGGCAAACATTTGTTTTGATATTGAGGGACTGGGGAGTTCTAAGGATGATCACAACTGACTTTTTTTTTTTTTAAAGTATCAGTTGATATAATTCTTTCTTGCAAATGGTATTAATGTAGGACAGTTCTGTGTGATTACACTTACTGCATTATCTCATTAGTATGCAAGTGCCTTTAAAAATTAATCCTTAATAAAGAGTGAAGAACATTCCTCATATCCTTCCTTTTGGGAAACAAGATAAATTCTCAATATATTATGTTTAATGTATACTTTAAATACATTTCTGATATATATTTAGTGTCAGTCAGGGTAATTACTTTATATACCACACATACTTTACATATACATCCAATATTGGACAAATACAACATACAGAAGATACCATTAATATACTTTGCATGTAGAACTGGTCCAGTTTGTATCACAACTGCAATTTATATGATCAAATACAGGACAGATATTTGAATTGCTCTCCCTTGAAGTTACACCTGCAATAGGCTGCACATCTAGAACAGGACCTGAGTAAGCATCAAGAATCCAGCATGGGACCAAATTCTAACTGAGCCAGCCTGTGCAAGCATAGGAGAAGAGAGCCATTAGACAGCTATACCAAAGAGTTAATTCCCTGAATAATCAAGTCTGAGCTACAGTTCGTCCATCAAAAGATGCCGCAAGGTTGGTTTGTTTTTTTAAATCTATTCTATTTTCCTTAACCCAGTCCAGCAAAACAATACCCTGACACCTCATATTGCAAACATTTTGATGTACTTGTTGGCTTTAAAAACCACAAGAAGACTGGGTGACACTATAATGCCCTCTTCATTTCAAAGTGCATTTAAAAAACAAGATTTGTAAACAAAATTATCGTAGGACTCAAATTGAAGGTTAAAAGCTAACCGTTTGCAATTGCAAGTGGTGTCACACTGTGTGTGTATTAAAGTAATGAGTGGTGATATTAGCTACTGCCCTTCACTAACGTGGGTACCTTTTCAGGAGTTGGAGAGGTTTTTGCTATTTTAATCCTCAAGTGCAGGAAGAAGATCAGCTATGCTATCAACATAGTAATCAGGAACCAGGTTTCTCCTGGAAGGGCAGTCACTCTCCTGGTGACCTTTTACTTCTTCCAGAGTAGTGACTCCAGTGAGAGTCAAGAGGGTGGTGAGGCCGCAGTTATTGCCCATAAGGATGTCTGTGTCCAGTCGATCTCCCACCATGATGGTACGAGCGGGTTCGATCTTGAACTCACTCGCCATGCAGTCGAAAATGTATCGGCTGGGCTTGCCTATGATGAACGCCTCACGTTCTGCTGCCATCTCCACTGCTTTCACAAGACAGCCAGTCCCTGAAGGCAGAAGAGAAAAGCTAAGTGAAATATAGGACAGGACTTGTGGTACCCAGATGAGCCAGTGCTGCACTGCATGGTATTTCAGAAGTGTAACCCCACAGTATTAAAGACCTAATAATGGGCAAGAGGCAGTTTGCCTGATGCAGATTAAGGCAGAGTAGGGAAGTCCAATGCCTCCCTCTCATTTTATAAAACATTTTAATTTGCAATAACTAAGAGGGGGTTGCTGAGCTACCCCGCCAGCGAAGCCATGCAGTGATTGCTGCCATATAGACCTCACTGCTGTGCCTGCATTCCACCAGATCCCCAGTCGGCTGCAAAGGGTGGGGTGCTTGCATATTACTGCAACAGAAGAGGGTTTAGAGCAAAGGTTTTTCTAGAAAATCCAGTTCTGTGACTGAACAGGTGAAATGAGGGCCACAGGCAGTGTTCCCTCAAATTTTTTACATCCATGTGCGGAATGAATTTTGTTATGTGCACCAATGTGTCACACATCACCTCCATATTGGTGCACATAACAAAATCCACGTGGTGGGAGTACGGCTGAGGGATTCGGAGTGCGGGAGGCTGGGGCAGGGGTGCATGAGGGTTCTGGCTGGGGTTATGGGCTCTGGGGTGGGGCCAGGGATGAAGGGTTCGGGGTGCAGGCTGCCCTGGGGCTGTGGTGGGGAGAGAGGACTCCCCCCAGCCCTTCCTCCCGGCAGGCCCGCACTGGGGCCGACGGGAAGGGGCGCCTCTCCCCCAGCCCACGGCCTGGAGCCCCTGCGCGGGGCTTAATAGGCCGCTGCGCGGCTTAGAGGGAACTTAGGCCACAAGTCAGCCAGGGTCAAACCCGTCAAGCTTCTCACATTCCAGAATACTCCAGATTTAGACTGCCTCATTTGCTGACTGGAATTGGAAAGATTCTACCTGTGTGTTCAACCATAGAGATCAGGCTGCTGGGGACCACCGGCCCCAACAGATCCAGACTCACTAGGGAACAGGGCAGCCCTGAACCATGGAGCCAGTGCAGTCCCCAACCACCCAGCATCAGAGTGCTGGTTTCTACACAGCTGTAATCAGTGGACTGTATCCAGGAAAGACACTGATCCCTAAAACTTGTAGTGGCATCGAGAGGCCCATATACAAGCAGCATAGGTGTCCCCCCACATTCTCTAACAAAATACAGCAGAGGAGACTCAACTGAAGCATAAAGTCATATAAGCTGTAGGTACTGCCATCACATCCATACCTCTTGCAACAAAGATAGAAGGGTCAAGAAACGAAATAAGAAGCTACAGGATGCTACTAAAGGATGCATATTGTTCAGGAAAGCACTTTTCACTCACTATAACTTGGAGGCGGGCTGGAGAGCAAAGGAGCTGATGCCAGGGCAAAGGGACATCTAGAGTAGCACCCACAAAGGGTCCTCCAGGGGAAGAACATGGAGAATAACTGAATGGCCCTTTCCTCATTCCAATGTTGGAGTGAAATAGGCTGGATGTGCCATGGAGCTGTATGACAGCTCTGAGTATCAGCACATGACCTGGTCGAGGGGGTTACAGACGGGGCACAGAAACGTAACAGATGTGACATCAGGGGCCACCACACTGCCTGCCCAAGGAGGCTGCAGACAGGCATGGAGCCGCGTGATAGCCGTGACCCCAGCGTGCCAGCACATCACCTGGCCAGGGGGGCTGCAGATGGGGCAGAGCCGCGTGACAGCTGTGACCCCAAGTACCAGTGCATTGGCCAGCCGAGGGGCTGCAGACGTGGCACTAAGCTCACAATGGGGACGTATCTTTGGTGATATTTCAAGCCCCAACCATCCCTCCGGTAACGCGGAAACACACACGCACAAATCCATGCTCCAGGCCGTGGCCAGGGCCGACCCCCCCCTCCATCGGGAGCGGCCTGAGAGGACACATCGCGGCCCCCCCTTCTCACGAGGAGCGGGACGGGAGCCCCGGCCCCGCAGCCACGCACCGGGGATGGCGGCGCCGCCCTCCAGCGGCAGGCGGTGGTCGCGGTTGGTGCCCACCAGCAGGCAGTCGGGGCCGCCCCGCTGCAGGTAGCGCAGCGCCTGGCACAGCTTGGCGTAGCAGAAGTGCTCGTCGAAGCCCACCAGCACGGCGCGCACGGCCGGGTCCAGCGGCGCGCGGCTCCAGTCGGCGGGGCCGGGCCCCGGCAGGGCGGCGGGGCCGGGCCCCAGGTGCGGGACGCCGACGGCCCGCAGCTCGGCGCTGAGGGCGGGGCTGCCCAGCACGTAGGCGGCGGCGCCGGGCGGCAGGGCCTGGCTGAGGTAGCGGGCGGCGCAGTAGGCCGAGCCGAAGACCTGGCGGGGCTCGGCCGGGGGGAAGCCCAGGCGCCGCAGCTTCTCGGCGTAGGCGTCCCGCGTGCGGCTGCTGTTGTTGGTCACGTAGTAGAGGCGCTTGGCCCGGGCCTGCAGGCGGCTCAGCACGGCCGGCGCGCCCGCCACCGCCGCGTCGCCCCGCCACAGCACCCCGTCGCAGTCGAACAGCAGCGTGTCCGCCGCGCCCAGCACCTGCCGGGCCGCGGCCGGCTCCAGCCGCAGGCACCGCCGCGCCGAGCCCTCCGCCATGGTCTGACTGAGTGACCCTCTCACCTCAGCCGGCTGGCCGGCGCGCGCGCGCTGTGCGCAGGCCCCGCCCCCTGCCCCGGCCGCGGACTATTGGGTAGCCGGGCACGCAGTCCCGCCCACGCTGCTGCCCATTGGGCAAATTGGCAAGGGAGCTCCGCCCCCGCCGTTGCTCGTTGGGGGGACCGGGCGTAGAGTCCCGCCCACTCTGTAGTCTAATGGGTGACAGGACCCATAACCTTGGTTATGGCGCGCGGGGATCCGATCGTGCCGCAACCTATGTTGATCGGGCCCTCAGCCCCGCCCCTACATCTCATTGGGTAACTGGTTTTGGAACACACACTCTTCTCAGCCCATTGGCTAACCGAGCCCCGCCCCCTAGTTGCATCTGGCGGTAACTGGTCACCTGAGAGCTCAGGTTCATGAAGGGCACGGAGGGTCAGGGGTCAGTGTGGGATCATAGGGGTCAGAGGAGTGGTGTGTCAGAGCGAGGCCCCTGCGCGGGGCTCCTTGCCCCCCCCTCCCATTACCTGCCGAACCCCTGCTCCGCCCCTCCCCGCCCCTTCCCTGTGGCATGCGGCCCGTTGTTATGACGACACGGCCGTAAAGCCGCCATCTTGGTGGTGCGGCGCGTTGCGACATGGAGGCCGTGATGGCAACGAGCGCAGGGCCGGCGGGGCTTACGGCAGCCGCGGCCGGGGAGCAGGAGGGGGCGGCGGCGGCCGCCTCCAGCCCGGCCCAGGCGCCCGCCGGCCCCACCGCCTTTCTCAGCCTCCCGGCGCCCTTCAGCGAGGAAGGTAACGGGCCTGGGGCGGGCCCGCTCCCCCCAGCCGGGGCCTGAGGGGCGAGCGGCCTGCTGAGGGGGTGGCGCGCGCTCCGGGGGCGGGGGGCACGGTCAGCGCTGCCCCCCCCCCCCCGAGCGCCCCTGGCCCGCCCCGGCCTCACAGCATCCCCGCGGGTCCCGCCCCCCTCCCCCCCCCCCGGCTCAGCCGCTGGCGATCCGCGCGGGGCCCGGGTTTGCAGCTGGGACCCAGTTGTGTCGGTTCGCTGGGCCCGGAGAGGGCGGCGAGGAACTTCCGAGGGAGCCGGCGAGGAACTTCCGAGGGAGCCGGCGACGCCGCTCGCCGTTGTTGAATGCGAAGTCATGTCCATGGAAGGAAAACGACCGACTCGGACACCCCGTATCCACTCAGGGGAGGGACTGGGAGTCACCGGTGCGGCGGAGACCTTTGCTCAGGGGGCAGCTGCGGCCAAAAAAACCACAGCAAATGGTTTTATGCTGCAGAAGGATCGGGATGGGGGCTAAGCCAAAGGCTATTGGAATCCCCTGACCGGCTTCAGTGGTGTGGTCTCGTGTGGACCATTGCCTGCAGTGCTGGTCACCCATCTCCAAGAGGATGTTGCAGTATTAGATGGGATGCAGAGAAGGGTGATGGAAATGATGAGGGGCCTGGAAAAACTCTCATCGAAAGAGAGTGAAAAAAAATGGGGGTAATTTCCCTTAGAAAGGAGATCAGCGGGGACATGATAAAATGAGACATGTTCTAGTGGGGGCAGGTAGGGAACTTCAGTTCTCCCTGTCATGCAACACAACAAGAGAATAGTCAATTAAAATTGAAAAAGGGCTAATTCAAAACTGAAAAAGGAAGTATTTTTCAGGAAATGCATATTCATTGCAACAGGAAGTTGTTGCGGCCAAGAATTTAACAAGATCCAAAAAAAGGACTGGGCATTTGTATGAATGACAGTATCCAGAGTTACGTGAGTTAATGCTAACAACAAAATTGGAAGGGATAGTAGATAATGTTTTCACCTCCTAGGTCATAGAGAGCCCTATGCTTCATGGTGTAAACTAATCTCTGACTAGTAGAAATCCAGTTGAGACCTAATGTGTGGGGATTATCCCACCTCTGCCTGCTGAGGTGTTCTTACACCTTCCTCTGAAGGATCTGATGCTGGCCACAGTTGGGGATGGGATATTGAAGTAGCTGGATCTCAGGTCTGATCCAGTATGGCCATTGCTATGTTCCGGGAAAGCAGCTCTCTAGACTCTAGGGCAGGGGTTCTCAGACTTTTGTACTGGTGACCCCTTTCACATAGCAAGCCTCTGAGTGCGACCCCCTTATACATTAAAAACACTTTAAAAAATATATTTAACACCATTATAAATGCTGGAGCCAAAGCAGGGTTTGGGGTGGAGGCTGACAGCTCGCGACCCCCCATGTAATAACCTCACGACCCCCTGAGGGGTCCCAACCCCCAGTTTGAGAACCCCTGCTCTAGGGCCTGGTCTACACTGGGTGGGGGGATCGATCTAAGTTACACAAGTTCAGTTACGTGAATAACGTAGCTGAATTCGACGTACTTAAATCGACTTACCGTGGTGTCTTCACCGTGGTGAGTCGACTGCTGCCGCTGACTCTGCCTGTGCCTCTCGCTGAGCTGGAGTACAGGAGTCGTCGGGAGAGCGCTCGGGGGTTAATTTATCGCGTCTAGATTAGACACGATAAATTGATCCCCACTGGCGATCCAGCCTGAAGACATACCCTTAAAGTCCTCTTCCAAAGGCTGTCTCTTTGGTTTTATTTCCTGATTAAGGCTTCCTATCCCTTTCCAGGTTTCTTAGGCAGATAGTGAGGGTTAGTGCTGATTGAGGGAGATGCTGTAATGGGCCATGTGTAGTAAGGCAGCTTTGTAAATTTTCACTCTCTTGGGATGAGTAACCCCACTTTTGGGGGGCAAGGAACATGTCACTAGATTTCTTTTTTAATATCCTCTGCTCTGTTGTCTGGGTTGGTAAATGTTCATGATCCTTTTGCAAGACTGCACAAAGTGTTTATGTAACTTGTCTTCAAAAACTTGGAGCCCCTTATCTTGTTGCTTCTGGCTGTGACCTGTCCAACCCGTGTCCCTGTGATGCATAAATGCCACAGCGTTGCCCCTTAAGCAAATTAACATCACAGCCCTCTACAGACCCCAAAAGAAAATACTGCTGTATGAGCAAAAATGTATCTAATGGGGAAACAGTCCTAATTCTTATACGCTCCAATTTCAACTTCCTCTCTTCATATTGTAGGAGATTTAGTAGATTGGGTGGCAAAGGGCTGTTGTCATACAGTCTTAAACACCGTGTATGTTAACTTCCAAATCTAATAATTTCTTACATTTTAAATTGCAGATGAAGATGATGTTCACAAGTGTGGTCGTTGTCATTCTGAGTTCACCTCTTTGGAAGAATTTGTACAACACAAATTACAAAAGATCTGTCAACGAACTCAAGAAGCCATTACTGCCACATCAACAAGTCTTCCTAGCCAAGAAGTACAAAAGGTGACAGCCATGTCTCAAAATAATTAGAACAATAATCTAACATAAGCGAACAGCAGATATGATTTTAACTTTTCCTACTAAAACATCTGTTACAGGAGGTTGTTCCTTCTGTTGAGGAGTCCATAACTGTTGCTCATATAGTTGTTGAAGCATCTTCAATAGCAGAAGAAATCAGTAATGCATCTTCTATAGTAGGTAAGTTGCCAGGTCTTTATGTAACTGATGTTACTTTAGCAATCTATTATTTAGTCTATTGCCTTACTGCAAAGGTTAGTCAGATGGAGTTGCATTGGAAATTTGAGTTGTGCCCTCACTAGCTCTGTAAGAATTTGATTTCATAGTCAATACTGTATGCTGTCAGAGTTGGTTTAGCTTCACTCTATTGTGTATATGGGGAGAAACAGATTTTAGGTGCTTTTTTAAGCAATGAAAATGTATACTAGTTTTCAGTTAATGGCGTCTTTTGCAAATTCCAGTTTTTAGGGAGTTATAACTTGGATACACACATCTTCTGGTCTGAAAATTGCTATGTGTACACTTCCTAAGAAAGCTTTGTGGATAGAAGTTCTCTAGTACATCACAAAAATGACCTTGACTCTTGTAGAAATAACTTGGATCTTCTGGAGTGAATTCTAAAATGGAGGCAAAAATTGTAATTGAATAAACTTGTGTATGTAGGTCCTTGTGTGGTGATGTTAACTCTGCAACTGAAGATGGTTTCTTAATAGAATTTTAGATTTTAGTTCAAATGAAGTCACATTAAATTATTAATCAATGTCCATAATAATTAGTAATGGAAATATTTTCTCTTGTTAAAATAAAGACTTTAATGTTTCTGAAACCTTATTTCCATTATTCATTTCTGCATGTATTTATTTTAGTAAATTGATAGGTCCTCTAGAAAAAACATAAATTACAAAATACTTTTTTCTATTGAGGCTGTACCCAGTTAGAAAGTTTTAAATGAACTCTTTCCCTGCCAGTTTTCCATTTAGTCCATAATCACTGCATCCCTGTCTAATGTGGTTTGGCAGAAGTACAACTTTTTGTTTTAGTGTCTCTGCAGTGTAACTGATTTTGGCTTGCACTGTATTGCCTATTTTCTGTACAAAATAAATCCATGCTGCAGGGGAATTGACCAGACCACCTAGTTACAGGTCCCTTCCAACTCAAATGTTTGTGGCATTTACTTTCAAAGGTTATGTGAGATGACATCCCTGTCACAGTTGCAGATTAAAGGCCTTGTTGACTAGTCTGGTGGTTGACAGTCTAACTCATTGTCTCACACAGGGATCTGTGTGTGGCTCCTGAGCTCTGGGGTTGGTAGAACTAAGGAGGGAGCATGCTAAATCTCCACAACTATCATGATGAGTGGAAATCCTGCAAGGCACCTTTCCAACTCTAACTTGAGTATATTTATTACGTATTTTATTTAGATTTAAAACTCCACTTCAAAGAACATCCATCCTGAGCTCTAACATCTTTAGCAAGACTTTGAAAACGCAATAAAGAGTTCCATAATCAGTCAATATTGACTTTGACATATACCATTCGTGTTTAGTAACCTGCTTCTCTTTTCTTTCCACTACTTGATATCCTAAAAGATTGACTCCATTGAGTCACGTGAACCTGTGTTATGTAAAGAACATAGCTGTCTTCATATCATTTTCCCAGGTAGTGGGCACATCAAAGAAGTCATTGTCACAGGAGAACAAGTTTTTGAAAACCCAAATGGCCAGATTGATGGTGAGATCACTGAAGGGCAGGGCAGCCCCGATGACATGGAACAAGATGGCTCCACAGAGCTGATCAGAGTTAAGCTGCTGGTTAATAAAGAAGGTCGATATGTGTGTGAGTTATGCCACAAGACGTTTAAAACAGTAAGTTATGGAGCTGGTAGCTTTACAGTCTACTTTTGTAATGTTCATATCAAATCGTTTAGGACAGTTGTGCATCATGGTCTCTTCAGACTTGATAGAAAACTCATTTCCTAATACATAATCTTATTTGGAGATTGACCTCACTTCAAAACTAGTGCCAGTCAGTCAAATTGGACATTGGTGATAAGCTTTAATTGCTGTCTACAAAGGAATTGCCATACTCGATCACACCAGTGGACTATTATCTTTATCTGGTACCCTGGCTCTGATAGTGGCCAGTGAGGAAAGTGTGAAACCTCTATAATGGACAATCATGGAATAATCTGCAGGTGAAGCTGCTTCTTAACCGTAGTAATTGGCTTAAGCCCTGATGCAGGAAGGCTTATATAACTTGTGTAGTTTTGCATCAGGCTGCATTCCAACATGTCCATTATCTTCACTTGTAAATTTAATAATACAAGCACTTCTTTAATCCTGGTAATGGCTGGAACTTTGTGTTTTTGTCAACATTCTAGCAGTTACATTTTTGATTAATAGTGTGAGTGTTCTTGAATGTCTTTGATTTGTTGAAATGTAAAACAATTAATAAAGGAGCATTTTTACCAATTTTTTTAAAATCAACTCATTTTCTAGGCCAGTATCCTTAAAGCTCACATGATCACTCATAGTAGCAGGAAGGACTATGAATGTAAATTATGTGGAACATCATTTAGGACAAAGGGGTCTCTCATTCGACACCACCGGCGTCACACAGGTAAGATGCTGTCTGTTTTAGTATAGTGGTTCCTAATTGCTGGACTGGGCTGTACTTGGCTCCTCCATCTTGCCTTAAATGATGAGCTGAAATGCTCCACTGTTTTCCACGTGGACTGAGCTGAGTACAGTCTAAATCCCGTGGTGTTGGGGCTGCTCAGAATCCCAGTTTCAAAAACTCTTGCCATCGCAGATAGTGCATGTAATTGGATGGAAGGTAGTGGGCACAGGCAATTAAACTTGCTCCAAAAGGTTGGGAAGTGCTGTATTAAAAGTATGTTTGATCAAGTGAAAATTCTTGGATGGAGTTAATAGAATTTGTTTGATGTAATGATTCATGCTTTCTCTTACTTTGTCAAGATGAGCGACCTTACAAATGCAAGAAGTGTGGAAAAAGCTTCAGGGAATCAGGAGCTTTGACACGGCATCTGAAATCTTTGACACCTTGCACTGAAAAAATCCGTTTCAACATGAGCAAAGAAATAGTTGTTAGCAAAGATGAATTGCCAACAGGTCAGTGAAATAGCAAATGCATGTCATGCATCAAACAAAGTGTAGGTCCCGGGACATTCCTGGCATTCAAATGACATTTTCCTCCATATTTTTGTGTGTGTGTGTGTAGGTAGTGTGTGTAGGTAGTGTGTGGCATCTGGCTCCCATTCTTTAGAAAGAAACTACCACCTCTGGACAGGTAGCCAACCTATCAATCCAGAGTGAACATGGACAGAGGCATGCCATGGATGAGTAAATACGGATCATAGATTGAAAGATTTCTTTGACAATCTGGCACCAAGACCATTATAATCACAAAATTGACATAGATAAATTTCAACACTGATTTCTATCTGCAAAATGCTGGATGTTATTATATGGAACAATGCTTGAAAAGGATTACACATGATAAATGCAAAAAAGCAGTCCTTCAGCCAGAGGTTAATATTTCTAGATACACTAAAGTAGAATCAAGTCAAGTGGCTGTAAATAGGGTTTAGCTTCACACTCAGAACTAGACTGGTCGTTTAATCCTGTGCTTCTTTTCTTGAAGAATCCTGTAGTTCAAACACAGAGGCTGTTTCACCTATAGCAAGTGAATCCATTGAGACTCCTGTGATTCACCTATTAACAGATGCAAAAGGCAATGTCCTGCATGAAGTCCATGTCCAAATGCAGGAACTTCCTGTTGTTGATGCAAAATCCTTGGCTCAAGCGGTGAGTGTGTGTTTCTGTTGGATACCCTTCGCATATTTGATGCAAAGAAGCAGAATTGCTATTCCTTGGTCAGGGCTCTTGAGTTGGACGGCAGCATTGTTCACTTAAATTCCCCTTACCCTCAGTTCCAAGGACACACTCAAAAGGGGAGGGTCTTACTCAGGGAGGTCTGCACAGGGCTTGTATAGACTAATTTTAATTCTGTTATGTTCAGTAGCTACCTTTCCTGTAGAACTTCAGTTCCAGTACTAGATGGCAAACATTCTAAACTCATTTGAAAATAACACCGCTCATGCTGCTGACTGGTTCTTTACAGGACTGAGAATGGTAGGGCATCTGGTTGTCAATATATCCTCTTGCTTAGTGAGAAACAAAAGTCTGTGGTGCTACTAATGTCTTATTTACTAACATCTTAACTTTGATGTGAATATGAAACTTAAAAGAAGCTAATAAGCCAGGTGTAAATAAGGGTGAGGATGCTTTTCCTGTCCAGGCTGTGAAACTGATCTCAAAAGCACATAGGAAAATAGCCTGCTTGTTCAGAGAAAATAAATGGCTGTGTAGGTTACCTGAAAAGGTCATACTAGATCATCTGGTAGTGGAGTTTACAGTCTCCGTTGTAAAATCAAAGTGATCTGTCATGTATCTGTATGGGATCAGTGATGTCTGGTATACTTCTTGAGTGACCTAAAATGGCCATATTTTATGGCCACTCCCTGAGGTTAGACTCCAAGTGAAGGGCTGGAAAGTATCCCTTCAACTCCAGTTTCTCAAGCTCTAGGACTTCTCCAAAGAAGACGCATCTCTTTTGCTTTCTGGTATCTGAGATCACAGAACTGGTCACTCTGGTGACAAGCACTGGAATACACAGAGTTCTGGATAGCTGAGTGGTTTGAGCATTGGCCTGCTAAACCCAGGGTTGTGAGTTCAGTCCTTGAGGGGGCCACTTAGGGATCTGGGGCAAAATCAGTACTTGGTCCTGCTAGTGAAGGCAGGGGGCTGAACTTGATGACCTTTCAGGGTCCCTTCCAGTTCTCTGAGATAGGTATATCTCCATATATTTATTTATTTTATTTAAAAGGCTGACTTCAAATCTGCTGTTATTATCTGACTGTTTGATTTTCTTTAGCCATCAAATCCCAAGGAACTACCATGTGAATGGGAAGTGAACAATGAGAACTTGCTGAGGCAGGCCATGAGGAATTCTGGGATTGTGATAGAAAAAGTCACTGTGGAGGAGATGCAAAAATCAGATGAACCTGGTGTGGCTGCTACAGAAGAACTAGAAAACGAAGAGATGGAAGCGGAAGAAGAGCAGTGTGGGGAACAGTGTGTTGAAGTAGAGCAAGTAGAGACTGTATGTTTGCATCATGCGCTTTTATCAGTTAGCTTATTTTTTCTTTTCTATAGGAAATACATGGGCTGTTAGGAATCACATGTGATCACCTTAGGCATTGGCTTCAGTGTATCTACACTTCTAATATTTGTGCACTATCTATCAGCATAGTGACCAGCAGAGAGTGTAATATTTTTTGTGCGTTAGAACTTGCAGTGTCAGCACCATCTGCTTCTTTGATAACTTGATTTTTCTTGTCTTTAAATCAAAGCGCATTTAGCTTAGAATTTTGATTAGGAATATTGATTCCACATACTGTATGGAAAAGGCACTTATATTATGATATTTAATTTCAATAGACAGATACAGAAACAAACGGATACAAAAGTTATGTTTGCCCTCACTGTAGTGAAGTCTTCAGTGGGTCTGTTTCCCTTGAAATACACATCAAAGGACATTTAGGTAAGCCTACTGCACATGCTGTTCTCTAAAATGTACATATCTGAACTGTTTGTGTAGCATTTGTTGTGCAAACGTTATCCTACAACTGCATGCAGATTCAATTAGCGTTTAAAACACTAATGGAGAAATTAAGGTCAGAACAACTGAGAAGAGACTTCCCCTGAGATCTGAAAGTGATGTAAAGTAAAGTCTAGGTTAAAAAATGCAAAAGCAGCTCCATATTTCAGGAGCTGAAGAGGTGAAGGCTCTTGCACTAGTGGGGGGAAGTTTGTGTGGAAGGAACATGAGCTGAATTCTAGATGAGCAAGGAAAAGATTGAAGAGAGACCAGATCTGTGAGTAGCTGGAACAACAGCTCCTTGTCATGCTTTAAAAGCAAACAAGTACAATTTTGAGCTGGATCCTGTAAGAATAGGCAGCTAATAGAATTATGAGAGAATGGAGAAGACCCCATATTTATTATCCATTGTTAATGCTTATATCGTAAAAATCATTCCCCCTCTTCCCCACTAGACTCCAAGGAGGGTACAAGAATGGCCTTCTGCAGAAAGTCTTTCCTTTTAGCCACATAAAAGGTACAGCACAGTTAGCAGGACAAACGTTCCCGCTACATGCCTGCACGTTGCCTTGCTGTGGAGGGAGAGCTACTAAAGATGAGGGGACAGATGGACTTCAGTCTTCTTGGCTCTGATGCCGCTGACAAGTGCGAATTGTGGTGATCTCTGATGTGGGCAGAAATACTGGGAACTGGTTTGAGACAAGACCTGTTTTATGTAAGACACAAAATAGCCATTGGATAGTACCAACAGAGCCTTTATCAACCTGGTCTTGATTTGAACCAGGGCTCTGAAGGGAAGAAGCACCACATCATCTTACATTAACTCCCCTGTGCCATCTAGTCCCTCTGGTCAGACATGCTATAACAATGTTATTACTTTGGTGCAATAACGATTTCAGAATTCCTTTGTGCTGCTGTTGCCTATGGTCTAAAATATGTCTCCCTCTAGGTTACAAAGTGTTTAAATGCGAGGAGTGTGGTAAAGAGTTCATGAAAGGCTACCTGTTGAAAAAGCACCAGGAAGTGCATGTCAATGAGCGGCGCTTCCGTTGTGGTGAGTGTGGCAAACTCTACAAGACCATCGCGCATGTGAAGGGACACAAGAGGGTGCACTCAGATGAGCGGCCATATTCCTGTCCAAAGTGTGGCAAGAGATACAAAACAAAGGTAGGTGCCTCTTTCCAAAACACTCTTGCCTGCAGATCTTTTCTCCCCAAAGTCATGCTCTGTGGAAAGTTAACAGGCTTTGTCTAACAGGGAACTGACAAACGCTTTAAAAACAATTGGAAAATTGTTTTAAGATCCAGTGATACAATAATGAGGGGCTTAGAGTGAGGGGTAAGACTCAAACAAGCTTTGGAGAAAATTCCCTCCCGTTCTGGATGGACAGCCTGTGCTGCAGGAGATAGCATAGTTTAGCAGGTTTGGGGGGGGGGGGGGGGGGGGANGTCACTATGTGAACTGACTTTTTCTTTGCCAAATCTGACAGTTAAAAGATACCAGTTGCTATGTACAAGCATGAGCTAATCACCTCTGGGGAATGAAGTTTGCCTTCAGAAACGGTATGATGCAGTTACCTCTGAAGCGCTAGGTATAGGCTGCAGTTACACACTGAACCAATGTCAGCCTCACAGACCTTCTGTAATGGACTCCTAATGCACTGTAGGGAATGCAGGTTTGGTCTGATTTATTTTAGTTAGCCATCTTCAGCTGCTCCAGGAGAACTAAAGGATCCTGGACTCTACCATTAGATACAATGGCCTTGCAGTTCATCTCTAAGTAGGGAAATAGTGGGAGCTGTTTCCTTGTTCAGGAATAATCTGTAGTACCTGTGGCAGAGGAATATTCCTGCCTCGGCGGAGAGGAAAACCTCAAAGGGGTGTCTGCTCCGAAGTCAGAGCTATAATACTCCCTGGGAGAGGCTGTTTAAGTGGTTTGTTCCTATCAGTCACTCTTCCGTCATATCCACTTTCTGCTGCAGAATGCCCAGCAGGTTCATTTCCGCACTCACTTGGAAGAGAAGCCCTACATCTGCCAGTTCTGCAACCGGGGCTTTCGGGAGAAGGGCTCGTTGGTTCGTCACATCCGTCACCACACAGGCGAAAAGCCATACAAATGTTACAAGTGTGGACGTGGGTTCGCAGAGCATGGCACTCTTAACAGGCACTTAAAAACCAAAGGTGAGATAGGGAGGCATCTGTCTATGGTGGGATTCTCTTGTGGCTTAATTTGGGCCACCTGCCCTGCTATGGCTGAATCTTAGTGATCATTTTGTATGAATCTGTGTAACAGTAAACTTCTCGGATCTGTGTGACAGCAAGGCCTGCTCAAGTCACACTAAGCAAATTCAGTGGCTGATAGACCAGTCTTGTTTGAATGGGCTCTAGCTGCCTTTCCCATAAGCTGTTGTTTCCCTGCAGTTGAGTGGCATTAAAAGGTGCAACATTTACTCTTTAAACGGCTAAACAAATCCCTTCTACATTCACCCTTCCAACCAAAAGCAACGCAGATCAGTAAGAGAACTGGTTTATGGATAACAAGAGCTGGTCCATTCATCTAGTAGAACGATAACGAAAAGTGGAAATCAGTGAAATCAAATTCATTGATGTGTTAAGTCTGACAGGCAAAAACATTCTGAGCTATCTGCGTTTCAAACTCTAGCTTCCATGATCTGTAAAATGCAGTGTTTGGAAGGGGAGAGAGCCTCTCTCTCATGCAGCTTCCAACCTGAATCTCACAATATGGGTTTGGCTATTTTGTCCTGTAATTGTTACATTCTCCAAGGCTTTAGGTGAGGCCAGAAAAAACAGGTGTCTCCATAAACTAATGCAAGTTCACCTGCCTCCCAACAGCAAAAGGATTAAAACGCAATAGAAGTGCCAGGTGCCAACAGCTGCTTACATTTTGTGTTCTGTAAAATTAAATGTGGCAGGTAACTACTCTACGTTTGTTTTTGGTTTCTTGACAAGTGAAATGGTGCATTATCTTACTACCTTTTTCTGTGAAATGCCACCAAGGGGTGTGCTGTGTCTAGTTGAAGCTGCTATGGTCTGCTGCAAATAAATATTTACGTGGTTGACGGGATCAGCACCCATTGAGTCGCACTACTTGTTGTTCTCATATATACTAAATATGTTCTAAAATCATGTTGGCACGTAATGCTTCTAGAGAATAGTTACAGCTTTGCTAGGAACATAAATATGCTGAATTGTATGCTGGTACAATGGCCTGGCTGCTTATGAGGGATGTCAAGGAATCTTGGGTCTATTCTCAGGGGTGAAAGTAACATTAAGCACTTACTGGTATGGGGGCCTGGCTCTGGGCCCCCAAAAGGGGTAGGGCAAGGTTGGGAGTCAGCCTCCCCCAGCCAAGGTGTCTGGCCCGTGCCACCCGGGGTTCTGGCTGCTGCTGCAAGCCCTGGGCCCTTTTAAATCGCCGGGCCTGGGGCTCCGTTGGCGGCGGCCCAGGAGGGGGCAAAAGTGGCAATGACAAAGCACTGCCATGGCAAAGGACCCTCCTTAAACGTCACTGCCCCTTCCCCCCACCGGCAGGACTGCTGATGGGGTGGGGCAAAAGGGGCAGCAATGTTAAAGCACCGCCACAGTAGCGCTTTAACGTCAGCTGCATACAGGCTGGTACCGGCGGTCACTTCTTACTGGCCCACTTTCACCCGTCTATTCTTACACACTTAGGACTTTGAAAGTCTTGCCCACTATTTGATTTAAGCACTCAAACGCTTATGTTCCTAGTAATTCAATTGTATTATTTGTTAAAGTTGAGGCTGGATTCTAGTCTCCAATGTAGCGTGTCGTCTTGGAGCCTAAAACTTGGGCCAAAATGTTTGGCGGGGGTAGGGAGGAAGATTACATAACTGCTGCTAGCTTCCACCCAGCAGTATCCCATAAATAGTGTCTCATTAGGTTGACACAATATTAGGTTGGACCTAGCATTTGATTCTGGGTATGAAAATCCTTGTTTCTCCTGACGTTCCTGAAATATTCAGGTGGCTGCCTTCTTGCATTGAAAGAGGTTGAAGACGTGATGGTTTCTGAGGAAAGTCAATCAGCTGACAACTTAGCGGCAACAGTTCTTTCTGAAGATCCTCATACTGTTCTAGTAGAATTTTCTTCAGTGGTGGCAGATACTCAGGAATACATCATTGAGGTAATAAGCCACTATACCAGGCTAGTAGTAACAAGTGGATAAGGAAGGGGAGACGGGAAGAAGGGCTTGTGTTCCACTGAAACCTGTGCTGTAACTAAATGTGCATTGCTCACCTGTAATGCAATAAATAGGGGTGAAGAGTCCATCAGTCCACAGGGTGCTATGGTGAAAGGATGCTGAGTCTCTGCTAAGGGGGGCGCACCCTGCATCACTTCTGAGTAACTCGTGTTAACAGGGCCTGGAGGGAACTACATACAGCTGCCTCCTTGAGAAAGACAAGTCATAGCAGCAGCGGGAGAACAGGAAGAACGTTGTGGGAGGGATCCCGTGCTCCTGGTGCGAAGCTTCTCACAAACAGGACCCATTATAGCATTCTTTAGCAATCTTTTGCTTTCTCTCTTTCCAGACTGCTACTGAAGACATGGAGACCAGTGAAGCTACTGAAATAATAGAGGGAACAAGACATGAGGTAGGCTGCCAATTTTGATGCTCCTTTCGGACCTTGCTGTCCATTACCCGCTGTTAAGATGAACATACAGTGCCTGAAAGCCACACTACGTATACCAAAACCCAGCTAGCTCTCCTCTTTCCCTCCCCCCTCCATGTAGTTTTACAGACTGGGCTTTATGGCCCAGCACAAAATAGTGTACATATTGGATAAGTGGGGACTTCACATTAACACCGTAAGATCTTAGTGAAACTGTTCTCTTAAGAATGCCACCAAGTGTACTAAAACAAAGAAAATCGTAGTTGGAATGAAGGAGTCGAATGGCTAAATTTGATTCAATTCTGGTTGGAATCATCAATATTTAACTCTGCGGTTTGGTTCCAGTTCAAATACTAACCTAAAATGATAGTTCAGTAACAAGTTCAGCTACTTTGAACCTGTTTGAACCAGTTCAGATATGTTTCCTGTAGGTTAATGTCTCACACTTTTATGCTTGCACTGTAACTCCTAGCAAAAGAATACAATGAAATATTTTTCACTGTAGAAATTTTTTTAAACAAGTTATTTGCACTTACTAGTACAACATCCGCCAGACCTCGGTCAGTCATATTTGACTGTTAAGGTGACAGAAGCTGGGACTAAGCAACAGGGGATGGATCACTTGATTCCCTGTTCTGTTCATTCCCTCTGGGGCACCTGGCATTGGCCACCGTTGGAAGACAGGATACTGGGCTAGATGGACCTTTGGTCTGACCCAGTATGGCCATTCTTATGTTATGTACAAAATGAATTTCAGGCCAGAAAACATCCTTTCTACACTGACTTGCATAGGAGGAACAAGCACTCAGCAGTAGGTGATTGAGGTGTTCTGGAAGTTGTAGTTCTTTCCCATAACTAGTCCTCTATCTAGGCATAACAGCCAGGAGAACTACCAATACCAGAACCATTCTCTCCCATTCTTCTCTTCCAATGGCTTCCTGAGAAGTGTAGTGTCTCTGCCTCCCACCCTCTCTCTAGGGTTGGAGCAGAGAGAGACATACCCTTCCTCAGCACTCCCAAAAGACTACAGAGACGTCCCTCAGCATTTGATTACTGAACCTGTTTGGAATGAGTTACCAGTTTGGGGGGGGGGGGGGGGGGGGGGNCCAGTTCACTCAAACCTCTGAATCAGTGTTCAGGTTTGGTTCAACTCCCTGGTTGGAACTGCAAAGTTAAAGTGAGAGGCTGGCTAGTCTCCACATCAGAACAAATTGTGGTTCATCTTTCTTAAGTTCTTACACTGAGGCCATCACTCTGGTATTTAAGAACCTGGAATGTGTGACATCCTCATGCTAGTTTTAAACAGTTTTTAAAAATAACTTGTCTTGACTTCATTATACAAACTGCTTCTCTCTCAAATACCAGCAGTTCTCTAGTGAGATGAGATGTGAAGTATTCCAGCTCTCACTCACTAATATGCCATACCTTCAATAAATATTTGAATTCATCTGAACCTATTTAATTGTTTGTATTATCTCACTAAAAAGCTACCAAGCTGCAGTTACAGTTGTAGCAGGGCAGTTGTAAGCACAATACACTGAACAAGAGGAATTGTCTGGATTATTAATGATAAAAAATTAAATAACTCTTTTCTTAACTTAGGTTGACAGTCACATTATGAAGGTTGTGCAGCAAATAGTAAATCAAGCAAACTCTGGCCACCAGATCATCGTGCAGAACGTTACAGTGGCAGAAAACTCTGAAGTAACTACTGACACTGCAGACACTATCACCATAGCAACACCAGAAAGTCTTACAGAGCAGGTTGCCATGACACTGGCTTCGGCTATTGGCGAAGGAGCTGTGCTGACAACAGAGGGTAGCATTGAGACAGAAGAAGCAACTGTGACAATGGTTGCATCAGAGGATATTGAAATAATGGAGCACGTAGGAGAGTTTGTGATAGCCTCCCAGGAAGGGGAGGTGGAAGTTCAGACAGTGATTGTCTAGGGGCTAACACATAGAAGCAGTGGTGGGTAACCAGCGGCCCATTAGGGTAATCTGATGGCGGGAAGTGACAGCCAGCATGTCCCTGCGGCTTCCCGCAGCTCCCATTGGCCGGGAACAGCGAACCACGGACGGTCAATGTAAACGAACTGTCTCGCGGCCCGCCAGCAGATTACCCTGACAGGTCGCAGGTTGCCCACCACTGCCTTAGAGTCAAGTGTTTTTCACCAGGGCAGGAAACAGGCTCAATCAGCACTAAAGTTTGCTATTCTAGTTGCTTGGGGAGCAGGAGAGAAACTCATTAAAATATATATATGGTAACACTTTATAAACTGAAAGTGGTATAAATTAGGACATTATACATCTTTGTTTTAAAATGGAAATGCCAGTACTATAACGACCTCTGCCTAGCTTTAAGGTGCAATAAGTGACTAGCAGTCTTAATTCACACCGTCTAACTTTTTGTACAGCTGCCTCCAATAAAGGAATATCCTTTGCAAAGCATTTACCTCAAACCATGGGACAGTAGTGTTCTGGTATTTAAGTCTCAACTTAAAGGGAAGATATGTCTTGCTCTGAGAGAACCAGATTCATAAGTAACTGAAGAGTTTCTGGGCAAATTTACCACTGATGAAAGACCATGGTTTCATGCCTTCCAACCACACTACTTTAATCCTCATAAGGCATAGTAATGTAGGTTTATCTCTATTACAGACAATAGCCTTTTCTATAAAGAACTCTGACAGAATGCATCATATCCTTGCAATGCTCCACAGGTGGCTACTCAGAGTTAACCTTTTCATGGGTGAAGCCATATTGTACATGATTCTTTTTTAACCATATACAGATTTTTACTTGCAGATTGTAAATAGAATACATTTTTAAAAAAAATAAAATATTTAAAGTTCTTTATGGTTCTAGTATTTCTCCTCTAGTGAACTGATCACCAAAACCACCATGAAGAATCTCTGAAAGAAGGGGACATTTTCCCCCCTTAAATGTACAACTTTAAAAAATCTTCACTGAGGGTGATTTGAACTTGTCTTAAACTTAATGCCTGAATTCTGGGTGGCACAATCCCTCATAGGCTATGAGGTTTCAAACAAAACTAGGGCTTCAGAAGGCCACCTCCTGTTTTCTTCACTCCCCCCAGGGTAATTAGCTTAATGTTCTGGACCCTATGGCCCAGATCCACGATAGTATTTAGACTCCTAATTTCCATTGAAACCCATGGAAGTAAATCTCTTTGTGGAGCTGGGCCTGGGTTCCTTTGTAGAACCCTAGCACAACCAAGGGCAAGTCGCACTTTTGTTACTGTGAGTACTGTTTGAAGCGATCATCAATCATGTCAGGCCGAGGAAAGCAGGGAGGTAAGGTGCAGCCTAAGGCAAAGTCTCGCTCTTTGCGGGCTAGGCTGCAGTTCCCGGTGGGCCATGTGTACCGCCTTCTCCACAAAGGCAATTACGCTGAGCGGGTAGGGGCTGGAGCCCCAGTCTATATGGCTGTGGTGCTGGAGTATCTGACCGCTGAAATTCTGGAGCTGGCTGGCAACGCGGCACGGGATAAGAAGAAAACCAGGATCATCCCCCATCACCTGCAGCTCACCATCTGTAACAACGAGGAGCTCAACAAGGTGGTGGGGAAAGTCACCATCGCTCAAGGTGGTGTCCTGCCCAACATCCAGGCCGTGCTGCCGCCCAAGAAAACAGAGTCACAAGGCCAAGAGCAAGTAAAACCCGAACAAGAATCTTTACTCAAAAAAACCAACCAAGGGCAAGTGCAATCTTCCCCCTACCCCTAAGCACCAATTTTAACCAACTGTAATTTGACCTATTATGGCTCCATGGATAAAAAAGGCAAAAACTGGGTTAATGGACTTAAAATGGGGCTTAGGCTCTTCCAAATGTACCTGTCATCCTCTCACTGCCACTCAGGGTGAGCTTGGGATGAAGACAAGTGATTCATGAATAATTAAATATGAGCCCATCCACCCAGCTTCTATCATGCATCAACTCTGCCAGAATTCAAGTCTCTTGAGTTTTACAAGATGAATTCCATACTCATTTTGGGATTCTGCAATAGTAATATGTTGGCTAAGTAGTCAATTTCAAAGCCTCCTGAAGATTAAAAAAAAAAAGCATGCATACTTTTCTATAGGAAAGTCCTACATTTACATATGCAAAGCAACTATACCTAAATTCTATTGCCAGAGTTTTCAAAAGTGACTAGTAATTTTCAATGAGAAACTTAGGATACCAATAATGGGGTTTGATTTGCAGAGGATGGAAACTCAGCAGTTTCTGAAAATCAGGGCATAGTGTCAAATTGAGGCATTGAAACACCAAGTCTCAGCCTGTGTCACCTGCGTACACATGCACTTCCTATAGGCTCTTCCATTGCAAAGAGCATTGAAGGGAAGAACCAAAATAGCATTTTGTTTCCTGGATTAAATGATGCATCTTTATATTTTTTTAAGTTACTGCTTTATGTAAAAAAAAAAAAGTGAAACTACCTATGTTTACAGGTAGATTATATAGTCAGCATTTTTTTTTTCATTCACGCAAATGTATCTTTTTCATGACAAGAAGAGATTAATAGTTTTAAAATGACTGTCTTAGCAGGCATACTCTTCATCATGAGGTAGGGTTCTGTCACCCATTTAGTTTTAAACATTAACTTTAATAAAATTTCTTTTACTGTAGCACCTAGGAGCCCTAGTTAGGGCCTCATGGTTGTAGGTACCTTGTACACACACAAAGATGGTCCCTGCTCTAAAGAACTTCCATGACAAACCAGCACCTCTCTAGAAAATTTATCCTAATTTTACAGGAACACGTTCTACTTTCTACAAATGACAGATCTGCTTTGCAATGGGTATCCATCACAAGTACAGCCAGGGAAACATTCGGCTTAGTAAGCCAAAGGAGACCATTCTCACAGCTTCTTATTACCTGAAAAACCCTCCCATAACCACTGGTGATGAGTAAAGAGGATTAACTTTAATTTCATTTGATTTTATGAACGTGAACAGCTGTCATGGATAGCATCTAAGCAAATACAAAATACAATATTTTCTTAGCCCCTCAAAGATGAGGTGGAAACAGAAGTAGTGTGATCCCAGCCTAAACTTCTGCTCTCTCAACAATCACATAATGCAGCCATACAAGAGCCACTGCCTTCCCAGGGAAGCAAGACCTAGATAATGTGTAAATCCAAAGAGAGCTGTACAGTGTAGTATAATATTGGATACATTCACATAGGTGTGATGAAGCCACACAACAGTAAGATTTAAGACCTACTAATTAGTAGAGTCATGATCTGTTCACCTTAAGATACCATGAAATGGCTTCTTAAGGACTTGTACATTCATTTGCTAAAACACTTCCATGCAGTTCCTCAAAGGCTTCATTTTCATAGTTACAACAAAAACATTAGATATAAGATGTGGAGGTTCCTGCTAAATACGTTTACTATATTTAGTCCTTAACACACATGGAAGTTGGTTAGCCAATTCAAGTTCAGTATATTTGCTTTAACATTGTTACCCAAAGAACGTACTAATAGAAAACCTTTTAAGAAATATTGAACTACGACGAAGCTATTTTCTAAAGAGGCCTACAAGCCATGGCCTTAGTCCCCGGTGGTAATAACTAGGACAGGGGTAGGCAACCTATGGCACGCGTGCCAAAGGCGGCACACGAGCTGATTTTCAGTGGCACTCACACTGCCCGGGTCCTGGCCACCGGTCCGGGGGGGCTCTGCATTTTAATTTAATTTTAAATGAAGCTTCTTAAACATTTTAAAAACCTTATTTACGTTACATACAACAATAGTTTAGTTATATATAATAGACTTATAGAAAGAGACCTTCTAAAAATGTTAAAATGTATTACTGGCACACGAAACCTTAAATTAGAGTGAATAAATGAAGACTCGGCACAGCACTTCTGAAAGGTTGCCGACCCCTGAACTAGGACATTGATTCTAGAAGTTCGGCAAACACCACAGACAACGATCAGCTTTATAAAAATATATTTTACAATTGAGTCATTTAGAAAAAAAAAATTTCTTTAGCTACAGCACTTAATGAAAAGCACAGTATCATTTCAAGAGTCCTTGGTGCTGGCAAAAAGCTCTTCCTGGAGTTAAATCCTTCGGGAAAATTAAAAAAAATAAATATAGATTTTAAAAGATGTAACTCTTTCCTCATGTTTTTTTCTTTTTTTCTGAACTTGTAGGTTTAAAGATTTCCTTTAAATTGACCCAAACTCCTTGAGAATAAACATTTCTGTAAACAATATGCCTGTCATGGGGCTGCAACGCCTGACAGCAAGAACATTCATATCTTCTAGATTTATACCATTCATTGGATGTTTGGTTAGTCAGGGCCAGGTACAGAGTGAAACAGCAATACGCCCCCAGCACCAGAGATAGGACAATAACAAAACCAAGCATGAAGACAATTCTAGGAAACGTCAGGAACAGGTGCTGCAAAGACAGATAAAATAGTAACTTATTTTAAAGTCATAGTGTATAAAGTCCCATTTTAAAACATTTTGATTTCGCTCTATTAACCACAGTATAACCAGCTCAGAGATGGTGAATCCCATATGAAGCCTTTAGTAATTAAAGATTTTCAGGAACTTATTTCCTCACAGAATTTGTTTAGGAAGGGACACTCAAGCTTCTGAATTTGCAAACTGAACACAGGATTGTGTGGGTGACCTACACCATAAAGATAAAAAAAACCCTGATACTTAATGGTGACATCTGATTCACTTTTAATTTATTGGATTTTGGTGATTTATGGTCGCAGTTTTAGTGTTAGTTAAGACATTCTTTGGATTAAAAATCCCACATGGAGTGGTTGTGAAGCTATTTCACAAACATGAATTAATGTATCTGAATTCTAGGGTGACGGGTTCCATTTCAGACAGAGAAATTAACTTGGGATTTGAGAGTTGGCTGACAGAGCTGTTGGTGGCTCAGGGCATGGAAGACAGAGATGGATTGCTTCCTATCACTCAGCCATGCTTAAGCAGGCTCCAAAAGTGAGTCTTCCTTTCTCAGTCAGAAGTATGGTGGCATCAATATATAGTATGAACATCGCAGTAGTCGGTGGTGTCAAACGAAAAGAAACTCAAACTCACATAGAGAGAGAGAACACACGTACACGCAGAGATCTTAAACCAAGACCTCTCTGGGCCAATAGAAGTTAAACATCTCTTCCAAAGGACATCTCAAACAGTAAACAAGGTTGTGAACTATTTTAAAAACATGTTAGTACAGTATATGGTAACTGATCTCTATAGCAATAGCCTTATAAACATCAAAGATTTATATTGGATATAACTGGTTTGGAGATGAAGAAACTGCCATTCTAAAATAAGTTCCTTGGAATGATTGTGCCTCTAATTAGAACAGCAAAAGTGGGTTCAGTACAAGGGGTTCACTGTAATGACTCACTCCCCCCACAAAACTACAGAACAGCTGGACCTACTGCAAGATTCTTAGGAGATGAGACTTAAAAACAACCCCTTTGTTCAGGCTACAAACCCAGAAATAGGTTAAAACTCAGACATTACAGTGAGCTTACCTGAATAAGGAAGAGAATCTCAACTGCATGCTCTTGCCCCTGATCATCAATGTAACTTCCAAGCATCATATTTGATAGCAGCACTACTTGGATTAGAAATGCTGCTGTTAGGATTGCAAGGTTTGCAGCCATGGCAGTCAGAGTGAAGAGGTAAGTGAGAAAATATCTTGTATTGAAGGCACCAATGCAGTTGTTGACCCAAACACAGTGGTGATCAAAACGATGTACGCAGTTGTTACATACACCTGATCAAAAATTAAACACAAAACACAATACAATTATTTGGGTTTTAAAATGACCAATGAGATTTTTTTTATGGAGCGTAGTTTATTTTTTTCCCCCAATGGAAATACAGGAACATGACCAGCATTTGCCATTAAGATATGAGAATAGCCATGTGCGTGCCTGATCACATGTGATTAGTAGACGCGTGCACAGGAGCACACAGTGTGGTTTGTAGGAATATATCCAGACTTCTGATTCCTTCTTAAGGAATCTTTTATGGCCAGAAGACTCATAGGAGAGGAGCCAAGGAACATTTGTCAAAGGCCTTTGTTACCATTAATGGTAAATTAAACGTTTCATCCTCTTCGTTTGTTACCACTGTGTGTGGTTTTTAAGAGTTAAGCAAATACGATCGTTTCAGATTACAAATCAAGAGAAACGTAATATTTAAACATTAACAGGGATTAAAACAAAACAGTTCTTCTTTTACTCGCCAGCCAAGGCTGGAGACCAGGGACCTAGGTTTCTCCTGTTAGTGCTACCTAAACCATCATTTGGAAGGTAGAGTGTACAGTTCCCTGCTTCATTTTAAGTGATAGGGATATCAAACACAGCAAGAGAAACAGAATCCTGAGCTCGGGTCTTGGCAGGTAAAAGCTTTTAATTTCACTTTCAGATGCTCAACAGCTTTTCCATGTCAGGATCCAACTTGACTAACCAGTTTTCCTTTGTATGAAGTAAAATTCCAAAGCTAGGCTAAAAGGCTGCTTTGCAATTTATTCCCTGAAACTAACCAAGAGATGGTCTCCAGGCTAATATTCTCAGTAGAGTAGTTTAGAGGCAGCATAGATATGTTGCTGATAAACTTGGTTTGAGATCTCCCTGAAAATGAGCAACAATGCCAACAATTCTTTGCAATAATTAAACTGGATAACTAAGTTAAAGGCAGGTGAATTGTAATTAGCAGCAGCAAATGAATCTGGTGTAAATTTGTTTTTTTAATATCCTTGACAAGCATAAGGATAAAGACTCTTACTGCAGTGTTTAGATCTGGCTGGCTTTTCCACGTTGCACGTAGGACACATGGTGCTTTTCTGAAACATTACTCCATCATATGCATAAGCCTTAAGAAATGACTCCTGATTTGATTGTGTTATTATACCTATAAGAGAAACAACACTATAGCAGCAAACTTCTCAATCAAAAACTGTTGAATATTTAACACTGTGTGAGGCTGCTCATGCACTTTGAATTTGTCTGTGTGTTGCCAGAATCTCAAAGGGGACAACAGTCTTACGATGACTGTAGTGAGTGGAAATAATAGTACAGAAGCCCATTTTTGGTGTTACTCCCCATTTTTGGTGTTACACCATCTTTCCAGAGAGAAATATACTCTCAGAATACTGAAGTTTCTAACCTGACTCAAACCCCCCAAAACAGAAAAATCAAAGCAAAGGTTATGAAATTTGCTCACCAATGAAATAATAGTGATGATGACATTAGAGCTCTGGAAAGCAGATGAATGCCCTACAAATACATCATCATCTCTGTTTTTTTATCTCCAAAGCCTGGTCAATAAATACGTTCCTGGTTTTCAAAACTCTTCCAGGACTTTCTTCACTCTACCCCTCTGTGACTTTGTATGCACCTCTTCCTGGCTCACTCACTCCTCTAACCAAGCCAAACAGCAGCAATGAACGACAGAGCAGTGACTGGCGGATGAGGAGGTGAGATGATTTGACGAAGGTTGCAAAGTAAATTAGTGAGTGACAGAGCCATGAATAAAAACCCAGTCTTCTGTTGGGACTCCTGACTCCTTTGATTTAACCACAATATCTGCTTGTTTTACACTGTGTGGTAAACATGAATATTCCTGGCTTTGGAGCGTGTTACTAAAATACACCAAAAGCAATTAGCCCACTTTCTTCCTTATTAAGAGCTAATTATGGCAAAGTGTTATTTAACAAAACAATGCCCAGCTGTATTTTTTCAGGGCAAGTGCAGAGAGTACATTTCAAATTGTTCATCACTTATTTCAGCACTTCTTATTTGGAGCGTTAAAGAAATGGGATTTGTTGGGGCCATTTCTGATCTACCATCCAATGGAACGAATTATCAATCAGGGATGACAGAGCATTTCTGGGCAATTACACGATACCTTGGGTGGTGGGAGAAAGCACCAGGTCAAAAGCGAAATGACAATTGCCCAAGAAATGCAACAATTCAAAATAAATATGAACTTACCAGGGTTGGTCACAGAGCACAGAATGAAAAATCCCATATTCACAGCCAGCAACAAATACGGCAGCAGAAGGTAATGAATGCTGAACTCCATCTCTTTGCAGTAGCCAAATACTTCCCAAGTGTATTCACCATAAACTGCCATTTGTAAGGCTAAGTGCAGGACAAGGAACAGGCAACTTCTGTAATGAAAGGGAAGAGGACAGCTTACTTCACAATCAGTGCTCTACATACAAGATAAGCATCATTCAGAGGTGACAATTCAGCAGCAAAGGCTCAGGAAGAGCTGCTACAGGGCTCATGGTCAAACTAATTTCTCTAACTGGGATTCCCTATTGGTAGCACGCAGCCTAGCCAAAATTCCCAAAATTTACAATAACTCCCAATATTTTTATGTCTTTGAGGGGTTCTTTAAGTAAATCTCATCAAAGTCTCAATCAAAATGGACCCTCACAGGCACAAAAGTGTGCCACAAGAACAGGCTGATTCTTAGACAACACTTTGGTGCTGACAGAGAGTCACCTTGATCCCATGAACTGCTTTGAAAGCACTGAATAAACAAAATATTAAAGTAAAAGTGACCAATTTGGCAGCCATAAGAGAAAGGATGCAGCACTATGAACAAGAGAGCAGCATACTGGGAGGTTAGTGATGGCAAACACTAATTCACACCTAAAAACATACTGCATATCACATTAGGTGGACCATTTAAACTGAGTCAGTGTGCCATTTTCCCAGCATTTAGGTGCTCAGATACATCTTGCTAAATCTGTGCCCCAAATTCAGTGCACCCATGTAGGGGGGGGAATTACTGTGGATTAAGGGAAAGATGTGTCAATTAAAATTTGCTGTTCCAAAAGTACTCATATAGACTCACAGACTTTAAGGTCAGAAGGGACCATTATGATCATCTAGTCTGACCTCCTGCACAATGCAGGCCACAGAATCTCACCCACCCACTCCTGTAACAAACCCCTAACCTATGGCTGAGTTACTGACGTCCTCAAATCGTGGTTTAAAGACCTCAAGGTGCAGAGAATCCTTCAGCAAGTGACCCGGGCCCCACACTGCAGAGGAAGGCGAAAAACCTCCAGGGTCTCTGCCAATCTGCCCTGGAGGAAAATTCCTTCCCAACCCCAAATATGGCGATCAGCTAAACCCTGAGCATGTGGGCAAGACTTACCAGCCAGCACCCAGGAAAGGATTCTCTGTAGTAACTCAGATCCCACCCCATCTAGCTTCCCATCACAGGCCATTGGGCATATTTACCGCTATTAATCAAAGATCAATTAATTGCCAAAACTAGGCTATCCCAACCTACCATCCCCTCCATAAACTTATCAAGCTTAGTCTTGAAGCCAGATATGTCTGGATGAACACCTGTATTACCCGTTTTATAGCCTTAGCAATGTGGTTTACTATAGCCTGAATTCTCAGTTACAGAAAAGCTCTATTCTATTGTTCTTATACTGCCTTTACCACCATAGTTTCTGAGCACCTTCCAGTAAATCATTAAGTGATGTGACTAACATCTGCCCATGTGGTTCATTCTTTCAAAACTATGGAGCTACACTATGTAAAATTTGCTTAAATATTTTAGGACATCCATTCTCTCAACAGCAAGCAAGGAAGAGAGAACAGAACAGCTAACTTTAAAGAGAATCTGTAGTCCCAAACATCCTTGGCAAAGAGGGAAACACCTCTAAGAGCAATCTCTCACAGCTTTGTTGGTACCAATGGGGGGCTGCCATCAGTAATGATCAGAAACAGTTCAGGAAAAGGATGTCAATGAAAAAAAGAAGTGTGCTACCGTGTGTGGAAGAGCCTGTGAAGCACCCTCTGTGTTGCTCTTTGAAGCCGTGTTGGGATTACAAATGAAGATACCTGGAGCAAATGAAGATACCAATCTGAATTGCACATCACTTTTCCGTCTTTGTGGTGAAAAATTCAAACAAAAATAATATTTCTATAGCACCTTCCATCTGAGGATTTCAAAGTACATTACAAACATTAGTTCACTAAAGTCTCCTAATTCCTCTGAGGTGGATACTGTTCCACTTTACGGGGGGTGGGGTAGGGAGGAGAGAACTGACGCATAGAGGGCCAGTTTTTTAAAAGGTATTTAGACACCTAAAAATGCTAATGGGGTGTTCAAAAGCACCTAAGTTGTTTTTTCACCCCAGATCTTACCAATTCTGGGAAATTTTAAAGATCAGCTGTTTGAGTTATTTGTGATTAAAAAAAAACCTTAAGGTGTTTTGTTTAAAAGGAAAGAGCACCTTTAGGCTGAGAATATGCATGGAAAGTTTTAGCCCAAAAGAAGAACTTTGATGGAGTTGAGTGAGTGAAACCAAAGGGTTATAACGAAAGTCAAGAAGCAATCAGGAAAGGTGTGATGCTGAGAATATCCAGTTTGATAGCTTCATGTTTTTCTAATGGTCAATTCAAAAACTACCATAAATAATGAAGGAAAAAAGCTGTCTGTTTTCATTCAGTGACATGATTAGCACACTCACTGCTGTGGAACTGTCTCTATCTGCCAGGGAGAAGATGATTTATCTCTATAGCAACACACCTCTCCACCAATGGTGCAAAAAGCACAGCAGCAAAGCAGAATCGGGGGGGGGGGGGGGGGGGGGGGGGGGGGGGGGGGGGGGGNGAAAAATTGCACTAAGGCCTTTTATCTTACATGTGACAAGATCACAAGCCAGACAAGTCAGGCAGGTTTGGGAGGGATGGTACGTATTCCACTTTTAACAAGTGTGCCTCATTCTACAAGATAGTTCATGGAAAATTTGTAAAAAACAGGAGTCTATATGCTGCTGTTAGAGAGGCATTAGAAATTATTAGATATAAAAACAAACCTCTTATGCAACTTTCCGACTCTGACTTTAAATTAACTGTATGAAAATGTGTTTACTATCCTCTATCATTGCATCAAAGAGAGGACAGAAGGAAACACCCCATTTCCCCCCTCATGTAAAAATTAAGGTGGCATAAGAAGCTTGTGTGTTTCAGAGGGCTCCCCCCGCACACTACTGAAGTAAACAGCATTCAAGTTAAACCAAAGCAAAAAGGCTCTTAAAAATGTTGCCTTTCCCTGTTATGGTTATGGAAGCAAGATAATATGAATGTGGAAAGAACTGCATACAGAAGCCAACCATTTTGCTCCAATGAACACTGGCAGCATGAAAAAGAGAACAGTGGGATGGACGCTGACCTGCCAGAGAGCTAGAAACAGCTATGGTGTGTGTAAGTAAGTCATTTTATATTGTTCAAAATCCACATCTTGAGGTGCTTAAAATAATACAACCAGTCACACCTTCAACAAACCGGTGGGTTTATGCATTTTGGACTATAGTCAGAAATCAACTCATTTTTTTTAAAATACAGTTTATACATAAAACCCCCTTTAAAGTTATCCTGTTATTGTTTAACTTTGATATTTTCACATTTTATTTCTTTGGCGAAATGTGAGTACTTCTTTTACATCATAAATGGTATTTGTAATATCTAGTTTGTTGCATAAACAGCACAGAGAGATATTTCTTCATTACTTAAAATGTACCATCAACAATTTGCCCAGCTCCCTTTACTTGCAAAGTAAAATAATAAAAGCCAAAAATTGTTCATAATCATGTAACTAATGTTAAATGTGTCTAGTTACTTCACTGACTTTTCATTCTCCTTTCCCTGCTTATAGTACTATGCTATTTCTTTCCATTTAGACAGATTTATTTAAGAAAGGAATATTTGTTTATTCTTGTTCTTATTTATTTGCAACAAACACATGATTTTTTTAAATCTCCTTTTAAAGAAAAATGCCTCATATAGCTAAAGTTCTTCATTCTCCTTATTTGTTAGCATATTCTAGCAAATAACATTACATACATAGTACTGAGTAGCATTTTTAAAATAAATTTTATTAAAATTGCAGTTGCGTATGACCCATTTGCTATATTCTCTCAACTAAAACAGCCCTACAATTATTTTCATGTGAACTACAAATATTGTAAATATGGCAACTCAGGTTTCTTGTTTATTTTTTTAAGGCTAATTATTTTGCAGTGCTATTGAACAAGTGTAATTTTTATATTACAGAACAGCAAGTCCTGTTCTTACGCCATACAATAGTTATTCCATGCAGCAACCACATTGGTTTCAACTACATTTTGTGGTGCGTTCAGAGCCCTGGAAACCTTTCATTTATCTACTGAGCAGGTTCAGCACAGTTTGCTGTAACACAAGCCTCCCGGTCAGTGTGCCTCACCCTGAAGCAGAGGAACCCCCAAGATAAAGTGAGGGGGGAATTCAGTCTCCATGGCCCACTCAGATTTTGGTGTGTCTGCTGAGACTGATTACATGCCATCTGTGAACTGGAGAGTGACCTCATTTCAGATAGGTCATTTAGACTTTTTGTCACCACCAGCTGGGCTACCAGCTTTGTGCATCACTGTGTGCAGGATGACTGACAGATGAAAGACATTGTATCTCTTTCCTGATCCCGGCTTACATCTAATTAGAGGGGTATTCATATGGCATCATAGAAATGTCCATAGTAGGTCTCAAAACCATTAAACTGCTACCAAAATTCTTTGAAAAATCAATATACCAAGGAATACAGAAGCGGTTATATGGAATAGACTATCCCAGTGCCCCACTCTCTTCATGCAGAAGACAACTGGAGGATCCACTAGCAGCCGATTTTCCCTTGTTCTTCCCCCACATCTCCAGCCTCTTTCTGCCCCCACCCCAACACTCTGCCACCAATCAGTGGGCCTCCTTACATCATCATTGCTCAAGAAAACCACACGAGTTCTGCTAAGAGCAGGCCCACAACCAGCAGAGGATAGGCCAGGATTGCCCCCCAAACAAATAAGGAGCAGGCTCTTTTCTGTTTTCAGAGCATTATGTGATATACATAAGTGTAAGAAACACACTTAAATCCATACAAATTATGACCCTTTTCAGAAATTTAAGTGTGGTGCATAACACAGCCAGCCAGTCAGAGAGAGACAAAGCTGAAAACCGGAGGCTCAGTTTGTGCTGGCTGCACTCATACTCAAAACTGGGGAGACATGACCACAACATGACATGAATATGACCAATGTTAGACTCCTTACCTGAGTTATACAACTGAGGCCTCTTGCAGGAAAACTCTGTTTCCTTCCTGAATAGATGCAGACTAGAACAATACTAGCCAGAACTAATAGCAGATAAATTACGAAGAGAGCCAAAAAGTCCATCCTGAGTCCTGCAACAAAAAAAAGCAGCTTATTGGTGCTGCCTGCTGCTGTGTGTACCTAGCCTCTATGCGCTGGTACCTAGGATTAGAAATGCTGCACATTATTTATCAAAACATTTCTAAACAGTAACCAATTCTGATGGAAACAAGTCCTGGAAATCTCCACAAATACTCTGGCATGGCTGAGTGAGGCAAAGAATCTAGTTCAAAACATTATTTCTGTAGAACTCTAATAGTGTGCATGAAGCATTTTAGAAGCGTCTACAGCCAAAACAAGGAGCCGCCTCTCAATTCCATAACTGGCATCAGCCCCTTTAGGGCAGTAATAATCCGTTTGTATTTACACACAGCCCAGCACAATAGGGCTCAATGTGGACTGGAGCCAATGGATGCTACTGTAATAAACAACAGCAGCAGGAGAAACTCAGAACCCTGAAGTCTAGACAAATGCATTGATTTTCATCTTTGTTTTAAAATGTACTCATCTGCATTTATCACTCTTACCTTGTGTTCTGTTTATTTGTTGTATCCAACTGTTGTTGCTTGTCTTTTACTTGGACTGTAAGTTATTGGGGGCTGGAACATCTCTTTGTTATATGTTTATATAATGCCGAGCACAATGGAGCCCCGATTGGGATCTATGGGTGATATCACCATGTAAGTAACAGTAATAATCTGTCATTTGAAAAATCTACAGATATTCTAGATTTCAAAAAAACAACATTTCAGTTCCCTTTTGATACCAGAAAGCAAAAGGAAGAGTTGCACCAAGCTCTGTTGAAAGCCTAATGACACCTGCGGTTTTGTTCGGCCCTCACAAGCCATCATGTCTATTCTTTCAAGTCTCACGGATGTTTCTACACGGAGGTTTGTTGGACTTGCAGCGAATACCTGCACTCGGGTCCCTACCATGCTAGACCCGTTTACTGCTCCTCAAACGCCAGCTTCAGGCCTAGGGTGACCAGACAGCAAGTGTGAAAAATCAGGACGGGGGTGGGGGGTAATAGGCGCCTATATAAGACAAAGCCCCAAATATCGGGACTGTCCCTATAAAACCAGGACATCTGGTCACCCTACGGGATCGCGCTACCGAACGCCAAGCGCTGCATCCTCCTGCTGCGAACCCCCACCCCGGGCACCCCCTTGCCGCAGCCCGGGGGGCGGCACTGCGGGGCTTGGCTTCAACCCCTTCCCCAGCCAGATCAGCCCAACAGCGTCCCCCCGGCAGCGCCAACTACCGGGCTCGGCGCCCCGGGCTCGGCGCCTGGCCGACAAGCGCTGGACATGTCGGGACTGGCAGGGCGGGAAGCGACTCGCCCAGGGTCACACCGGGGTCCCAGGGGCGCCCGGCCCCTCAGAAGCGGCTGGGCCTAGCCCGGCTCTGAGGGAAGCCTTCGGCGGGAGAACCTCACCGCCAGCTTCCCGCCGTACCCTCCAGGTCTGGCTAATCGAGCGCCGAGCAGCCGGCTGCTCGGGAATCGTTTAGTCACGGAGGGGTCGTTGCCTAGTAACCGGGAGACTCCAGGCCCCGCCCCTCCCTGGGAAGGTTCTGGGGGAGGCAGAGCTCGGGTCATAGGACCTCTAAGAATCCCGCCATGATTGACCGGTACGAGACCGGAAGTTCCGGTTACTAAGAAGTGATGCAACCGGAAGTTCTGTCAGCCCAACCGGAAGTTCGTTGGCTGCTGACCCAAGAACATTGGAGCAGTGGCTGCCACCAACCAAGTTTCATTTGTCCCCGTCTGTCCAAATGGCCCAGGAAGTGCGGTCTTGTGGTGGCATGTGGTGCGAGGACATCACTAGCCTCACACTGCCCTGTAGGATGATGTGGTGATGCTGGTGCGCTGCCCACTGTATGATGTCACAGCCCCCATCTGCCACTTGGTGCATGATGTCACAACCTGCTCTGCTACTGCCTGATGCTGCCACAGTCTTCAAATCGCTGCCACTGTGTCAACAGGCCACTCCCTAGCAGAAGGAAGCTGTTGTGTTAGGACTCTGCAAGGTGCCATGTCATCATAAGAAGGACACAGGCATAGGTGCTGGAACTAGCGGTGCTGCCACCCCCCCTGGCTTTAAGTAGTTATCAACCCAAATACATGGTCTCCGCCTTCAGCGCCCCCACTATAAAAATTGTTTCAGTACCCCTGGACACAGGGATGAGTCATCATGCAGGGATGCTGCATCAACGCATCTGAAATGCAGGAGGCCGTAACTGTCTCACAGGCTGGATGCAGGAGGCAAAGCCCTGTGAAATTTGAGACCGGCCCACAAATTTCAATCTGAATGGAAAAATTGGACAGAGGCTGCATCCAGTGGGATGGAAGTGTCATGTGCTTTAAGATATAAAGACAGTTATTCTCAGTTTCTAAGCACCTTGCCAGCTAATTATAAACAAAATAACATAGCAATAAAACAGCAATAAATTGGCAGCCAATGATAACAACAACAAGAATGATCAAAGAGGAGGTACAATCTGGAAAATTAAAAATACATTTATGTATTGAAAAAAAAAAGAAAAGAACAAATGATCCAGTCTGACCAGAAAACCTTGGTCTGAGGCATGCATCTGTTTCATCCCCACACTCCTGGAATACCTATTCCAACACCGCACTGTGTAATAATGGCATTCAGGACATGTTACTTCCTCAGGTCTGAAGAAGAGCACGGTGTAAGCTTAAAAGCTTGTTTCTCTCATCAACAGAAGTTGGTCCCATAAAAGATATTACCTCACAGAACCTGTCTCTCTAATATCCTGGGACAAACACAGTTACAACACCAGGGCATGTTACTTATAGTTCAGTGGCACTGGAAATTGTACAGAAGCCCTGCAAAATGGTAGGTTAATAATCCAGTCAGTGAACTGGTTGGTAATGATGCTGTGATTTATGACCTAATAATGTCCCTTTAAGCCTTCAAAGTCCAGAACTGAGATCTTTTTGGTTGCAATTTCTTGGTTGCAAAGCCCAAGTATTTTCCCCAAATGAACCTCCCTGCTGTTGGAAGCCCTCCCCAATTCCCACTTGTTGTGCACAGCTCATGAGAACTAGACAATAAGAGCTGCCATACTGGGTCAGACCAATGGTCCAATTAGCCCAGCTTCCAGGGAGTGTACAGAACATGGCAATTATGGAGTGATCCACCCGTGCCTTTCACTCCAAGTACTGCCTATGTGATTGTCAGAAAACCTTTTGAGAGTCCTATATATATGCACTTCCTATGTGATCCACTTCCTTGCTTGCAGAAACCCTCACACATCACACCTGGTGTGGGCTTCCTCCTTCATCTACCTACTACTCCTGCCAGAAACCCTTCCAGATCCCCCAACACTTGTCTCCCAACTGCTGAAAAGCCTCTCTGATCTATCTCCTGGCCTGTGCTTTCTATTTTACCTACTTTCCCTCAGCCAGAAACTTACCTTGACCCCCTGGATGTGTACTGTCTTTCTGACCCACTTCTCTGCTCCTGGTTCCAACCTCCAGATGGGTAGAGTGGCAGCCAGGAGTACATGTGTGGGGAAAAAGCAACAAAGAGTCCTGTGGCACCTTATAGACTAACAGATATAAGGTGCCACAGGACTCTTTGTTGCTTTTTACAGATCCAGACTAACACGGCTACCCCTCTGATGTGTGGGGAAGAGTTCCTGAAAGGGAAATAAGGGTTTCTTGTCATGGGAGGAGGCAAGATCAACAGTTGGGGTAGATGAGTCAAGGATCTTTGAGGTAGGGGAAGAGGAGGGATGAAGAATCCCCCAGTGTAGTATATCACTAAGGTTTAATTAGAGGAAAGGTAGACAAATATAAGAAGGGTGCAGCAGCCAGCCACATATAACAAGAATCATGAGACAGGGTTATGAGAGGCTGCAAAGATTACAGCTGGTTGTTGTAATTGGATAAGCCTCTAGCACTGGGACTCTCCTAATAATCCCCTTTCAGATGGCTCAGGCAAGTTTTGGAGCCGGGGCACCCTGACTCCTAACTATCTGCTTAACACTGACTCTATTTGTGTTATTTCTTTTTATGGAACATAATGAGAATGGCTGCTGAGAGGTTAAACCAAGACAAGGCCAGAAAGTGACTGGAGCTGCCCTTGTCCAGCTGACCTAGGCAGTACAGAGAGTTCAGCTCCCAACACATACCTGCGTTTCCTTCCTTTGAACTAAGAATCTGAGATAATTAAATTTTAATTCTAGGCCTTTAAGGAGTCATTGGTCCCCTGGAGAGAAAGCAGAATCCAGACTAGTGCAGAATGAAGTTGAATGTAGGAGGAAAGCCTTATTTTTAAAAGGAAAAATGCCTCTCTATAGTCTCTTCTTAGATCTCAGTTTATTGCCCAGGCTATACAGGGATTCAGCTGTATTATGCAGAGCCAGCCCATGAGTGCGGCTCTACAAGGGGTAGGGACCACTGGGATAGGAAGGTTCATTAGTAAGACAAGTGGGTACCATGGATTCAAAATGTAGCAATTACAAAACAAAACCACCAGGGAAATGGCTCCAAATTGAGGCACAAAGTGGCCATCAGTTCAGGGAGTATTGTGATCAGGACTTGTGGGGTTGGGGTGATGTTGTTGGAGGTAGTAGCAGGGCCATTAATTCAGACTTGCTTCCACATCTGTGGCCCTGAACAGTAGAAAGAGGATAAAACCAGTAGAAAGGGAGGATAAAGCCAAGAAAATCCCCTAAATCCCAAAACTCTATTTAGGATTCTTATTAATGATCCAGTGCAGCTCATTGTAATAGGAGTTGTGTGTAAATTAGGGCTGTCAGTTAATCGCAGTCAATTTATGCAATTAACTAAAAAAAACTCAATTAAAAAAAGTAATCGCGATTAATCGCCGTTTTAATCACACTGTTAAACAATAGAATACCAATTGAAATTTATTGACTGTTCTTGATGTTTTTCTACATTTTAAAATACTGTATATTGATTTAAATTACAACACAGAATACAAAGTGTCCAGTGCTCATTTTAGATTATTATTTTAATTATAAATATTTGCATGTAAAAATGATAAAATAAATAGTATTTTTCAATTCACCTTATACAAATACCATAATGCAATCTCTTTGTCGTGAAAGTGCAATTTACAAATGTAGATTTTTTTTGTTACACAACTGCACTCAAAAACATAACAATGTAAAATGTAGAGCCCACAAGTCCATGGAGTCTTACTTCTTATTCAGCCAATCGCAAAGACAAACAAGTTTGTTTCCATTTACAGGAGATAATGCTGCCTGCTTCTTATTTACAATGTCACCTGAAAATGAAAACAGGCATTTGCATGGCACTTTTGTAGCCAGCATTGCAAGGTATTTACGTGCCAGATATGCTAAACATTCATATGCTTTGGCCACCATCCAGAGGACATGCTTCCGTGCTGATGATGCTCGTTAAAAAAATCCATGTGTTAATTAAATTAGTGACTGAATTCCTTGAGGGAGAATTGTATGTCTCCTGCTCTGTTTTTATCCACATTCTGCCATATATTTCATGTTCTAGCAGTCTCGGATGATGATCCAGCACATGTTGTTCGTTTTAAGAACACTTTCACAGCAGATTTGACAAAACACAAAGAAGATACCAATGTGAGATTTCTAAAGCTAGCTACAGCTGTAAGAATCTAAAGTGCCTTCTAAAATCTGAGAGGGATGAGGTGTGGAGCATGCTTTCAAAAGTCTTAAAAGAGCAACACTCAGATGTAGAAACTACAGAAGCCAAACCACCAAAACAAGAAAATCAATCTTCTGCAGGTGGCATCTGACTCAGATGATGAAAATGAATGTGTGTCAGTCCGCACTGCTTTGGATTGTTATCAAGCAGAACCCGTCATCAGCATGGAAGCATGTCTCTGGAATGGTGGTTGAAGCATGAAGGGACATATGAATCTTTAGCACATCTGGCACGTAAATATCTTGTGACGCCGGCTACAACAGTGCCATGTGAATACCTGTTCTCACTTTCAGGTGACATTGTAAACAAGAAGTGGGCAGCATTATCTCCTGAAAATGTAAACAAACTTGTTTGTCTGAGCAATTGGTTGAACAAGAAGTAGGACTGAGTGGACTTATAGGCTCTAAAATTTTACATTGTTTTGTTTTTGAATGCATTTTTTTTGTACATAATTCTACATTTGTAAGTTAAATTTTCACGATAAAGAGATTGCACTACAGTACTCGTATTAGATGAATTGAAAAATACTATTTGTTTTGTTTTTTACAGTGCAAATATTTTTAGTCAAAAATAAATATAAAGTGAGCACTGTACACTTTGTATTCTGTGTTGTAACTGAAATCAATATATTTGAAAATGTAGAAAACATCAAAAATATTTAAAGAAATGGTATTCTATTATTGTTTAACAGTGTGATTAATCACGATTAATTTTTTTAATCGCTTGACAGCCCTAGTGTAAATATATGTTTGGGTCTCAGATTCTCAAAGATTCCCATTGAATTTCCTTCTGATCACTGTGCATTACTAAATGGATCCAGAAAGCTGAGGTCACCTGGAAATGCTGAGACCCAAAAGGAAAGATTGTGTGTAACACAGATATATGGTATGTGCTATTCTTTGTGTTTGTTTAAAAAGCAGCATAGAATTCATCTGATTTGCTGCCTCCACTTTCCTGCAGCTTTCTTAGGAGAAACATTTTCTTAAGCAAATAACCCTTTGGCTTCTGTAGGAGCTGTGAGATATATCTCCATTGGCTGTACAGTGCTTCTGCAGTCACCAAAGTGTTGTACACTTCTACCTCGATATAACGCTGTCCTCGGGAGCCAAAAAATCTTACCGCGTTATAGGTGAAACCACGTTATATCGAACTTGCTTTGATCCGCTGGAGTGCGCAGCCCCTCCCCCTCCCCCCCCGGAGCACTGCTTTACTGCGTTATATCCGAATTCGTGTTATATTGGGTCGCATTATATCGGGGTAGAGGTGTATCTGCTGTACACCCATGGAGTTAAAACAGGGATGAATTTAATTAATTGTTTAAGGGGAGCAGCATCTTCGCATGCAAATACATTGGAGGTTGCTTCCTAAATTCTCCCCTGGAATTTACATCTATCTAAGGTTTAAACTGGTTAAAGCTTTAAGAGCCTGAGAATTTTCTTCTTGTTCCAAGCATGGTGACAGTGTTAGCTGAAACCGCTCCTGTGCCTGCCCGGCACACTTTGTACTCCTGTTCTCCAGAAAGCTCTTTAGGTCGGCTTGCTGATGAATGGCCTATTAGGTTACTGTACTCAGATAGAATTTGCCATAGAAACTCAGGTAGTTGTCACCAGCGTGTAACTGATCCAAAAGCTTTGAAGCTGTTGCGATGGTCTTGTCTGGTAATTTTCCTTATTCCAATCTGCTACTGGCTAGACCCTGTGAAGAAGAGGTAAGCCTTGCATGGGCTGCTTTCATACTGAGAGTAAAATAATTTTTCTAGTCAGGGAGAGCTTCAGAATGCCGGAAGGTAATTTTTTAGGGCAATGGAAACCAGTTCACTGGTAAATTCCTGACAAGGAAAGTGCCAAAGTAAAATTGGAGGAGGCAGAAAATGCAGAAAATGCAGCAAAAATATTAGTTGTAGGGCAACGCCTACCCCAAAGTGTAACCCAAAGGTCAGGTGTGGTGTCCTATAGGCTACAATGCAGCCCACAGTCATTCTGTTCCTGTTATCGTAGAGGACAAAGCTAAGGAACCGCAGTTTCTTACTGCTGGTGGATACAACCAACCAGCAAGTTTTGTGCATTGATTCAAGTGCAAGAAGATATTCTGGGTGTGTGTATTTCTTTGTGATGTTATATGTATGTACAGTTTAGGCCTGGCCCTTGCTCCCCTGAAGAGTTACTAATGGGACCCTTGGTTGGGCATAGTTTGGGAGCCCTGGTTTAAGTCTAATTTAGGTTGTAAGATCCTCGGGGCAGGGACTGTAATTTTATTTGTCTGCAAAGTGCCATGCACAGCTATAGAGCTGGCTAAATAAATAGGAATAATTGTAGGAATACCACAGAGCCACCAAGGCTGCATGCTGGCACAGATGCAGCAGCTCGATATTATTTTTGGGACTCTCAGATAAAAAAAATCACCTGCTAAATATAATAATATTAGGATGAGTTTGAATCTGAAGCAGGTAAAGATAATTTAATCCACAGGCTGTGCTGAGCAGTCACCGCATACCAGGCTGTGTCTCATCCAGAAGTTTGGATGATGGTCTATTAGGAAACAAAATGAGTCTTTTTTCTAATCCAGAGTTTTAGCCTTTAGCTCAGAGATCTCTGGCCATTACTAATTCCTGTGGAAGCTCTGTTTGCAGACCAAAGGCTGGAGCTGTGTCAAGCCCGTGTCTGGTGCTTTAAATTACCCAATTACATTGAAAATTTATTGGCAAAGGAGACAAAGGTTTTTTGACATGCTAAAAAAGAAAATCCATCACAATTTTTGACCTTCATTCATATTGAGTGGGTTTAATAGCTAAAGAAAATTTCTCCTGGAATTCCTATTTTTATTTCTGTGTCACCACCAGAGGGCAGTGAATATACCAGCTGGCGCTCCAAGTCAAGATATTTTTTTACCAGCTGAAACAAAACATTTTCTGTTAGTTATGGACTTTTTAAAAAGGGGGTCCCACAAATCAAAGAGGTTTTCCTTTTGCAATCCCAGTGTATCTTGGACTTTTCTCTCTATTCTGCAGGTATCTGGATGGACATGGTAAGACTATTTGGTTTTGTTGTTTACACAAGACCTGTCACCAGGTGCTATGTTCTTCATAGACTTAATATGGCCAATTATAAGCTAGAAGGGTTTCCTAGCTCTTCCCTAATCAATAACACCCGTGCCATGTTAACTAGACATGTTGCAGGTGTTGGGGTGTCTCTGATCATACCGGTGCAGAAGTGGGAGCAATTCTGTACTAGAAATTTTTCCTTTATTTTTGCTATTGTGTGATTTTGGTGCTGATGAAAGTGAGGAGCTAGAAGAGCAAAGCATACGGAGGAGAGATGCTGTGCAGACTCCCACTCACAGCTCTGCCAGTGCATCTCAGTCCTGATTTGGACCATCCCCTGCTACTTCAGCCATTGGGTCCCCCCTCCAGCTCTGCTCCTAACCTGCAGCCCCCACTGCTAATCCAGTCATGAGTCCTCACAACTCTGAAAATTAACCTCAGTCCAGACCTGCAGCACCCAGGACTATTGGAGATTTGGTCAAGAATTCCCTGTGAGTTCTACCCCCGCACCTCAATTCTGCTTTATAGCACCTTGTTTTATACTAGTCCTGGGTTCCTCAATTTCCATTCATTTCTGCCAGGATACTGGTCTGCAACACACTTTGCTATTTCAGCCGTTGCCTCAGGTTTCTTCAGAGCAGAGACTGACAGTTAGGCTGAACTGTGCTAAATAGTGTACTTTGTGATGTGAGCAAATGCCAATCTGGAACTAGGCTGAGACACCCCTCCCCCGCAACTCTTCACATCTGTGATCTTCCCCTAGCTCAGCATTTCTATCATGACCCAGATCCCTTATCAGCTTCCTCCATTCCCTGATCAAGAGAAGTTAAATTTGCACCTGGGAATATGGCAGCCAGTGTAGGAATCAGCAGCAAACTGGGTGGGATTATGGAAGGGGAGAGTAAGGAGCACAGTAGAAACACACAGACAAACAGCACTGCTAGAGGAGAGCAGGAATGTACATTGGCCAGTTAGCAGAGTGAGAAGTCAGTCATTAGCCTTTGATGTTAAATGCTGCCTTGTCCTGCTCTAGACATCCTGCAGCAATGAAAATATTTAATGTAGAAAGAAGAGTGTAGTCAAGAAGTAAACACACACAAACAATCCTCCAGGAGATAAAGCTGCTGTTTGCTGCCGATTTTCTGTGCCTGGCCAGAGACTGAAGCTGCATTAAAATGGATTAGGGGCACATATGCAGTGTTGTTGTTGCCGTAGCGGTCCCAGGATATTAGAGAGACAAAGTGAGTGAGATAATATCTTTTATTGTACCAACTTCTGTTGGTGACAGAGACCAGCTTTTGAGCTTACGCAGAGCTCTTCTTCAGTTCTGGGAAATGTATACAGTGTCCCAGGTAAATACGAGGTTGCACATATCACAGAAACCAGGAAGGATCAGAGGCATCACCACAGAATCAACAGGAACTCCAGCCATTAGCTAGAAATAAGTGAGACATCTCAGATTGGGCAAAATGATTGGCATGAAGTATAGCTCATGGAATGCCAGGAGGAGTTGGTCCTGAGGTGACGCACTATGACACTGCCTATGAAGAGAGAGGGCTATTTGAGTGGGCTGCTGCACAGCTGGAGCTTTCAATGGCCACAAGATATCGAGAATTTCATCTCAAGACGTGTACACAACTGGGGAAGAGTAGACAGATATGTGGTAATCTTACATCTTCCTCTGAGACATATGGTACTGGCCACTGTTGGAGACAGGATAGTGGACTAGATGGACCTTGGGTCTGATCTAGTCTGGCAGTCCCTGTGTTCACTAGATTATGTGTGGAATTGTTCACTATTTCATTCTGAGCAATTTCATGCCTCTGCGTGTAGACAGCTCTGCTCAAAAATGGGTTGTTTTATGGTTTGATAACAGGGCCTATTTTTGCACCCCCAAATACATCAGAGGAAGAAAATATTTTTGGAAAAACATGTCTTCTTGAGTTCATGCCAAATGAGAAAAAATCCTCCTATTCTGAACAGCTTCACTTTTGTTGTGGATATTTTGTACACTTTATTGCAGTCAGTCACACATCTGAAAAGATCAAACATTATCCCTCCTGATTAAGGATGTAGAAATGCTTACTGACTGAATGGGGCAAATTTTCAGATAAGCCTTAACCCATCCTCTAAAATTAGAACATAAGAATGGCCATACTGGGTCAGACCAAAGATCCATCTACCTCATTACCCTGTATTCCAACAGTGGCCAATGTCAGGTGCCCCAGAGGGAATGAACAGAACAGGTAATCATCAAGTGATCCATCCCCTGTTGCCCATTCCCAGCTTCTGGCAAACAGAGGCTAGGGACACCATCCCTGCCCTTCCTAGCTAATAGCCATTGATGGACCTATCCTCCATGAATTTATCTAGTTCTTTTTTGAACCCTGTTATAGTCTTGGCCTTCACAACATCCTCTGGCAAAGAGTTCCACAGGTTAACTGAGCATTGTGTGAAGAAATACTTCCTTTTGTTTGTTTTAAACCTGCTGCCTATTAATTTCATTTGGTGGCCCCCTAGTTCTTGTGTTATGAGAAGGAGTAAATAACACTTCCTTATTTACTTTCTCCACACCAGAATTAGTAGGGCAGTTTTTACTCTTAGGTATTTGTATGCACAATTTTGCATGCCCAATATTTGCAGGAGCAAAAAAGTCAAGTATTTCTGTTCAAGCTGCATTTGTGTGTTCAAAGTGAGTAATCAGACACCTAACTACCTGTCTCAGTTACACAAGTATACCTTGTGCGCACACAGCATTTTGCATATGCAAAATGTTCCACATGAAAAATTGTGCATGCATAAACTTGGGCCTGTAATGCTATGTATGCAGTCTGTCTGTGCACCTAAATGAGGCAGGGAAGACAGGGTTTGCTGGGAATTCTGTGAGAGAACCTGAGCTTTCTGGGTCTCTAGTCCCATTTCCAGATTTGAGAGGTTCAAATACTTTCCACATAAACATCTCTTTGGGCTGCTTTTCTTGTTAAAATTTCCAGTGTCCATGCTTTGCAGCCCATCACTATTTCTGTTTCCCTTTGGTTTTGCATTTGTGTAGATGGGGGCAAAAGTAACAGTAAAAGCACACACATGTTTATATTGGGCCAGATTTAGCTCTGATGCTACTCTACTGAGGTCCGCAGTGTTATACCAGGGAAGTGTTCGGCTCCTTGTGCGTATGATGGATAAACAGATTTGTTGTAAAAGTAATGATTGCTGTGGAATCAAGAAAGAGAAGGTGAGAGGGGACAGATGCTTATGAATGTTACAGCAGTGACCCATTTATGGCCATTAACAGATACAATTAGAGATGGAAAAGACCTACAGAGCATCACAGCCATACCAGAGCAATATAGGATTGTTGCCCATGGTGTCCTCTCAAAGGCTTTATCCAGTCAAGTTTCAAGTTTCACATGTAATGGGGCTCTCACCAGTTCCCTTGGGAGACTATGCCATGCCCCTCTGGATGTCACCATTGGGCAGTTTCTCCTGATATTCAGCCCACATTGGCACATAAAACAGAAGAAAGTCGTGCTGTGTGGTTCCTAATGGGATGTAATATCCCTCCCCCAGATTTCTACCCCAGGCCCCAGCTCCTGCTGGTGCCACAGCAGGAGGCATAATACCTTAAAATCTTTTAGCTTGCTAAGGCCAGGGATCCTGAAATGATGAGGAAGCAAAGGAGAAAATCAGAAGACAGCAGTTTAATATTCAGTCCATGTTATCACACATTTCCCTTCCTTTCTGGCCCTCTGTGTCCAACTCTCTCAGCCATTCCCAGCCAGGAGAATGGCTACTGGTTTCTTTGCATGGGGGCCGAGTATGAATAGGAAGTAGGAAACACAATTCTGATGACACTCTTTAGCCTAGATCTCGGCAGTCATCCGAGTGAGGTGCTTTTCTGTGTGCCAGATGTGTATCGGTGCATTTCTACCCAGCACAATATCCCTGATTTTCTCCCCAACACAGCTGGTTGCAGGACCAGGCCAGGCCAGTGCTTCTGGCCTTTCTCTAGCTCTGTATTTCTGCTGCTTTGACATCCCATAGTTGTCTATTTTGATTTACTCGTGTGGGTAGTAGATTTCTCTGCTTGGGCTCTAATCCATTTTAACTCCTTTCAAATTCTAATTCCACTTACAGGTCTTCAGTCTCATGTCAGCGTGAGACAAAGCCATTACTAACACTGTAATCAGTCTGCAGTTCTCTTTGGGGTGACAGTGAGATTAAACAGAGTAAGAAAAATACGCTTGAATCTAACATGCAGCATCTTGAGGGGAACTTCTTCTGTTCTAAGGAGACTGGAAGGTCATTTTAGAGGCAGTTTGTTGTGGTAGTGAGTGGGGAAAAATGAAACCTTGCTAGAATGAATCTCTCTTTATATTGCTGATCTCAACACTTTCACCATTAAGGTGCCTTACATAAGTGTTTAGCCAGTTCAATCACTATTGTGGGCCTTAAGGGGGAAAAAAATAGCGTATAGGCTATTCTTCCCCAGTGAAGTGCACCTTGAATGCTGGATTGTGGATATAGCAGCTGATCAGACCTGGCTGTCTGAAGGAGTAAAAAGAATTTGTGTGGATCAGTGATACGTGCATCTGAAGGAAACGGATGAGAATGAAGATGGTCCTGAAACCTCAGGGGGGACAAACATGCCCTTTGTGAGAGCCTGGCTGGCCTGCCTCCGAGGGCCACAGATTTCTGTAAGTCTTTTCTCATATCACAGATTCATAGAAGTTAGAGCTGGAAAAGACCTACTGTAGGTGGTCACCTGGTCCATCTCCCTTTAGCCAAAGCAGCATTGTTCCCTAGTACATAATCACCAGTGTTTTGCCGTGTCTCATTTCAGATGTCCGGCCTGAAGGACATCTGTCTGTCTGTCTGTCTGTCTGTCTTCCTGCTTATATGGCCCTTGTCTGGGGTCTCCAAACTTCCCTTGGGGAGCTCACTCCACAACCTGATAGCTCTCCTGATATTCAGCCTAAATTTTCCTTTGCTTAATTTCACCCCATTAATCACAGGCTTGTTCCACCCTGAACACTTACACTCTCTCCTGGACATTTTCACCTGTCCGATGCTCACAGACAATTGTTATATCTCTCCTTTAGTTCTTGCTTGTTGTTTAGTTCTTTTAATATTCCTTTGTAAGACAATCCTCCCAATTCCTTTTACAGCACAGCTTCAAGTAGCTATTTGCAGCAGCAGATCCAGACGGTGATTATTAATATAGGTTTCTATAGTAATGGATCTCGCTCTCTCCCCCCACTATCCTTTTCCCCTGTGAACAAGCTGCTCCATGTCATCCCTGCCAAGAGAAGGAGGTGAGAGATATTTGTCTTTCACCTACTTGGATTTTAATAGGATAATAAAAATCTTTTAATCTCTTGCTGAATTCCAAATGATAAAAATGTAAGGAGGGCTCCTCGGGACTTAAGTGAGAAGAGAAAACATAATTTTGTCACTAAAATTGGAGTTAGAAGAGCCAAGCTGGCCCGATAGTCACTGGGTGAAAGAACAGCTGAAATGATGATGCCATGGCTTCTTTCACACATATGCTTCTGTACTGGGGATGAGCGTGGACCGGAGTAGGACTCTGACCATAAATGCAAAGGCAGAAGACAGCCACTTTGGGTGATAAATCAAGATTCTATTTACACACCAACCCTGCCCCCGCTATTCTTAGTGAAAGGGCTGGCACAGATGAAGGGTGATTCAAAATAATAGGGAAAAATAAGAAGGGGAAGATTTTCAAAGATACAAAGGAGAATGAGGCACCCAGTTCCCTTAACTTCCAGTAGGAATTAGGCACTGAGTACACAAATGGGCACAGGAATTCTCTGTGGTTCTCTGCTGACAGTGCTTTGGTGTAATCAATCTCAAGATGGGAGTCAGGTATTTGGAATACTCTCCTATCACTAGGTATGAAGCTTGAGAAATGCTGGAGACTGATTTTCTTTTTAGTTTGTATTAGCGGTTGTTATTGGAGCTTCTTTGGAACTGGTCCATGGTACTGGTTTAAAAACACCTGGGTTTTGTTACTTTGCTTTTTTGTAATCTTGAGTGGAGTTAGAGGCTTTTGGAGCTGAACAGTGCAAAAATAAAAATGCATTCATGATGATACTCGATTAATGGTTATTATTACTAACAAGCCTCCATAGATTGTGTGTAGTGCAGTTGTAGCTGTAACGGTCCCAGGATATTAGAGAGACAAAGTGGGTGAAGTAATATCTTGTATTGGACCAACTTCTGTTGTCTCTTTCACCAACAAAAGTTGGTCCAATAAAATATATTACGTCACCCACCTTATCTCTCTAAGCCTCCATAAAGTAATTTATCCAGTCATTTCAGGCAAAATGCTTCTTATTTCCTTTGGAATATTTTGATTGCAAGGGCCCCGTCTCTATTAGCTTTTCAGGCATGCTGAATGCATGTTAAATAATGTGTAATAAATAAATCTGAGAGTAAACAGCATCTTCATAGAGAGGCTGGATCAAAGGAGAGCAAGTAAGTCTGTATGCAAATGATTTAGTGAGTATCAAAGGACAGTTAATGGGTGTGCCTACAAATTATTTAGTGAATCCCGTGCAGCTGAGAAGGAGGTTCAAGGTTGTTGCTCTGGAGTGTTTAAAGAAGCCTTGATGATCACATGTTCCAGTTTCCCCTTAAATGTGTGCTTCTTCCACAAATACTAATGGCTGGTGAGCCTGACACTTCTTTTGTGGTTTGATCTTCCCCATTAAGTCAATGGGAGTTTTGCCATTTGTCAGGCTTTCTGTAGTGGCTCATGACCTTGAGTGCCTGCCGCAGGGCAGACTGTCAAAAAGAGGGCAGACACCCCAAACTGGTGGTATGTTCTATAATTAGATTTCACCACGCCGGTAACAACACATTTCAACTCTTGGGTCACTATAACAATCTCATCATGGAGTCACAGACAGTCCCCTTAGACTCTCCAGTCTGTCTTGCCACCCTGGCAAGCTGGATGTAGTGATAAATGGTCACTTACACCAAAAATCACAAAATGTTCAGATTGCTTGCAGTCCCAAGAGACCAGTCACATACCCCAGATCAACTGGTACCCTAGATCTTACACCAAAGACCACACCTGTAGCCAATCCTGTAATAAACTATCTAAAGTTTTATTAACTAGGAAAAAGAAAGAAGAGAGTTATTTACAGGTTAATGGAAACAAACATATACACACAAATGAGTTGGAATCTAAATCCTGAGAGTGACAGTTGTAGTAATCGGTGAATTCAAGATTATTTCAGGACGGACCCAGGCATAGCCCTGGGGGATCTCTGACTTCAGTTTGGTGTCTCTGGCCTGTGAGAGTTCAAACGGCAAAGAGATGGAAGACTTTCCTGTGTCTTTGATTTATTTCCTTCACTCAGCCTCCAAGTCCATAGGATGAGCTTCCTTGCATGTAGCAGTCCCAAGGTGCGATAGGGCCATTCACCAATTATTTGTATTGCAATGTTCCTTCATGGCCTATCTGATTTCGATAGTTCTTCTGGACGGGCTGGGGGAAACACCCTTCCCATCTGAGTTCACAAGTTTAGAGCAAACATTTTCAAAGTTGTAAAGCAAAACTTACATATTTCCTTGTAACATGGAATACAAACATTACAAATAAGATTAATGCATGCAGCATTATACAAACATTGTATAGACTCTAAACACTAACTACATTCTTATAAGACTAATACCTATGTTGAGCAACACATAAGTGAACTGGTCTGGTCTCCAGTTCTGAGTTTGTCAGTTCTTAGCTGATGCCTGGAGCCTGGGCAAGAGCTGGCACCTGGCCTGCCAGTATCACACCATTGATTTCAGTGGACGCAGAATCAGATCCTTTGTTCTTACTCATGAATCAGGCCTTTCATACATCCTCTTCTTAAATTCTGGGTTTACCCGTCATTATACTGAAAGTGGGTCAGTACCACAGAAAGGGTGTTGCAGCTTACCTGGTCTTGGCCAGACTGGTGCGAGTGCAATGTCACCTTCCCCATGTGAAGCCCGTGAGTGCTCATCCCAGCAGGATCTAGAGGATCTGGCAAATTCTAATACAGATATGTTTGCAGTCATTGTGCAATGAGAAATATTTGGTATAGTAACCCATTTTGAGTCATTTGTGTGACCTGGTTTTTAGGGTGACATTACCAGGAATATGAAATGATGGTTTCACAACGCGGGTAAAAGACAGTTAGTTTGCTTCCAAAGGAAACAAAAGGACTAGACTAGAAGGATAAGGAGCAGTTTGTAGGGAGGGGTAAAAAGGATCTTCTCCCCACCCTATCATGGGCATTTCCTTTCCAAAGGGATGAGAACACAGAGCAGACTAGAATTCCCACCAGCGGGCATCCTATATAAATAACATCAGCTGGACCTAATGTTCTTATTGTATGGGAAACAATTTGACAACTTTTTTCTTCCCTCCCTCTCCAGTTACAACCATGCCGGCTACCAATCAGGGGTGGCCTGAAGAGTTTGGGTTTAAAATAAGTGGAAACGGTCCTTGCTACATCCTTGCAGTAGAAGAAGGCAGCAGCGCTTATGTAGCTGGTCTTCAGCCAGGAGACCAGATCTTGGAGATAGAAGGCCAGCATGTTTCCGCCATGAACTGCGAGACTCTCATCAACCTGGCGAGGCAGTGTGAGAATGTGCCTCCCAGCATTGGAGTGGTCTCTCGCATCCAGCAGATGGATATCAATCCTGGCCCGGATGGAAAGTTTGGTTTCAGCCTGATGAGTAACAGTGGCAACGCCCTGCAAGTGGAGAGCGTAGCCCCAGACTCACCTGCTTCTGAGTGTGGAATCAAACCGGGAGACTACATGCTGGAAGTCAACGGGATCCCAGTGAAGCTTTATCAAGCAGCAGCTGCCATGATCAAATCTTGCCAAGGGAAGGCTCTGAGACTGGGACTGCTGCGGCTTGGGCGGGTGCAGAGACGGACCAGCAGCAGTGTACGGGGATTCGTCCAAAACGCCGACGCCATCCACCAAGAGAGAAAACAGAAGGCTCAGGAATTCAACAAGAAGGTAAAGCCAAGGGTGCAGGGCCAGATGGCTGTCTGGCAGGGCACTGAGTCTGGCTAAAGCCGGGGAAGGGGAGGAGGCTGTGGTAAAAATGGCCAGATCCACGTGTTCATAGATGATTGTTATTAGAGCATTTAGTGGAGCTCTTCACTCAAGGAAGGGGTGCACACAGAGTCAACACACAAAGTATTATTCATGATTGAGCTCTACTAACAGAATCTGTCCAGTGACATCTTAGCAGATTTGGATAATATAGATCCTTGTTTTCCCTTTTCTCATGTACTGGGGTCACTGATGTTTGAGTTGAGTGAAACTGGGACACTTCTGGTCTCAGGAATTCAAATCCCCTGGAGTTTTACCATGAGCATTGGGTTTGTTCACAAAATGCAAAGACCAAAAGACCATATCCTCAGCCGGTGTAAATCAGGGTATCTCCACTCAAGTCATTGAGTTTTATGTGATTTCCATATAAATCTGTCAGTCACCCCAGGTGTGCTCAAATATTGGGGGCCAGATGTGATTTGGGTTGCGGCTATTTCCTGGTCGAGGCAGGACCCTATATATTCATGCATAAACAAGGAGGACTTGCCTGGTGTCTTGGCCATTTCCTGTTATTTCCCTTCCACCATGTAAGTCACAGGGAACATGTGGAGCTGTCTTTCTCTTGCCACTTTTTGCTGAAGGCAGAGTCCTGGCAGCCCAGCTATGCCTTAGGCTCTCATTGCCTGCTACAGTTTTTCTGGTGTCTATAGTATTTTCAGTGCCAGGCAGAGTGTTGGGGGCTGACTTTGGGCTGAGCGCTTCCATCTCCCATTGACTTCAGTTTGAGATGTGGGTTCTCTGAACGTCTGAAAATCAGGGATGTGCCTCTCAGATCCAGCTGGAAACGAGAATGTTCCCATGCATGGATTCTATCTGTGCAGTGGAAGGGTTCACAGAGGCAAGTTTTGGGGAGATTCTCTTTCACTGTTACCGAAAACGTCTTCAAAAGGAGAAGGGGGATGGTCTTGTGGGAGGAGCCTGATTTGTCAAGATGGTTTTGTGGTTAAAACATAGGCTTGGGATTCAGGAGACTTGGGGCCAGATTTTGTTCTCATTTATAACTGTGTAAATTAGTGTGACCCTAATAGAAGTCAGTGGAGTTACATTTGGATAAAACTTGGGTTAGTGAGAGTGGAATCAGGACTCCTGGGTTCTATTTGCAGCTCTACCATTGACCAACTGGATGGTGACCATAGGCAAATCACTTCCCCTTTCTGTGCCTCAGTTTACCCATCATTTTACAGATGAGGATTGTGAGAATGAATTAATGTTTGCAAAGGGCGTTGAGATCTTTGGATGGAAGGCTGAAGAGAAGAGTCAAGTATAATTAATTTTTCGCCATTAAAACATAATTATTGTCAAGCGATAATCTGTAAGGCCAGATATCCTTCTCTTCAGTATCTAAATATTCATTTAGAGTTTGATCATATCAGCCTTTAAAAAATTTAGCTCTTATTTTGCAGCAAAGGAAAAAAATCAAAGTAATTACAGCTTCATTGTGTTCCTGACGGTTACCCGGTGGGTAATTTGCCAAACTCATCACCTCTTGCTAATTATAAATTTGATCACGGTTGTTTCTTTAATCTTCCTACTTTCCATTTCAAAGTAACCTTTTAAAATACTGTTATGAAATAACCGGGTTGTGTTTGTTGATCCCAAGCTGATAAACACCAAGACATTAGTAAAGAGATGTGTCAGTATCAGCAGAATCTTGCTCTTCAGTCAAGCTTTAAATGAAGGGCTCACAAATATGCATTTAATTTATGATTCCAAAGGCAGTCCCACTGCATGTTAGAAAGATACCTCCTGATTATTGAGGATTAACAAATGGATGAAGGTGTTGGTCTGTTTTACACTGTCTAGTGCAGGGGTAGGCAACCTATGGCACGTGTGCCGAAGGCGGCACGCAAGCTGATTTTNTTGGATTAAACCACAGTAAATGTTTCTTGGATGATTGTCATTAACATTTAGGAAGCAAGCACATTCATGATTTTGGAAAGGCTCTTCCTCATGCAACGTGTGCCTGTAAGGTCAATGGGACCATTCATGGAAGTGGAGCTGGATTTAGCCATGTAGGTGTGGTTGCTGCATCTCTCTGTAACTTTAATCAATCTGCACTGCTTGCAAGCAGTAACCCCTCCACACACTTTGTTTCTGTACCAGCTCATCCAGTCTCTTGTTCCCCAGAGTGTTTGAGAGGAAATGAGTTTGTAGAGCTTTGTGGGTTGCCGGTTTCAGGAACGAGAGTGTAATGGCTCTGATGTTTTAAGTAGCCTAATTTTCAACAAGCTGCAGAAAATAATAAAACCCAATAGAGTGCTTCCCTCCATCCTTTATCGGTAAACGCTGCTTCAGTTAGAGCTGCTGGTGGTAGAACTGGATAGAATAAGCCAAAAAGCCAGGGGGGATGCTTGGGAAGCTCATCTGCATGTTATTACCCAGAATGCACTAGTAGCTCACCTCACAACATCACTGGGGTCCAGGCTCTGGTCACGTGCTAAAAGGTTGAAGGGTGTTTGTGGTAGCACTGGGTTCTCTGCTGTGTGAACCTGAGGTGCAGGAGGCTTTTCCTACACTGAGCGCTAGATCATTCTCTTATTTGATTCCCTGGGCTAACAGCACTCATGGAGGGGGCTGGGTGACTCACGTGCCAGTATTGGTATTATTGTCATGGCTGGCTATGCTGTGGGCATGAATCCAAACCCTCACTGCCCTATCCCTGACCTGGGGGCTCAAAATCTGCATCCAAACATTCCCAGTGTCTGAGTCACTGATCCAGGATCTGTTCCTTGTGTGTTATTGGACTTAATGTTCCAGTCTGGCCCACTCCAAGGGGAGCTACAGAAGTTGCGGGGAAGAATGGACCCAGAGATGGGGTTCTGGCCTCCTCGCTTGTTGTTCTTTGTCTGAATGGTGAGGTGGGGTGGGGCTTTGTCAGGACATAATAATGATACTTAGGCTTTCAGTTCCAGGTCACCCTCTCCTGTTATTCACTGAGCACCCAGGCGTGTGCTAGGCACCATACAGACAATCATAACAATGAAAAAGACAGTCCCTGGCCTGAAGAATTTACAATGTAAACTGAGCCCAAGTGATTGGTGGCTGCTGAGTAATGAATGAGATGACTGGTCCCAGTCCCCTTCCCAATGGTAGATGATACTGTTTGCACCATTAGGCCCCCTTGTTGGCAGTCAGGGACTGAACAGATCATGGAGACTGAACATCTCTTATCCCTAGTCGTAGCCCCTTCAGGTCATATTTATGTGCTTCAGTACGGCAAAGGAAGGGCAGCTTGTCCTGCCACTGCCCATCCTGTGTTTGCTCTGTGCATAAACACAGAGAGTTCCCTCTTATGGCTGCCAAGCCAGCTGTGCTACTTTACACCCAGTTGACCATGGCCCAAGGGGCCACTCTAGAGCTGAGAATTGCAGGGACGTAGAGATGCCCTGCCAATCTCTTTTCCCGAGTCACGTCCCTGTGTGGGGAGAAGAGGAGAGGGGAAAGTATCTGGAGGGTGTGGTGTAGGAGATGCTTTGCTAGCTGTGCTCCACCCCAAGGATTCTTCTAGGTAGGGGAATCTTTAACTCGCTAGATAGCTGAGTTTATGGCTGGAGCAGCCAGAGGGCACCCAGGATTCTGGCCCAGATTTTTCATTGTATGACCAGGTTTTATCATTTCTTTTGGGCTAAATCCTGAAGTCCTGACTCAGAAAAAACTTTAACAGGAGGACCTCAGGATCTGGCCCACTGAAAATACCAGGTTCATTGTAAACACTGCGCTGGCACTTGAGAGTAAGGAGCATGTGAGTGTATGCTGTGTAACTGCTGTCTTTACTGCTCCAGATTTAATAACCTTGAAATGTCTGCTGCTTACTGGGAATTTCAATAGTTGTCACGTGATGGCTTTTTCAAATTGGCAAGTACCTTGTGGTTTGTGATGTAGGTTAGAAACACCTGTGAGAAGTGACTTTGGAGAACTTCAAAGTGGAACAAGGAACAGGAGGCAACAACTCCTTTTCCTTTTCTTATGTAAAGGTCTCTGTCACCCAGCACGTGGCACTTCTCAGATGGGTTTTATTTTCTGCTCATTTTAGATATTTTTGTGGAGTGGAGGGAACCCAACCTAAGGAAAGGTGCGGTCCCTTTGTTACTCAGGAGCAAAGAGTGAATGAGTTCTCTGGCTACTATTTCCAACCTGTATTCGTAAGTGTAACGGGGTGGCAGGAGCTGATTAAGAGCTTTCCTAGCAGTGCCCTGCCCCAGTAAGTCAGATGCCTGCAGCATTTGGGGGTCACTGCTTGGCCCACAAAACGTTTCACCAATGGAAAAGCAAACAAAAGAGGAACAGGGGCAGGGGGGGATCTCAGACAGTTTTCTGCTTGCTTGGCATTTATTGTTTCTGGAGAACATTTGCCTAGAATGCAGACTCTCTGAAGTCATAAATTCCAGGGTCCAAAGCCAGCTTACACAGCAGGTGCCAATCTTTTAGGGTAACTGTAGTAACAGAGTAACTAGACTAAGACCTTGAGCTCAGCTGTACCTGCCAGTACCTATTAATGCCTCCCATTTATTTATATGTCAGAGATGGGATTTTTCAGGGTCATGACCCCCTTGCCAGGGTCCGCTATGGGTCAGAGTATGTGTAACTGAGTGATTGAAAGCTAGCCAAGATGCACTGAAGACTAGCATCAAGGCTCTTCATTAAGGCAGAGAAAGGGAGCTCGGAATCTCAGTCACAAAAGTCTGAGGTACCAGCAGTGGCACACATCCCAGTGGTTGGGAACCATGAGCTAACATGGCCCCTTCCCACTTTCTGCACCAAGGCAAGAGTTTCTCTAAGGTTAATTTCCTATTTTTCTGCAGCATTTTAAGAAATTAATAGCAAGAAAATATCACTCTGTGTAATCAAGCAGTAATTAAAGGGTTAGGATAGAATCGGAACTGCTCAATTGTGTCATGCCCTACACTGCAAATGAAGGTTATCTTTGAGCTCATGTGTGGGGTTCTGTGCTTTTGAAGTAGGAGAATTTCTAATCCTGCTGTTGCTGTAAAGTTCTCACTGGCCATCGCATGTGATAAAGGAGAGTTGTGAAGTCCTAGGGAGCCCTGAGTTTGTGTCACTAGCATCTAACATGATCATTTGATGAGAAAGGGTGGGTTTGATTGTTTTTTAAGTAAATTGTTTCCTCTCTTTTGTGTTGGTCCAGGTATTACAATTATGTATGTGTTTCTGATGGATTTATTTCCATTGAGTTTCATGTCAGTTTCTTCCTCTATTAATGTGTATCTCCCACTCCCACACAGGCTGATGAAATTCTCGGAGATCAGCCAGAGGTAAAAGAGAAAGTTTTCACCATCTTGAAACAGTATGCGGCAGAGAGGAAGGTGGAATACTTGGCTTACACCCTTTCCATGATTCTCACCAAAGAATCCCATCAACTTCTCATTGACAATATCAGGTACAAAGTGATCAGTAACTATCACGTTGTCATGCAGGTAATTAATACATGGGGTGTCTAGGTGGTGGAGGTGAATATGGATGAAGGGCATTGGGCTCTAATTATAGAGACAGTTCCAATCCTTCATTTCAACCAGTAGCACCAAGAATCTTTCACTTCCTTGATTTACAGTGACTTTCAGCAGAGACTATATTGTTTTGACTCCTACCGAGGGGAGCAGACTCCTGACTGAGACCAGATCAGCTTTGCCAGGAGACGCGAACTCGCAGCTGAGACTAACTCAATATAGCACAAGGACAGATTGTCAAAAGCTGACATTTACACATTGTTCTCCATGGGAGCTGCTCGGTGGTGAGTTCAGTAGAAAATCTAGCACCTTATGACTAGCGTTTGTGTCCCCACTACGGGGTGGAACATTAGTCCTACTCCAGCATGTATGACTATGTCAGCCTTTGCTGGAGCCCCACGGAGCTATAACTACAGCTAACTGACAGTGTCCTGGAGCTCAAGTGAGGGGGCTTGTAAATTAGAGCAGAAGGGCCTGAATTCTTTCCAGTGTGAAGTTCATAAGGCCACAGATTAGCCATCAGGACACTCTCATTTAACCCACTTGCAACAATCACTGCTTACAGATCACAGACTCTTGGTTCGAGTCCCAGCTACAGTATTGTGCAGGACACGTTTGCATGGCAGGTGCATTCACTAGGTAGAGGAGTCAGCTGGTTAGAGGTGTGTGCCCTAGCACGTGGGCATGTGTCATGCATAACCCTGCTTGCAGAGGTGACGTTCACTGTGGCTAATGTCGGTCCAGGGATGAAATCTCCCATTGTCAAGTTCACAAAAATGTTCTGGTTTGTTGCCTTTCTTGGTGAGTCATTCCATCTACTAACAGCATTTTAATTGGATCCCTTTTTTTGGACATCATTTGAAATAGAAATTAAATTAGCTACAGAATGTCTGGAAATTAACCAAGGAAGGTGATGGAAAATAAACCAAAATCCACAATTAGAAAACTGGAGCTAAATTCGGGTTCAGTCACGGGGGTGATGGATTGACGAGCAGCAGAGGCAGACTTCTGTGTGAGGAGGCTGGGGGCCGGAGGGTGAATCAGAATGAGCGGGAGCTGGCAAGCCTTCATCTCTGCCAGATTGGCTGGAAGATTTTTACCTTCTACCTGTCTGCTGCCATTGCAGAGTGCTGTGTCTGAGCTCAACTGCCTCCTGTGCCCCGGGATGGCATGTTGCCATTTCTATGGGTCACACACTTGCAAACACTCATGGATGCCATGGGTCTGGGAAATGCCAATTCTTAGTTGTGTCAATTCAAGTGAGCCACTTTCCAAAGCACCAAATTTATGGCAATCTTTTAAGGAAAGAGGAGAAAACTCTCTCAGTAGCCTTGGTTGTAGAGCAACTGCTAAGTGACTATGTAATTCTAGAATAATAGAACATTAGAAATGGAAGATGGGTCACGTCCCATTCAGGATTGCTCTCTACAGTCTACTTCTGTGCTTTGTCCAGTTGCCTAGGTGCCCCAAATGCTTCCATATCCCTTGGGAGACTGTTTTGTGGCCTAATAAATCTCACTGCCAGATGCTTTTCTGCATGTTCCTTTGCTTAATTTTACCCCATCAGCAGAAGTCCTGACTCCCTGGATCACCCTACAAAATCCCTTCCCCTTCTTGGCGTTTACACCCTTGTGGGGCCTGATTCTGCTTTCACTTACACGAGTTGTATTTAGATGTAACTCCACTGACGTCAGTGGGCGACTCCCGAATTACACTAAGGTAAATGAGAGGAGAATGAGGACTGTAGAGTTTTCTCATGCCACCCTATAGCCAAGACCTACTGGCTTCATTCTCCCCTGCCTTCCACTTTTTGTTGTCATTTACACCTGTGCAAAGCAGGTGTAAAATGCTGCCCCGTCTGAATGGCAGTTGGGAACCCGGCCTTGCATGGTTAGCGCTGTTCAATTCTCCTCATAAATCAGCCCCTCCAACCCTTTATCACTGTGGTGCTCTTCTCTGAATTCCTTTCAGTTTGTCCTGATCCCCAGAACGAACAGCACTATTTTAATTAATCTGCGGCACAAACCCATTGTCTCCCATGAACAAACAGGGACTGATCCTGCTCCCTTGGAAGACAGTGGTAAAATTCCCAAAGTCGAGGATCTTTAGCCTGACTTTAGACTTCTGAAAGTGGCTGGCTTTCCATTTCCCAGTAAACACACTGCAAGCCTTGGTCCATCCGACAGCCCTAGTGTCAGCTTTCTGTGGAGCTGAGTGAAGTCTGCAATTACAGCACTGACCTGCCGTGTCCATCCCAACACTTGCTGCCTGTCATGAGAAAACCAGGGGGCCAGAGGCTCTGCAAGGTCTTGTCAGGATAATTTGTCTTTCAAAACTTGATGGGAAAATATTGTTGTTGTGAGAAGGGAAAAAGCAGCTCAAATCTCCAGCTCCAGTGACGTTTCCAGACAATACAGCTTCCCTTCCCCTGACCCTGAGTGTGAACTCCTGGTGGTGGGGGAAGTGGAGAGGGAGGTGGGAAATCAGAAGGATACAAGCAGGCTCTGTGCTTGGTAATTTTCTTTTAATATCACACAGTGTTGAATTAGTGGCAAATTCATTATTTCCTGTTTCCCATGGGACATTTCCTCTCAGCTTTTACACCCAGCACAGCGGAAACACCTAATGAGGGCGCAGTGAAAGGCTGGGAGATCACTTGGCGCTGAGCCATTTACAGGCTGTGTCACTACCTCCAGTCAAGAAAAAAAGTTTGCTTGGCTTTAAATATTGCTCCATCTCTGAGCCTCTGGATGAGACTATCCTTGGCAATGCTGTTTACTCTGCTTTCTGCTTCCTTGCGTGTGTGTGTGTGTAGAGCTTGAGGTGTCTTGGGAATGTGGAGGTAGTGTGTTTGTGTGTTTGCCAAGGGGAAGGTGTATATTTGTGTGTGTGCAAAGGAGGGGTGTGTGTATTGCACCTCAGGGGGGCTGCACGTCCATGTATATGCGCTGTACCTGAATCTCTCCCCACCTGCCGGTAGATACACTAGATCACAGCAATTGGTTTTTCTGGGCTTGGCACTTACAGCACAGCTTGAATCCCTGCATAAAGGTTGTACAGGAAAATTACTGCCCTTGAAGCTCCTTTTCTCACCAAGTGGCGGAGAGAGTGGCCTGTATCATCACTCCAAAAGGAGCCAGAAACACATCAGTTAGAGTGGCTAAGCTGCAGGGAGATCAGTGTGTCTGCGGACAGCACTTGGAAAGTAGATGTTAGATTTTCCTATGCAGAAAGAGCCTTTGTGCCTGTCTCTTTAAGTGTAAAGAGTGAGGACCTGATTCTCATTTACAAAAAAGCCACTTTACACCAGGCTGGCAGTGTAACGAACCCTTAAAGTAGTCATAAATGACATTTACAGTCACTGCCAGAGCAGTGTAAAAGGGCTTGAGTCATAAATGAGCATTAGGCATGGCGTATGGGCATAATGTCACAGAGATCTGGCTTTTCTTCAGTCACTCATTATATTCAAAACAGGTGTTTCATGCTCTTTGGCCAGGTTGATAGGATGGACAAAATCACCCCAGCACACCGTGCTCTCAAACTCTCCATCGCCATGCAAAGGGGTGCACGCCCTGATCTTACCTGGCTCCGCCCAGGGGCTATCCAAGAGAATTGTGGATTTGCAGGATTGAGCCAGATCAGGGAACTTCACTATGTGATGCCTGGTGCAACCCCATCAACCGTGGTCACTCTGGCTAGTACAGTGGTCCTTAGTGGACTATGATTGTTTAATGCTGATGATGGCGTGGGTGTGCATACCCCATGCACAGAAGCCTTGACTTTGAGCTCAGTTACATATTGATTTCAGTGGAAATACCCTGCTGTAAGTGAGATCAGGACTGGGCCCACAGTCTGTATAGCAGGTGCTGCACGTTCTTTTTAAGACCAGGCAGTGCCAGGTCTATTTTGCAGTGGGATGCTGTCTGCATGCAGGACACATGATGGGGATTATGGTCCGTCGGAGATGATGTTCATTAGGGAATCAGGCCTCCATCTGGCTCCACTCTGGGCCCGGCTTTCCAATTCCTGTTTAATCAGTGGAATTGTAAGATATTACGGTTACCATAACAACTGTCCTCCATGCACAGGGTCTTAGAAACCTTTGCAAAGGGAACTGCAGCAACTCAAAGAGAGTGATGGGAGCTCGCAGCCCATCTTGCCCGCCTTCTTCATGCAGCATCACACCATGTTTCAAATGAAAACATTGTCACCTTACCATGTGCATTTACCACATGTAGCTTCCTTTAGGAGAAAGAAAAAGTGAATAATTAATCAGGCGATGGCCACCTTTGAAACATGACTGAGAGATGGGCCCAGCCTCCTGGTATCCATCCATGCTTGCCACCTTTCAACCATCTGCAGCTCCTGGTGTGTGTGGAACTTCTGATTCTCTCTGACCTAGTGGCAATCAGAGTGGGAATGCTGCTGGGAGGCGCCAGGGGGCTGCTCTCTCCTTACTTCAACAACTGCACATCTCAGGCAAGCAGACCTTGGCGAGAATGGGCATCTGTGCTGAGAAGGGGTGGGCCAGATATAGCTGATGGCAGGTCTCAGGCAGTGCCTCCCTTGGAGGGTGAGGACCAACCAAACATATTTCCCATGTAATTATTCCAGATAATCATAATGGATTTCAGAGTAGCAGCCGTGTTAGTCTGTATCCGCAAAAAGAACAGGAGGACTTGTGGCACCTTAGAGACTAACAAATTTATTGTAGCATAAGCTTTCGTCGGCTACAGCTTACTTCATCGGATGCATGTAGTAGAAAATACAGAAGGAAGATATATATATACACATGAAACAATGGGGGTTACCATACACATTATAAGGAGAGTGATCAGTTGTCAGCAGGAGAGAAAAATAAGTGTTTGTGGTGGTAATGAAAATGGCCCATTTCCAGCACTTGACAAGGAGATATAAGGAACTGTGGGGTGGGGGAGGGGAAAGATAAGCATGGGGAAATAGTTTTACTTTGTGTAATGGCCCATCCACTCCCAGTCTTTATTCAAACCTAATTTGATGGTGTCCAATTTGCAAATTAATTCCAATTCAGCAGTCCCAAGCTCTACGATACAATCGCATTTGCTCCAACCCCTCAGACAGAGACAAACACCTACAAGATCTCTATCAAGCGTTCTTACAACTACCACCTGCTGAAGTGAAGAAACAGATTGACAGAGCCAGAAGAGTACCCAGAAGTCACCTACTACAGGACAGGCCCAACAAAGAAAGTAACAGAACGCCACTAGCTATCACCTTCAACCCCCAACTAAAACCTCTCCAGCGCATCATCAAGGATCTACAACCTATCCTGAAGGACGATCCATCACTCTCACAGATCTTGGGAGACAGCCCAGTCCTTGCTTACAGACAGCCCCCAAACCTGAAGCAAATACTCACCAGCAACCACACACCACACAACAAAAACACTAACCCAGGAACCTATCCTTGCAACAAAGCCTGTTGCCAACTCTGCCTACATATCTNTCCCCACCCCATCCCACCCCACCCCACCCCACCCCACGTTCCTTATATCTCCTTGTCAAGTGCTGGAAATGGGCCATTTTCATTACCACTAAAAACACTTATTTTTCTCTCCTGCTGACAACTGATCACTCTCCTTATAATGTGTATGGTAACACCCATTGTTTCATGTGTATATATATATCTTCCTTCTGTATTTTCTACTACATGCATCCGATGAAGTGAGCTGTAGCCCACGAAAGCTTATGCTACAATAAATTTGTTAGTCTCTAAGGTGCCACAAGTACTCCTATTCATAATGGATTTTGTCACCTTTAGCTAAATTAACTCTGCCTTTCCAATTAAATCTTGTTCCTAGTGGAATCTCTCTGGGTGCTTAGGCACTGTGACCCTGGGTGGTCTGGGGGCTAGTGCACAGTCTAGGGTTGCAGGAGATTAGGGGTCTGCTCCTGGCTCTGCTATTAACCTTCGTGTGACCTTTGGACAGGTTGTTTCACCTCTGTGTCTCAGTTTCCCAATCTGTGAAACACACTAACCCACCTCATAGTTCGTTCATTACTTGATGTAAAACTGTGAGATCCTTGGCTGGAAGACACTATAGAAGATCTCAATATTGTTATCGCACAGCCCACTCTCTGACACAGGAAGATGTACATACAAGGCTGAGCTGGCACACTTAAGGAATTTACAGGCAGAAAATTATCTTCTCTATGGAGGCAGATGGTGGGGAAACTTCCAGCTATGTTCATTTCTTTCTAGGTTCATCTAATGCTCCTCAGTGAAGGGAATAAACAGACTCCAGTGAGTTAGACATGGAGCTGGGAGTCATGAGCACTGGCTTCTATTCTTAGCTCTGCTGCTGTGTGACTTTGGGCAGGTCGGACTCATTTCACCTCTCTGTCTCTCAGCTAACTCATTTGGGAAATGGAGACCATGATTCTTATCTCCTTTGTGAGGGGCTTAAGACCTAGGGGTGGAATTGAAAAAGGTTCAAAAAGGGGCAGCAAAAATGATTAGGGGTATGGAACGGCTTCCATATGAGGAAAGATTAATAAGACTGGGACTTTTCAGCTTGGAAAAGAGATGACTAAGGGGGGATATAATTGAGGTCTATAAAATCATGACTGGTGTGGAGAAAGTAAATAAGGATGTGTTATTTACTCCTCATAACACAACAACTAGGGGTCTTCAAATGAAATTAATAGGCAGCAAGTTTAAAACAGAAGGAAGTATTTCTTCATACAACGCACAGACAATCTGTGGAACTCCTTGACAGAGGATGTTGTGAAGGCCAAGACTATAACAGGGTTAAAAAAAGAACTAGATGAATTCATGGAGGATAGGTCCATCAATGGCAATTAGCCAGGATGGGCAGGGATGGTGTCCCTAGCCTCTGTTTGCCAGAAGCTGGGAATGAGCGACAGGTAATGGATCACTTGATGATTACCTGTTCTGTTCATTCCCTCTGGGGCACCTGGCATTGGCCACTGTTGCAATACAGGATACTGGGCTAGATGGACCATTCGTCTGACCCAATATGGCCGTTCTTATGTTCTTATGTAAAAATCACTATCAAGATTATGAATGTTATGATTAGATTTTTATGGAAGCATAGGTACAAAATATAAACAACTGAAATTGTATGGGACTGAATGTACAGACAGCTGGGGCAGAGATAGGTGAACCAGCGTGGGTAGAATAAAACCCCAGCTGGACCTTCACTCAAAACTCAAATCCATCCTGAACTTCAAAACAAAAAACCTTATAGAAAGGACCTTATTCTCTAAGAAATTCTCTTTGGTATTCACATCATTTCTGTAGACCCTATTCCATTACTATGGAACTATATTGTCTTCAACCCTATGAAATTCTATAGGATTTTTCCATACAGGGGATTCAAATGAGCACCTGAACTTTCAGATGCTTATTCCATCTGGACCTCTAAGCCCATGGAGCGTTGCCTGTTGCTTGTTTTCCTCACTGTTCATATTATTCCTTAATGCACAGTATGTTGTGTCAGAGTCTGAAGTCAAAGTAGCTATCATCTATTACTCTCCTGATGCTAATGCATGAATTTCTGAAGCATAATCAGAGCAGTCACTCCCCAGCATCTGATTCCCCAAAAGGGCAAAGCCATCAAGGCAGCTTCAAATTTTGTTTCCTGTGATTTGGAAGATAACTGATTTAAAAAAAACCGTAATCGCTCCCTGTGTCCTGGTGTGAAAGGTTAGGGCTGGAGTAGGAGGGCTCAGTGTACTGGGCAGCTAATCTCGGTTTACTTAGCTCAGGGAAAAGATTTACCATCTAATCTAATGAAATGAATTTGAGAGAAACCATTGCTGTAAAAACCCAGGTTCCTGTTTGCCAGCTGTGTTGTTGGAAGCACGAGCTAGGCTGTATGTCTTGCCTTATGTACAATATAAGCTGCCTATGCTGGATTTTTTTCAGTTTTTCAGTTTGCTGTATATGTTTAACACCAGGGATTGGATTTTACATTGTGCGGTGCTGCTTTTGCATCACTAGGGTGGTATGAAGGGGCCAGAACGTTGCTCTGAATTCCCCTGATGGGGAGGAACCCCCTGTTGGCAGAAACCTGCACCAGCCCCCTTACACTCTAGGGGGGAAGGAGGGGGGGAGGGCTCTTAGCCTTGTCAGTGCAGAATTAAGGAACTGCTTCAAGTTCCTTGATGCCCCTTCCCCTGGCCCAGCTCAGACGCAGGGGAGAACTGAGCCCCAGAATTCTCTTAGCATGATCTCTTGTGCTTTCTCCAGCTGTACAGATGTATGTAAGTGTAGTGCTAGTGACATAGGAGTTGCCATTCCAGATCAGACCTGTGATCCATCTAGGCCAGATAGACAGTGACCAGTATGAACTACTTCAGAGAAAGGGGCCAGGGAGCCCTTAGTGGGCAATTATGGACTAACCTGCCCTGGGTACATCCCCTCCTAACCCCCCAAAACTTTGTGGTTGGCTCATGCTCTCAAGCATGAGAGTTTATTTCCCTAATAAATGGGGAATATAAATATAAATGTCTAATTCTATTATGTGCTTGGCTTCACTGATATCGTGTGGCAGTGAGTCCCACAGGTCAATTACATGTTCTGTGAAAAGCATTTCCTTTGCTCAATTTTAAATTTGTTGCCTTTTGGTTTAATTAAATGTCGCCTTATGAGAAAAGGGTAAATAGAAGCAGCCCCTTTATCTTCTCTATAACAGTTAATATGCCTCAAGTGTGTTCCTTCTTATTTGTCTCCTCTCTTAAAACTTTACACTGTCTCAGATCATTCACTTTCTCTTCAGGAGGAAGTTTCTCCAACTTCTCATTGAGCATCTCTGAGCCCCCTCTAGTTCTGTGTTTTCTTTTTTGAGGCAGGGTGACATGAACTAAATACAGTATTCCAGGTAGAGACCATTCAGTCAGATAAAGGTATTAGAAGATTTTCAGCATTAGTCTCCATCTCTAGCCTAACATTTTGTTTGCTTTTTTGACTGTTGCTGCTGATTGAGCAGAGCTTTTCTGTGAGCTATCCAGAATGAAAGATGATGAGATGCCCTGATTTGCTGCAGACTTACTGGATATTGTATATAGTTTTTGGTTATTCCTACATGGCTTGAGATGGATCTATTCCATCAGGTATCCTTCTACCTTTTCACTAGGGATGGGTTTAAGTTAAGTCCGTGGATCCAGCCACCCCCAGACTTTGGAGATGGAGGTTTGAAATCTGGATCCAGATCTAATTTTTGTAACTTGGGCGGGTCTGAGCTTTTGATGTATTCTGTTCTTTTCTGTCCAGATAAATGTTGTACCAGGTCCATCACCATGGTATCTGCACACCACCAATAAATGCATTAAGTGACATGACTAGCATCTGTCAGGTGTGCTCCCTTCCTTTCTCTTTCCTCTTCTTAAGGGGAAAAATGCATATGGCTTTTTTGGTTTTGGCTGTGTGCTGTATTACGTTTCTATTAGCAAAGGCAGGTGGAACAAGTGCACCTGGCACTTGGAATCGAAGGTAGTGAAGTTTGAGGTAGTTTTTAGTTCCTGGGGGAGTTCATTTCAAAGTCTTGGACCAGTCTCTGAAAAGTTCAGTCTACTGCACAAGTGAGCTTTACCCTTGCAGTTGATGGTTCCATTAGGGATGTAAAATATCGGTTAAAAAGTTAACCGTTTAAACAATTAAAATTATATTGTTTAAACAGTTAACTGATTAAAGGGAGAGGGGATGGGGCTGCTCTGGCCGGTGTGAGGCTGGGGTCGGGTTTGACCGGCTGGGCAGCGTGGCTGGAGCTGGGGTCGGTCAGCTGGCTGGCCAGCCAGCCCAGGGCTGCTGGGATTGGTGGGCGGGCGGGCGGCTGGCTCGGGGCTGCTGGGGTCAGTGGGCCAGCCAGCCAGTGCGGGATTGCTGGGGTAGGCCGGCCAGCCGGCCCAGGGGTTAACAGTTAAGGTGGGTTAACCAGTAAGACTAATGCTTACCGGTTAACCGGTGAATATTTTACATCCCTAGGTTCCATTGGGCCAGAGGAGCAGAGCTGTCAGCCAGGGTCCTTGTCCTGGAACTTTAGATGATCTTTTAGGTATTCTGACCCAGACCATTGAGTGCCTTGAAGATAAGGGCTGAGACTCTGAATTTGCTGTAGAGCATAAGAGACAGATAGCACAGGTCAGGGTACATTTCCTTTGCAGCAGAGGTGGAATGAGGTCTAATGGATAGAGCAGGTGTCAGGGAGTCATTACTCCTGAGTTCTTTTTCAGACTCTGCTCCTGGGCATGTCACTTAACCTCTTTGTGCTTCAATTTATTCTTCTGTAGATTTGGGGTAATAGAATCCCTACATCTCAGGAGGGCTGGGAGGCTTTGAAAGGACTATTTGTTAAGCATGTGGAGGTTTTCTGAGGAAAGGTATTGCTGTTAATATATTAGAAATGTGTGTGGACCTACAGCATACCTGGGCAGAGTGCACACAGGCTGTAATTCACATGCGTCTGTACTGTATTCTGCACATTCAAGTGAATGGCAATCAGTGCAAACCGGAGAAGGGTTTCTGGATGCTACTGACTGAATCATATGTTCTTTAACTCTGAGCTATTGTATCGGGGCAGCAGGCTCCTTAGACTAGCATATGGAATCCCCTCTCAGCCTCGCTAGACTAGCGTATGGAAATCTACCCAGCACAGCAGACTTGTGAAGTCTCCAAGGATTTCAAGCCAAGCAGAAGGAAATGGTGAAAGGAGCTGTCTCCCCCTTTAATTTAGTTTCCTAGCTGTTTAAAAAAAACAATATAAATACCCAGCCTCTCTCCTTCCCCCTCTGAAATCAGCCTGAGGACATGTCATGAGGGCACATGCAGCCTGAAGGCTGAGTAGCATGGAGGTCCTGGAGTGATTGTCTGGGATGGGAGGGGCTGTAATGATTTGTGCTGAGGGATGGTGGGTAATGTACATTTGCGTGGCTCTCACCCCTGTCTGAGGATTCCTCTTGCTTTCATACCCCAGTGTACTTTGACTTGCTCCTCCCTCTCGTTCCATCTCCCTTTGTGTTGATGCTGTCTGGAATTCTGCCCACCCTTCTGTGTTGTGTTAGTCATCAAGGTGCTGGTCCTGTAAGGTGCTGTGCACCCTCCACCCCAATGGAGCAGAGGGTGCTCAGTGCCTCTTTCCGGAGGATCAGAGTCCAGGGGGAGGAGGTGAGATTTAGTTTTTCCACCTTGCTGGTGCCAATCCCCAGAGAAGCTGGGCAGCAGCAACAAACCAGAGTCCCGGTGATGCACCAACAAACCATCCACCAGAGCATCAGGAACAGCAGTTCTCATGTCTCTGAACTGTAACTCTCTTGGCCACCTGTGGATTGTGACCCTGGAGTAAAGGGGTTGGAGACAATGCAGAGACAGAAGTGAGATCTGGGAATAGAAGGAGCTGCTTTACAAAGCAAGCAAATAATTTCCCTTTAATTCAAAGCCTCCAGACCTGGAGACAAAGAGGACTAAGTATAATTAATGGTTGCGATTTTTTTGTGGTTGAGGAGCTCTGTGGTAAGTGTGGCCTTGGTTTAACATTTGATTGAGCATTTAGACCTAACACTTCCCTGCAATCTGCAGCTGGCAAGATCACCTCTTGGCTGGAGAGCCAGCTGGGTCCCCAAGGAGGATGTTTGGCACTGGGCAAATCTGGGGAACTCTTCTAATCCAATCGAGCTCACAGCTGTCTGTGCAGAGCACTTGGTGTAAAAACCCTGAAGAATGCGCCAGTTTCCTGAGAGGAAGGACTCAGTGCTACGTGGACTGAAACAATGTGTCCTCGTGGGGCGTGTAGTAGCTTTGGGCCTGTTATTGCCATGTGCTGAGCACCCTCTGCTCCCTTTGGCTTTAGTGGGACTTGAGTGCTTTCAGCATCTTGCAGGGTTGGGCACTATGGACCAGATTTTCAAAACTATTTAGTCATCTAAGATGTAGGTAGGCACCTAGGGGGAGTTTCAAAAACATCTACCCAGGCTTTGAATTCCAGCCCTGAGTGTCTATATTGTCTCCCGGTATGCCAACACATTTACTCTTTGGGATCTTTCATACATTAGGGGCATTGTCCCAAATCAAGTGACTTAAGATGCAAATGCCTGGTTTTAGAGAAGACAGAAGTCATTGGCTGTAGTGATCTAAAGACACACTTCAGTGTGAATGATGCAGCAGGGTACAGTCTATCACCCCGAGTGAGGTCGGCCAGTCAGATCATTTCTCAGTGTTTGCAGTCACTGATGTGCTGAAGATGTATGTTGTCCTGAGAGCAGATTTAACTCCTTGTTTTCAGTTCTGTGGGCAGGGATGCAAGGGCAGAGTTAAAGATGTTTGAGTGACTTTAACTATGTATTTACATGTTTCCATTTTTTAAGTTTAACTAGAAATTTCCCAACTAATCTTTTTTTAAGAAAAAGCAAGCCTTCCCAAAGTTCTTTACCTCTTCAAAAACAAAAACAAACCCTCCCGCTGGCATGCACACACACATGGAGGAAGGCTGAGGGTTTTTTTAAGCATCATCCGTTTTTCTCCAGCTATGCCTTTTGTAATTAAACATACGGTCTTGTTTGAAAGTTGATGGGAAATGACCCTTTGAAGACACTGTCCTCAGCATTCACCTGAAATACCAGGGTTCTAAGGGAACCATATTCTGAGGTGTTCACACCACTCTTGCTCAGTCCTTACAGAAGCAAGACTTCCTGTGACACCATCACCTGATCTCCCAGCTCCAGACACGTCAGTCTCCCCCCCTCACACAAGCCAGTTCCAGTGCTTCTTAGTGGAGACTTCCGCTGAGTTGTAAAGTCATTCCACACTCCCGCCCCCATATAAACAAGAAGTCCATCACCACCAAATCTTTTCAACTCTTCATCCTCAGCTCGAAGTGAAGCACTGGAATGGGTTACCTAGGGAGGTGGTGGAATCTCTTTCCTTAGAGGTTTTTAAGGTCAGGCTTGACAAAGCCCTGGCTGTGATGATTTAGTTGGGATTAGGTCCTGCTTTGAGCAGGGGGTTGGACTAGATGACTTCCTGAGGTCCCTTCCAACCCTGATATTCTATGATTCTATGAAGTTCCCCACATCCTTGTAGCCCCCCCGGATTCCCCAATCACCCTCATATCAGAGCTTCACAAGTCCATTGGATCCCTTCCTTCACATCTCAGCTCCCCAGTTCCCTCTGAATAGAGAGTTCTGCTACTCTCACTCCAGACCCTGAGTCTCTCTGGAGAGACTTTCCCCCAGGCTGTCTCCCTAGCCCACTGCAGAGAGTGTCCCAGCATTTTCTGGGTCTATTATAAAAGAACCCTCCTACTCCCTACAGATCTCTCCTTCTGCTGAGCTCAGAGCTTGCCCAATTATCAGCGGACCCTGTTCAGTCATGTGACCTCTCCTTAACTGTCTCTGCAATTATTGTTAGCAGCTGAGGCCCTTCCTAAGCAGACAGGTTAATCCCTTCCCTGCCAGTCAAGGGACAGTGTATGTGCACCCTGTCACACTCCCACTAAGTGAATGGTGGTTTTGCCTGAGTACTGTATAAGCTACGTAAGGAGTTTGGTGCAGTACTGAGAACAGTGTGACTTAACAATTTTTTTATGAGGTTCAGATGAAGCCAAGGGTTTCCACAATGACAGCAGCTCACCTGTGCAGAGCTCATTCAGAGACTCACTCTGTGGTGTCTGCAGCCGATGAATTGAATGTGTCCCTCATAAGCTGAGCTAAATTGAGCAAACTCAACAAATGCCCTTTGGAAGGGGACTGGATGACTCAGAATAGATGACATGTGATGGAACCTTTTGCCTGTTAGCTGTCAATTTGAATTCAGCTCAGGTTGCTGAAATTTGTTCCCAACTAATGGTCCCTTACAATATGTGCTAAATAATCTGTTCCATCTTGCATTTTGCTGTGAGGCTGGGAGTACCTTTCTGAAGAAGAGCTCGGCGTGGCTCGAAAGCTTGTCTTGCACACCAACAGATGTTGGTTCAATAAGAGATATTACCTCCCCTATCTTGTCTCTCTTACCAACCGATGGTCATTTAGTGGCTGAAATGAGTTGATGGTTTCTATCCAGTAGAAAGGTGTCCACATAATAAAAAGCCTGTCACCACAAATAGCACTAATTGGCTTCCTTGCTGGCAGTCTCAGAAGAAAGACCAAGCACTAAATGGGCCCTGGAGCCTGAATTCCTTTTGGGAGGTGGCCTGTCAGGTCAGGGTGGAGCAGAGTAGGGGAGGCTTGTTGCTGTTCTGTACGTGTGCTGGAGATAAACCGAGAAACTCAGTCTTCTGGTACTTTTCACCAGCATTGAAACCTTCCCCCAGCATCTCTGTTTAATGTCCTTTACATTTTCTGTAATGACTCAGTCATTCCTGGTCAGCATGCCATGGGTTTACAAATGCTGAATTTCTACATAAGAAAAGGAGCCCGTGCCTTTGACTTCTTTCGGTGGCTGTATGTTCAGCCACTCAATGTGACTGCTGAATTCTCTCTTATAAAGGTGTGTGACACAGGAAATCATTAGCACCATATGACATCAAAAGCCAGTAAAGTCCTCTAGATATAGGAGGTACAGATGGGCACTGACTTCTGGCCCATTTCTAAACCAGTGCGGTACTTTGCATCTGAAATCTTGGGGCATCCGGTGACTCATTGTGCATCCAGGAGTAGAAGATAAAGAAGCAGAATGGAGACGTGTTGCACGAGAGTATTCTTGGTTTTATCACTGGAATCCAATGGTTTCACAATAAAATACATACAGTCCTTCTGCATGTTAATTCTCTGGTGAATTATTTTAATTGTAGATTTCAGCACAAGTTTAGTCATTTTTTTCATAGAGAAATGGTGAGATTAGGAGTGTTATAATTGGGTCCCCCAGCAAGCCCCTCTGTGGTCTGCCCCTTGGGCAGTGAAACTCTAGCATTTTTTCTGCTGATAGGGCTTTCTGTGCCCCCCCTGCAGGATGTGCACTTAGTTGTCATCTCTCAGTCCACAGTTTACCGTGCACTGTCCCCTCCCCCAGATCCCAGCACCACAAGCGCATTCTTTCTCTGGTTAAAGCACACCTCTGAATGTGATGCAGATTTTTCCGTGCTGGCATGTATTGTGTGCAGAGTAATGCAGCTTATAAATCCCCAGTTTAGCTGCTAACCGTAGCTGTAGCCCGATTGGCTCTTTCCTTTGCACTAGCTGGATTTAATTTTGGGATGCTGCTGCTGCTCTTGGGTCTCCTTCTTTGATGATTCCTCCATATGCCTCCCTGTCTCCCCCCTTAATGATTTAACATATTTCCTGCAAGGTGTTTGTTTGGCATACCTCAAGAACCCATAGATTTAGCACACAATCAAATCCCCCTTCTGGAGAAACACTCCCCCTCCCTCCATGCTAGGGTTGATTTTTTTTTTTTTTTCAAATGGATTTCAGCCCATTTATCCAGAATTAAGCTCCTGCAGATTTTAATTTGCTGACATTTTCATCCGTTTCACTGTGGATAGCAGGGATAATGCACGTGCTGTGCCAGTTCCTCACTGCGCGCAGTCCCCTTGCCCATATGGTTGGTGTACATAGTAAAGTGCACAATCTTAGTTCTGCTCAGATATGATGAAATACAGCAGCGAGAGGGAAAGATGAGCTGCCTTGGGTAAGTAACAAATGAGACCTTTCCTGGGGGAGTCAGGGGGTGGAACTGGAATGATTTTTAACAACTTAATTCCGTAACCTAATGATAACACCGGACACTGCAAAAACTCAGCCTGCTAAAGTTAATGAATGCTAAACATCCTCCCTCTACAAGGGCGTCCGTCGTAGGTGACTTGTTGGGTCAGTGGGACTCAGCCAAGTAGAGGGAGACACGGAAACTTTTTCCTCGATTCCTCAGGCACTTATAAATGTCAGACTTGTTTTTTTCAAACAATGACTCCAAACAATGGAACTCTCTTGTTAGTTGGGGAACACCTCCGGGTTGAACTTGGGTACGGGTGTGCGGAGGTGTGTGTGTGAGGGGGGATGTCACATATTTAAGTTAGAAAGTGACTGTGTTGTGATTTTGGTTAGTTTGGGGCCAGCTGGGATCCCGACAGTGTGTGAACCTCTGGGCTCTTCTTTCATTTCACAACTGTTTTTATTACATGGAGGAGTTGCAGTATCAGCAGAGAAGTTGCAGCACGTCGCTATACTGAAGAGTACCTTCCTAATGCTGTCTCAGAATGACTATCTTTTTCCAGATACTTTAAAGCAGGGGTCGGCAACCTTTCAGAAGTGGTGTGCCGAGTCTTCAGTTATTCACTCTAATTTAAGGTTTCGTGTGCCAGTAATACATTTTAACGTTTTTAAAAGGTCTCTTTCTATAAGTCTATAATATATAACTAAACTGTTGTTGTATGTAAAGTAAATAAAGTTTTTAAAATGTTTAAGAAGCTTCATTTAAAATTAAATTAAAATGCAGAGCCCCCCAGACCGGTGGCCAGGACCCGGGCAGTGTGAGTGCCACTGAAAATCAGCTCGTGTGCCGCCTTTGGCACACGTGCCATAGGTTGCCTACCCCTGCTTTAAAGGGACACTCAACTTAAAAATCATGTGTTGTAAAGAAACAGATTTCTTTCTTAAGTTACTAACAGCATTTTAGTGCTTTAAAAATCCAGTGTACTTGTCACTATTTCTGCTCTTTGTTTACATTTTGCATTTCTCTCAGCTTGGACAGTGAACATCAGTGAAGTCGCAGTCACTTTTCGTTATTGTCTGTTTCACTTTTAGGTGCCCAATACAGCAGTGTTTGGCTTTAAAAACAACTATTTTCATTAGAGTTGTTAAGTTGTGGAAATGTTTAACCCTATCACTATCTGCTTGATTGACATTGGACATTAATTGACTCTTTCTATTGCTCTTCAGTGTTATAAAAGCTTGTTTTTACAAACTGTAAATGTTAATGCCATACTTAAATTGATATTGTCCCTTTAACTTGGGGCTTGACTAGCAGAATGTGTATAGTGCAGGGTACGTTCAGATTCTAATCTTCCTGTCTATTCCACTGACCTCAGATCATATTTGTTCATTAGATGATAACTCTAGTCATGTTATGCAGTTTATTATACATTTTTATGCACTTTCTTGACGTCTTTTCCTCAGGCTGTATTTTAGTGTAAGGATGCGTTCAGCGGTACAGTGTGTTACTGGTACTTTCTTTATTGTAAATTATTTGTCCGCTTTTTAAGCAACCTACATTTGTTGGGAGAAAACCAAACAGTGTATTCCATGAACATCCCCCTTCCAGGGAGATGGGAGTATGAGTGATTTTTTTTTTATCACAGTCACTTTAGATTGCTGACAAAGATAAAACCTCTGCCCACCAGGGATTCTTCTATTACTGAAGAGATTCAACTAAGTTCATTTTAATAATGGTTCAGACACAATCTATTTTTCTCGGCATGTTTTTCAGAGCAATAAAATTGCTTGGAATTTCACAGTATTAAACTACTACAGCCATCTGTGACACTCACTGGATAAGAAATTTAATTTTAGCCAGAGGGATTTATATATTTTAGATTGTGCCATTTTCCCCACTCCCCCCACCCAAAGATCTGCTCCTCTAAGATATGATGGATGTTTTCTCTGTTTTTATGTGGAAATACTGCTACTAAGAGATATAGACAATATCCCCATTGGATTTGCTTTATTTTGTCTTGCTGATTTTGTACAGAATTTAGAACTTCAAACCAAAGAATGCTCTCATCTTGTCTAAAAATCCATGCAGATCCTCTGTGAAATTCTGTGCAAAGCAGGAGAGATAAAGGAGGAAAAGCAGCTTCTTGCTTGTTTCCCTTAAAAAACCCACTAATCTTCTTGTCAGACATATGTTAAATGACCCAAAAAAGGAATTAGGGCAGCAGAAAAGGTATCTGCAACTGGATAGCAAGAATCAAAATGACTGGGAGTGAGGCTCCTTTTACATTGGGGAAAGTTCAAATAGGTCATGACCAGTATAGCCCAATGTAAACTCTCCTGTGAAGATACTACTCTTTGGTTTGACATAGTTCTTTCTCATGATGTCATGAATGGTTTGGTCAAAACAGATAGCAGGTTATATTTTTTTTTAAGTTAAAAATGAGTTGTATCTTTTATGTCAGAAAGTAATTGTTCGATTCAAAAATGTTTTTAGCTTTCTGTAAATGAAACAGCCGCGGGAAGCTGAATTAGTTGTTATTTCCAGACCATGAAGTTTAAAAAACAGACTAGACCCTGAATAGAGCAATGTCATTGGATGTGCTTGGAAGAAGCTGTTGCTCACACACATCAACCCTTTAGAGTTAGAAATGCATTGACATGTATTTAGTTCCTTGGAGGGATGATATATTTTCACAAAACCTGGAGCCCCCTTTCTACCATACTGAAATATCACTCCTAAAAGCAGAAGTAAAGAGCCCATGTCTCCTCTCACTTCCAGCAGTTTTACATCACTAATTCTCCACTAACTTCCAGAGACGGACTCCAGTTTTTCATTGGTATATGTGAGTAAAGGATCAGGCCCACTCTTTTCAGTTTTAGTATGTGGGGAGCATAACTGCTACCTGCATGTCCCTGGGAGTGCAGGCTGCTCTACCCTTCAGGGGGAAGGAGGTATAGGCAGGGTTAAGCGGTCTGCAGAGTAGTACCTAGTAGCGTCTTCACTAAAGTGCTACAGCTGTGCAGCTGCACCAGTACCTGGGGCTCACTGGGGACTGCTTTGGCCCCTCGTGTAATTTAAAGCAGCCTGAGGGCTGCTCTAATTTATGTTGGCAGAAACAATCCTTTAGGGGCTGTTATGGACTGCAGCATGGTTTGGCCACACTTTTGCCAACCCTCTGCCTGCTCCCCGTCTGCCCTATCAAGCCAGCTATCCTGGCCTTCAGCAGGAGAATCCCCAGCTACCCTGGTAGGACTGTTTCGTGCTGGCTGAGGATTGTCAGAACCCTGGCTCTAACTCCCCTTATACTTTGGGGAAGTTTGGATTCAAATAGGACCCATGTCTAAATTAAGTAAAAGGAATTCAGATTGTGGACTTTGGACTCTCCTATGAAGTCCCTCTGGGAATGGAGGCATGATGGAGGACTGAGAGAGGACTCATGCCTGATTCCATGTTAACCTTGTCTCTGGTGTAGTGCTTTACACCAATGCAAAGTGGTTGCAAGGCACGACTGTTCAGATTGGGTGTGTTTTACCCCCATTTGGCACAGGTGTAATTGAATGCACGAGGTGTAGGGCAAAGGAGAATCAGGCCCTTGGAGTCTGGATCCAGATCCAGATCCTTTGCTCTCTCAGTGCACTGGGGCACTGTAAATGGCACACAGTAGGAGTCCAAACAGAAGGAGCTGCAGATGGTAACGAGGAAGGTGCTGGGCAAAATGATGTGTGGGAGCTGACTGCAAACACTAAGTTTCACCAGCTAAGCAGCACCTGCCTGCAGGGACCAGTCAGCCGGCTAGAACATGCTGATCTGTTATGAGGGAAACAAGTCAGCCTGCTCTCCTAACTTTGTGATCTACAGATGAGTTGAACCAGTTCATCTCCAGTGTAACATCCCCTTCACAGAGACCAAGTTTGCTAGTGTCTGCCTCACAAGATACCTTTGAGCCTTGCTGGTACTCTTTCCCGGATGGAGTGGTTTCCCACTGTAGTGTATGTATTCCATAGACTGGGAGGGCCTCCATGCAGCATTCAGAGCACTACAAAGTGACGTTGGCTACTGTCAGAATTCTGAGGTGCAGCCTATGGAGGTGTTTGGTCCCAGTGTGCCTGCTCTGTCATGATCTGAGGGGTTCTTGCTTGGTTCCAGATGAAGGGTGTGACAGCACAGGGCCTAGAAAGAGGCAAGCCTGAAGTAGGGGAACCAAAAGAAGGTAGAGTGTCCCCCCCTTCCCCTCTCCCACAAAAGTCTACACTGATTGATTGGAGAGAGGCAGGCTGCAGCTGCTATTGGCAGAGCCTTCACTCATGGGAAAGGTAGGAATTGTTCTAACTACACCTCTGCAAAATGGCTCTAGGAGTTCGGTTGAAGCCTGGATGTGTGATCTGGGCATCTACTTTGCAGTGTGGGAATAAGTTTTGCTTTGGAGTAGGCTATCAGCTGTCCTGGAAGGGGGAAGGTAAGTCACCACCACAGGCCCTGTGGGCTAGTCTACTACCTGTGTATGTGGCACTTTTCTGTGCAGGGAGGGGCCAGATGTCCCTAGGGGTTAGCCTGCAGCCTGTGTGTGGTACTTGGGGGGACGTGGTCACTGGGCCTCTGGAGGTCAGCCTGGAGCATGTGGGTAAGTTGATGCTTGGTTCAAAGGGATTAGGTCACAGCCTGTGAATGGTGCTTGGCATTGTCATTTGCTAAGATGCTTAGAATAGATGATGCAACAAAAACTTTCCTGTTTGTTTGGTGGTTTGTTTGGTTGTTTTGCCTCAAAATGAGAAGTCCCTGTGTCTCGGGTATGTCTCTGAAGCAGGATTGTCAGAATTACCCTTCACAGTAGGACAAAGCCACTTGATCAGAATGTATTAAATTACCTGAGCAGAAGATGACGTCAGTTTCAGTAGCTGAAAGGGATGTTACAAGCCCATGTACTTCTCTGCTGATTCCTCCCAGATTCTGGAGCTCATGTAGTGACAAGTGAGAGCGCCCCAGGGATCAGACTCCCATCTATTAATAGGGAAGGTCACCCATTAATGAACACAAAGTGTTACAGTGGCTCCAGGGAAGCTCTTACTGGCCTTTTGTTCTGGGAGATGGTGCCACAGTGGCAATCAATAGTTATCTGAACAGAGGATGGTAGGGTGTGTGAGTGCAGAGGGGATTAATATGGTATCTTCTTGCTGTTAGAGAAACATTCTGCCATGCAGGGGATCTAAACTCAGGGCTAGATCTGTGGTCCTGGGTCAGCTGGGGTCAGGAATGCTGCAGAAACAGCACAGTTGGCACCTGGGAGAGAGGGAAGGAGGTATCACCTAGTCCCCCTGGTTTTGATGCTCAAAGCAAAATCTATGGACTCTGAAATAAATCACATCCAGCCCTCAGCAGTTGGTGGGAGGGCCACTACCACCCAACAAGTGTGATTCTCCTCTGCACTGTACCTTGTGTAGCCATGTACACCTGTGTGAAGTGAGTGGAGGGCTAAGAGGAAGAATAGGGGGAAGGAATCCCAGATGAGTCCCTTTTCCTGAAAAATATGAAAATATTGGACTTCTTCTTTTGTTTAAACCATTATCACGCCTCCTTCAAAGCATTGAGCTAATTATCTGGATCAATAAAAACATGCTACATCAGCTTTATTGGCTATACAAATGATTCCTCTTATCTTGGTTTAGTACCCTATGACATTACAGACTTCATTTGACTCTCTCCTAGCAGTTAACAAGAAATCTGGAGCCTGTGTCTCTGCTCTCTTACCCCGGAGCAGCACAAAGCAGCTGGAGAGTAGCAGAGTATCAAGGTCTGCAATTTCATTTCCACCTGTGCAACGTGAGTGTAAAACTCAGCCATGTTGGCACAGCAGCATTGTGCATTCGCTTTGCACTGGTGGGAATGACTAGGTAAGGTACAAGACAGTGGAGAAATCAGGCTGCTGTTGTATTAGAAAACTACACTGTGACATAGCTGTGACGGTGCTGCCCGTGGGAGCCAGCTGAGGTCACTCAATTAGGGTGAACTGCAAACAAAACGGGGCAGACAAACCGCAAACGCTGGTGGTTATTCCAATACTTAGATTTACCAAGCCAGCACAAAACAGCTTCTATAGTACCTCACTGGTTACTCAGAAGTCCAAACAACGCAGTTTCCTTAAAGTGCCCAGCCTCAGGCCTCCGTCCAGAAACACCTGTCAGATATGATGATGATTACTGAAAATCTTATCTCATCATATAAAAGAAAAGGTTCTTCCAATCCCAAAGGATCAGCCACACACCCAGGTCCAATTATAACTTAAATCTTACCCAAAATACACGCTTATAGCCAATTCTTATTAACTAAACTAAAATTTATTAAAAAAGAAAAGAGAGAGAGTGTTGGTTAAAAGATCAATATACAGACAGACTTGAATTCAATTCTTGAGATTCAGATACATAGCAGAGATGAGCTTGTAGTTGCCAAAAGTCCTCTTAGATATAGTCCATAGGTTATAGTCCAATGTCCATATTCAGGGTGGCTCCAGTCAGTGACTGGGGATCTCAATCCTTGTGGCTTAAGGTTTCCCCCTCTTGAAACCCAAAGCAGATCTGAGATGAAAAAGGATCGTGTCCCACATTTCCAGCAGCCTTTTGGCCTGAGAAAACAATAGGCTTAACTCTCCTTCCAAACATCCTGGCAATTAGCACAGGGTAATTTATCCATTAAACAGTTCAGATTCAGGTTACCACAACCTTCAAAGAGACATATAGACAATAATACTATTTCACTCAAGTATCATCATAAATGTTAATATTCCTTTTTTTTTAAATCTTTGAATTAAAACTATAGCAATAGACAAGACTTGTTTGCTTATATTACAAGACCTGAGCAAACACCTACCCTTCTATCTCTAACAATGCAGACTGCATTTCAAAGCTCTATTCATTTACATATCTTCCTAACCAGTCTTTAAAATTCGGCCATGTCAGGTCAGTCTGTGAGTTAATTAACTCTTTCTGGCCCTGTCACCTTCCAATGAAATATTATATTACACTCATAACGTCACAATAGCACTTTGCAGTACTGTGTATATTATGCTGCTAACTAGAGATACCTATAGACTTCTCCTTCCCTAATTTCGTCCTTTCATTTTAACTGCTAAAATATTTCACCATGTTCCCTCTTCCTAAAAAAAAAAGCATGTGGAGTTGCTGATAGAAAAAGGCAGACAGAGGTGACTGTGCTTTGGGGATCTCTTAAGATAAAAGGTGTTATAGAGAGGACTTTGGGTTATGTTGGATAACCAGCTGAACGTGTGCTCCCAGTATGGTGCTGTGGCTAAAAGGGGTAATGCAATCCTTGACTATATAAACCGGGGAATATTGAGTAGGAGTAAAGAGGTGGTGTTGCCTCTGTCTATAGGATTAGTGAGACTCTGACAGTTCTAGTGTCCACATTTCAAAAAGGATGTGAAAAACTGGAAAGGATTCAGAAAAGAGCTATAAGAATGATTCAGGTCTTGAAGAAATGCCTTACAGTGAGAGATTTAAGAAGATCAATCTCATCTTGTCAAAGAGAAGTTTAACAGGTGACTTGATCCCAATCTGTAAGTATCTACCTGGGGAGAAGATTTCTGATAGCAGAGGGCCCTTTAACTTAGCAGACAAAGGCATAAGGAGCTCCAGTGGTTGGAAGTTGAAACTAGACAAATGGAGACTGGAATAAGGTGCAGTTTTTTAAGTGATGGTAATTAGCCATTGGAACAATTTACTAATGGATGTGATGGGTTTTCCATTGCTTGGAGTCTTTAACTCAAGACTAGATGCCTCTTTCTCAAAAAACCGCTTTAGCTCAACCAGAAGTTATGGACTTTATACAGGAATACATTCTATGGGCTGTTATGCAGGAGATTAGATTAGATGATTTTAATAGTCTCTTCAGACCTTAAAAATCTAAGGATATTATGGTTCTCCTGAAATCCTTATCCAGTTTGTACTCAGTCTTTATGCTGTCAAAGCTCCAATTGATGACTTTGGACAAAGTTTTGCATGAGTAAAGACGGGGAAGGCCTGGTTGAGAACTTCCGGATTTGACCCATTGTTCTCTGTTCTGATTTGCTTAGCTCTTCTTGGTTTACAAACAGCTATCACATAATGCCAAAGTCAGCATCTGTTCTCAGGTGGAAAAGTGCCTTCATTTCTCTTTAATGATAATTATGGCCACATCTGCAAAACATCTGTGGCTAAACGAATAATTGAGCCTTATATTACAGGGGATAATAGTCTAGTGCACATAAAAATGTATTGTGTGAAAATTACAGTTCTGCGCTTGCTGCAGAAGCTGAAGTAATAATTTCCATTTGCAAATCCTTCTTGCGTACAGCTTGTTTTGTAGAAGCTCTTATGTTCCTGGGTTGTTGATGTTGTTGGCCTGATTCCAAGACAGGGACTGTAAACACGTGCACATGTATTGCTGATTTTCCATCTCTTCTATTCTCCGGGATATGCAGGATCTTTACATGTTTCCGCTATATACCTGAGCATACTTGCAGAGAACATCCCCCTGCCCCAACTACTTTAAGGTCTGGGGTATGTATCATGAGAGTATCCACTGAAGTGCTGCAGTGGAAGGGTGGTAGCGGTGGAACTTTGTTTTAATTCTCTTTAAAAGTGTTCAGTTGCAAATGACAGTTCCCATTAACCTCTTTAAACCTCTAGGGTACCTTGTGATACAGCCTCTGCTTTTAGGGGGATGGTGTGATATCATACGCAGAATCTGCATTTTGGAGAATTGGCAAACACCACCACATCATAATACCAAGTCAAATTTTGACAATGTCGTGCAGTGTCACAGAAAATATATTTAGCTACTTCCAGTGCTTGGTGGCAGAATGCTTATGTCAGGAAGAGACACGGTTCTGTGAAAAGTCAAGTGGGACATCCCTAATATACGGCTTTGCAGAGCGTTAATTGGGCTATTTGTGAGCTGAGAATGGACAACTTTAAGCGAGTACTGGAAGTAAAATGTGGCCCCAAATTTAGGTTTAGTAAAAAAGCTTTACAGACTAATACAAATTTTAGAAAGAATTTCTTTTTTAATCCCAGTGGAAACAGGTTTTCGTTTTTAAACCATGAATTGTGCCCTGAAACATTTGCAGGTTACACATTGCAGCACTGGGCTAGTGCATAAGAACCTGAAAGTGAAATTGGCTAGATTCCAAAAGTGACTATAACTGACTGACAAATTAAAAAAGTGGCATAAATTGTGAAAAGTAAATTAGATTTTAGAAAATTAATTCAGTTTAATAACCTAGGCTCTTGCTGTATTTGTAACACAGGCAAGGATGTTTGCATGATAAGAATAAGTGATTTATTTTTTTTACCTGGCAGTGTATGTTTAAGGCTGAAGTGTTTTTTCCAGGCTGGTAGCCCTTTTGGAGGAATGTATATAGTACAACTCAGATGTAATCCAAATATAGTTCAGTGCTTTAATCCATCCTGAGACGTGTTTCTCTGCACAACTGACAAGCTCAGGGTCAAGTTGTTGTGGCTACCTGAAGATAATTTCTTAGAGTGGCAGCTCGGCGCCCTCTTTATTAAAAAAAAGAGATACTTTGCTGTGTAGAAAGACAACATTATTAAAATCAAGGGATTTTTTTTATATAGCTCTAAAGATTGGACTTCCCAACATTGCAGAAATGACTTGGAGGGCTGCTTTACATAATGCAGCTTTTATACCTTGGGGCTGCAGTTGGACTTTCTAAAATTATGTTATCTTTACTGAATAAATAATGTACACTGCAGCATAAATGTACATGGCTCTTTACAACCCTGGATTAAGGCACTGAAGAGTGTGCAGTCTAACAGCTAAATCACCTCCCTTTTCTGAGCTAAATCATCTCAAGGGACCTCCACTGCCTAGCACCCTGGGTTGTCATCTACCCTTGTGCAAAATGACTGTAAAAATGCACTGTGCATTGTTTTTGCACGTGTAAATGACAGCACAAGGTGGAAGGTCATGGAGAATCAACCCATTGACTCAGTAGAAGCCGGGTTGGGCCTGTATTTGACACAAATGAGAATACTGCCATGAGCAAGGCAAACAGGATTTCTCCTAAATTAGATGAGACAAACGTAGGACAGTGGTCAGCAGTCAGATATGGAAGGGTGTGGGGACTGTTAATCATGAGAAGAACAGTGGGAAGATTCTTGGAGTAATTGGGTTTGAGGAGAGAGAGGATGCCTGGCAGAGGAAGACGTGAAGACTGGTCCAGTTTTGGGGACAGCATGGTAGAGAGAGGGCATGAAGCTGAGAATGAGAGGAGATAAAGGACTCGATCCTGCAAGATGTAGAACACCTCCTTCCTGCCAGGGGATGAGGTCGTGGCAGCTCCTGGGATCTAGCCAAAGAGAGCAAGGAGGTAGAAAAATTGGGAAGAGGAGGGAAGGGGATAATGCTGAAGCCCTCATTCCTGCTGGTGTTGGTATCGCTGCATACTCTTGGGTAATGGTGTAAGGAACGAGACTGAGCATTGCACTCAGCTCTGAATCACATTGGTCTCAAGTGGGCTTTTTTCAAAATGTAACAGTGATAAAATTGCATTGAGGCATGAGTGTGAATGGACAGAAACACAGATAGGCTCCTGCTGTGTGCTTGAAACACCACAAGAAAGGCAGTTGCTTCTTTGGCACCATTTCTCATTCTGAAATAGAGCTGGTGTGATCCTTCAGCGTTATTTTGAAGCAGGAGCGTAAGGGGAGGAAATGTTGTCGTGGCTGAGAGGGAGAGAAGAATATAAGCTGGAAGGGGTATAAATTGGTGATAGATCCTATATCAATGCAGCACCAGCTCCTGAAGAATCAGGGTTGGGAATAAAGCCATCTGCTGGAACAGATTTGAACCCATAGCCTTCCAGGCAAGAGGGCTCTGAACTGAGCCACAGGAATAAAAGCTCACCGAAGGATAGGTCTGAAAACAGCTAAGCAATCCAGAGTCACTGGTTGCTATTTTCCTTTAAGGCTGTTCATCCATTATAATGGCATGTAATTTAAACAGAAGCACTTTAGAAGTCAACTAATTAGCACTATCAGAGGCATCCCTCCGGAGTTCAGGAAAGATTGGTGTCCTCCTTCCTTTGCAGTAATGCTACAAGATAGTTTCCAGCTGGAACTACAGAAACCGTGTCTGCAGTTTTAGAGAAGGCAGGAGGCTTCCTTGCTGGGGTATGGGGAGGCAGGGGACGGTCAAAAACATCTCTGGAGCCACTGGGCAAAATAAAAAGCAAAGCAGACCTTAAAAGCAGAATTGATGAACAAGGAAGACCTTATTATGTGCTAAACCCCCAACTCTGGGACAGAGAGTGCAAGAAGCTAGACAAGAGGAAAGCGTGAAAGGGGAGACAGGAGAGGCTTATCCCAGGTACAGTTCATGGACAAATGGTCCATCTGGATACATATCCCTCAGCACTGAGGGAGGTGTAAAGTGACAGCAGGTGCACCGGCTGGTGTGTGGTTTGCATTAGTTTGGCTCTGACCTTGTCCTGGGTGTGATCCTAGTCTGACTGTCATCTGCCTGAGGATCTGAAGAATCTTCCTTTTGTTCCTATCACACGCTTACCAATGGGAAAGGACCGGAATTTCTCTCGACATTTTCGGTATGTCTTACTGATCTCTCTCTCTCTCCATTTATAATGCATGATGTTAGATTTAATGAGGATGTCTCATAATCTTTGGCAGAGCAGACTAATGGGTCCCACCCCCACAAACAGCGTGAGGCTGATTTTACTAGTGACTTCTGTTGTTGCCGTTTTATTAAACTATATTCTTTAAACGTATTCTCTTGTGTATCATGTTGTGAAGCAGGGAGGTGAGAGTCCCTCTTGATATGGCTCTGGGCTGACTGCACTGGGAATATTGTTGTACATTACCAGAAAGATACTGAGAAATTGGAGGGAGTTAAAAGAAAAAACAACAATAAAAAATTCAGGGGGCTGGAGGGATTGGGGAAAGATTCAAAGAGCTGAATGCGTCTGGTTTGGTTAAGCCAAGTACACAACAAAAGTCTGAGGCATGTAATCGCTGAAGATGAGGAGGAATTATGTAGAATGATATATAATATAGGCGTAATGGGATGAAACTAGGAAAGGGAAAAATTAGGCTGAATATCAGGGGAAAAACATCCCGACAGTGAGATGTATCAGGCTGTGGAACAGTCTCCCCAAGGGAAGGGATGGAAGCTCCATTGTTTCGGATTCTTAGAACTAGACTGGTCAGAACTCTAGGAATGAAAATACTGACGAGAACAATCCTGCACTTTTAGGAAGCTGGACTGGATAATCTCATAGGTTTTTTTCCATCCCTAACTTCTCTGATTGAATCCTATATCTCCAGTGGAGGTGCCATTCTTAGCTATAGAGTCAGCCCTAATTGACTTGGGGCTCTGAACAAGCTTCAAGCTTCTCTGTTTGCTAACTGTGGTCAGAACTTGTTCCCAATCTTCTATCTGAACCTTATTGGAGGTCAGGACTGTGGAATCTAAACTGCACTGAAAGTCTGCAGTTCAGAAACCATACCTGACACAGAAATCACAGCAAACTGGTTCTGGTTAACACATCATTAGTGCACACCTGTTTCTGGAAACCTCCACTTTAAAAAAAAAAAGGGTATCTTTTGCAAGGTGCTGCACTGGGTATAGGAAATAGTGGGATGGAAGGAAATACCTTGTCTCTGAAATATAAGTTGGAACAATGGGATTTTCCTATATTAAGACAGACAAATCACTACAGCCTGTTTTGTGAGTTTTTAAAAGTGTGATCATAATACATATACTGCAAATCCTTTGCTCGTATTAATTAAACAAGGAGAAACAAGTGGTCCTTAGATACTATGGTGACGGGGGTCTTATAAAGATCCAGGTTAGATAAAAACAATGATTACTTTTAAAATAACACCGCCTTGTTACATGTGCGTTTGGCTCTGAAGCTGGGAACATGCATCCCACAGGTACACAGTACACATCTATAGCAGAGTGAGCTTTGTAAGAGGAGTCTGGGTGGATACAACCCTCTAAAGCCTTGTCTATGCTGAGAAATTAACTGAGTTAGAACATGTTAACTAAAATTTTTTAAAATAGCACAATATGAAACACAATTTTATCCTTCGTATGGACCGCGATGGTCATGTTTAAAAGTGTGTATCACACGCTTACCTAACAGGTTTTAAACCTGACTGTCCTTGTTCACACCAAGGGCAAACTCATTTAATGTCAGTCTGGTTAAAATGTGTTAATTAACACGTGTTCTGACAATGTATTTTCCCATAATAGACAAGGCCAAAGAGCTGTGCTCTACACTCGGGCACAGTGGCAGGACCCCAGCTGTAGGGGATACTTTACCGAAGAAGAAGAGACGCGTCTAATCCTGACCATGTTCGTATCTAGGTGCAATATAAAACCTTCTTCCAGAAACAGCAGCTTCCCTGGCCCAGCCAACAATCAGTGAGATAGCCGGGGAGGAAGCAGAAAGCAAGAAGGAAAGCGAAAAACCAAAACTACTCCCAGGCATGTGCACACGGGGAACAAAGGGAGCTGTGAGAATATTGCCACTTAGGGCATGCTCAGTGCTGTGCTTAATTGTGGTACACAGCATAGTTACCACGGTGATGGGCACCTTAGAAAAACCCAGGGTAGATTGAAGAGTGAGCAAACTCAGGGGCATGGATACCCCATGATTACTCTTTTTTTCATCCCATTGACATGCACATATTGTGGTGGTTGCCACAGAGCAGCTGCACATCATCAGATTGGCCTTTCATGCTAGATGTACACAGCTGTACTCCAGCTTTGGGTGTGTGCGCGTGAGTGAAGGGAGGGTTAGTTTCAAGCCCCTATATATTTTGGACTCTAAATACAAACATGGAAGCTATTACCTTTCTCTTTGTATAACCAGTCAGCAATTTCCAGTGCAGAGTATACAGTCAATGTACAGTCAGCCTAGAGAGCTTGGGGCCTGAACCCTGGGCTCCCCTATCACTAGGTCATCTGGCCAGTTTGTGTTATGTTACACAAACACAGACCATTCGGAGAGCTTGCAGCAGTGGGACACCCTGTTAGCAGCTCTGGAGCCTTGGCTAAAGCTGCAGGCTAAATACTGCTGACACATGGGGTCAGGTGTAGCTCTTTCGCCTCCACCCTGAATGTATGGGAGATGGTGGTAGCCCTCCGGAAGAGGGGGTTAGGCTCTGGCTCCCACCAGAGTGGAAGGAAGTGTAATAGTTGCTAGGCCTGAGGAAAGGAGCCCTAGAGGCTGCCAATCTGGGGTCAGGGAGTGTCATTTTGGAATTACTTTTTTTGTCAATGAAACCAGAACCAGGGTGAGGGTTTTCCACTTGACAGTGAATGTGAAGAGTTACTCAGGAACGGTGTGGGGACGATACCAGCACCAGGGCTTGAGATCCCCATGAGCAGCATGGGGTGGTATTTTATGTCATATAAAGATAACGCAATGCAGGGCTTGGAGCAATGTTTCTGTATCACCAAAGTACTGCAGTAAGTTGATGCAACCTGGGGACATATCTTCAGTTAAACCATTTGCTAGTCCTCGCTGACCTTGTTCCACCATCCCATTTCAGACCTCAGAGCAGAACCTTAACGGGAGACATAAGCTGTCAGATCAATTTATTTTGCTACCGGAATGACTGCATTCTGCAGCACACCATGCACAGCCAGCTAGAGAATATCCAAGAAAGACGCTATAACTAACGAGCATGATGACTAGTTGTGGAAGTTTGGAGTGATGACTCAGTGCAGATGAAGGCTAAATTGTCCAGCTGTCCCTTCAGATTTATGCCTGCTTAAGGTGAAATGCACAGAATGAGTTAAACAGTGATTTCTGTGAAGAACGTTCCTTTAGCTAGGCTGCAGGGATACTGAGCATGGAAATACCTTATAATTAATCTGTTATAAAATATTTTCTTCCTCCGTGAAATACTCTTGATACCTCCTGGTTCACCAGAGGCATCCCAGAAGTGCATCATTCTGCAACAGTGAAAATACTGTGGGCTACAAAGAGACCACTGGCATCTGTGACTTTGCCTTTTGCGAGAACTTTAGTGAAGCAGGAAGCTGCCTGAGGATTTTACAGAGGGCAAAAAGATTTAAACTCAATGCCCACATCAAGGTTCGATGGACGGGGAAAAGGGGAACTGCCTGCCTCCCCAAGATTGGGTTAGTGGGAGGAGATGGTGCTGAATGTCACCTTAGATTTGGTTAAAGGGGATGGAGTTGTGTTGAGTGCTCTGATGCCTGGCTAGTGGGATCATTCAGCATAGAAACCTGGACTTAACTCAGTTTTCATGGTTGCTTTAATTTGCCTTGGTCCTGATCTGAGAGTTGGCAGGGACAGAAACATTGCACAGATACACTGTGTGATCTGAATGTGTTTTCAGCGCTCCCAGGTGTTGGCAGGGGCCTTCCAAGGTACCATCCTCTCCACTCCCATAGACTCACACCAATTAACAATGGTGAAAGGCCTGTGGCTCCTAGTTTGGTGGGGCAGATGCCGGTTTAGTACCTTGGGACTTTTGTGCTGTGCACTCTGGGCTCCTCATTCCCAATATAAAGCAAAGTCTCTAATACAAAGCAGAGTCTCTGAGGCAGGTCCTTTGTGTCACCACCACTTGCCTAAGCAGATTTGCAGTTGTCATTTCTACGCCTGCAGCACAGAGGGGTGTCTTTATTTACAATAGGGCCTGATTCTCCTCAGCCTGGCATCTTGCGTCACAAGTTACTTGTGTGCAAAATGGGTGTATCCAGTGGTGAGAGAGCAGGGAATTCTCATTTGGTAGCATTTTTACAGCAACTGCACAGGGCTAAAGGCAGCACAAGGTATAAGCCCCTGGGGAGTCAGGGCCCAAAAGCCATGGAAGCTGTGTCAACATCTGGTGCAAGAGCAAGTTATGGTGCCGTCCTGTCACAGGTCCCTGGGAGTCTTTGATATATGGAAATGCTCTCTTGCTCTCTGCAATAAGATAAAGAACAAAGCTTTAGAGAGCACATTCAGCTGGGCTGGAGGTCCCCACAGAGATGACTGAACCCTCCTGCTGTGCCCTGTCCCATGATGCCCAGTGCATCATGGGATGGATTCTTTGGGGACTCTGTCTGCTTCAGTTTTAGTAAAGCCCTGTATAGCCAGAGGCTCAGGACATGAAGTGAGGGTAAAGAATTGAATGTTTTATTTCCAGTCAATGCAGACCTTGTGTGTACTGAGTTACCAAGCCATTCTAGGGATCTGTTTTAAGGAGTAGCTTTGAGCAGGCACAAAACACTCCACCTGTGACTTTTCTAGGACATTACAATGCCTTCTAATGGCAACCATAAAAGCCTGCTCCCTGCTGAATCGCACAACTTCTGTGAGACTCAGGCAGAATCAAGCCCAGATCTGATCTGTGGGGAGCTGGGACCATGCTGTCCCTTTGCTGTACTTTCCAATAAACTTCACAGATATACTCTGCTTTGATGAGGTTGCAGAGTGTTTGTGGTCTAATATGGAGTGTTTACTCCGCCACCCCAAATGTGAGTCTTGAGGCAGTTACTCATTGTAATTTACGATCCAGTCACTGGCTTTTTGCTAAGCTAGTGCATTATTGCTAACAAGGAGATTTAGTGCTCAGATGCTTCTTTAATTCAGTGGCCTAGCAACATGGATGCAAAAAGGAGAGCTGCATGGTATAACATATTGTAGCAGGTGCACTTTTGGTGCACAAGTGACTATGACTGTGCCAGCTGCACGGCCCTTGCTCCCCATTGGGGGTGTTCCCAGACCAAAGAATCAGGGGAGCAACGCCGGGCTTGGGCTTCGATCCAAAATACTGAAAAGGCTCATATTTAGACGTTAATCAGCTGGTATCTGATCTGTTCAGCGCTCAGTCAGATCTGATAACACCTGCTCCCTTTTGAGAATTACTAAGGGTTCAGATCACATCACTTTCAGAAACACCGTTGCATTTTCCTAGATATAAAGTGTGCAGAAAACAGTGTCTTCAACGCCACTGAATAGTGGGAGCTAAAGGGAGTCCTTGCACCTTTTGTGCACACTGGATTTTGGTATAGCTGGGGCGCAGTCAGCCCCGTGGCCAAATAATCCCACCTCAGTTAATTACATTCAGTAGGCTTAGGAACTCCTTTTGCATTTGGATCCAGTATTCACTTTGTGCCCTGGACCATCGTGTAGTGTTACCGATCATTGCTAAACAGTTACATCCCCCCAGATGCATTCTAGTGGTGAGTGATATGGTTCTTGTGTAGACTGTATAGTTATGAATGAAAGGCACCATGTGAGTAATTATAATTTAATGGTTTGTAAAGTGCTCTGAAGATGAAAAACACTTCATATGGTTTTAGTGAGATTATTATACCAGTCTTTTACCCTCATTCTTGCTAACAACTCCTAATTCTTTAACACTGAATAAGTTAATAGTGCGACACTTAAAATATCTTGTAATCATGTTTACAATACTAGCTGTAGTTTCTCTCTGTTGTGGTTTTCATTTAAAGAGTGTGGGCCAGCTCTCATCTGGTGTGAATTGGAATAGCCACACTGGCTTTGCCAGTTTACACCAGTTGAGGTTCTGGCCCTCAAATTTTAACAGCAAAAAAAAAAAAAAGTTTTTATTTTGCATGTGGAGAGTCCGGCGTTTACCCTCGTGGGGAAACAAAGCACAATGTAGTGGTTAGGGCACAGGACTGGGAGTTCTGTTCCTAACTCTGAGACCAGTTTGCCATCTGCACCTTAGCTTCCTCATCTGAGAAATGGGGATGATGCTGTCCTACTTCCCAGGAGGGTTGCAGTTAGTCCCAGGTGAGCTATTTGTTGTCACCTTTTTAAAAAGGAATGTAATCCTCTCTTCTGTGTCACTGTGGGGGGTTGTGCTGATTTCCCAGCACACAAAACACAGCAGTCAGGCAGCCTGCAGTCAGTTGTGGTCCCTTCTTCCCAGGGCCACCTTTATAAGAGTTTAGAGAGAGTCCAAACAGAGCAAAACTGGCAATAGCAAAACAAAGACAGTAGCTCCCTCTAGGCTGCTGCATTAACCCTTTAGGGTCGAGGCTAAGCAGTGTCCTTGTGTCTTGTCACAGCCACTTATTCACAAACACACTGTGATTTTTATGAATGTGTTAATTCTTTTTTTTTTAAACAATCACCAAATTTAACATGAGCATATTTCAGTCTCAGGGGTGCTTGTGAGCAGTTTGTTGCTACTTATTATTAATGTATGAACACTAGTTTTGAGTTCTGCATTTCACTGTGAGGGAGTTAAAGCCGTCATTGTACTTGGTAGATGTGGGATTTAAAACCCTCCCTCCTCCCACTACCCTGAATTCATCCATTTTTTCCAAAATCCCCTTTGATGAGTTGCCTAAATAAAGGGGGACAACACTCCTGGGAGCTTGATGCCTTTGACGGGTGCAGCTGCAAGTGCTAAACATTCCTGCTGCAGCAGAGACACTCGTTATTTTCTAAGCACAGTCAGGGATCGTTTTTCTTTTAAATATTTTAAAATAAATGTTAATGCTGGCAGAAGGGGCCAGATTGCAGCTTGGGATTCCTCTGCTTCTCCACAGAACGGGCATGGCACAGGCAACAGGAGTGCTGTTCCTCACTAATGTGGGTTAAATTTGACCTGGAGGAACCACTCTATGGGTTAGAGTCCTCATGGCCCAATCAGTCCCAAGGCTCTAGATTACCATCTAATGCCATTTGTAATGGGAGTTTAAGTGAATGGATGGCTGCATCCTCAGAACTGGTCCGACACCCACAAACTCATTTCACAGAAGGCACCAAACAGCAATCAGATGGTAATGACTTTTGGTCACCACTGCCCTGGGCTGATTACTTGATTCTACATCCCACCTTTAGTTCTCCTGAACTATCCATTCAGTCCCTCTCTTGATGTTCAGTCATTATTCTATCAGCTTCTTCTCTGCTTGATTTGTGTTCACTAATAAATGGTTGTCAGGCAGTGAGCCAGATTCAACGCCTGGATAAGAGGCCACAACTCCACTGACGTAATGGAGCTGGGTCTTGAGAAACCAACACTGAGTTTGGCCCAATAATTCTGCTTATAATTCAGCAAAAACTTGATGTATATCGTTTGTGATCTTTAATCTAGATTATTTGGAAGCTGTAAACCATGGGTCTCTAGTTCGCCGTAGATATTAGAAAAAAATTTTATGCACTGAGTTCATTTTGATTACCAGAAGACAACAAGGCTGCAAAGTAATAATGAACTATTGACCCTAGCCAGAATGTATTGGGTAGTGAACAACTACAATTGTGGAAGAATAGACTGACAATAAGACACCCTATGGAGGTATATTGAGTTATAAGGATGGTTACTATAGAAACACTAAAAGATTCCAGTTTCCCAAGAAGCCCTTAACTAGTGCAAACGAAATGGGTGGGAGTGGGGTGAACTGGGATGTCATTAAGTCACTATTCCAGTCAGTAAGTGGAAATGAAAATTTGCTCCACGTACTGAAACAAAGCAGTGACATTTCCCTGAGTCCCAGGAGCTGAAGCCTGAAGCTTTATCCAGGAAAGTGAGGCCTCTGGCTATCTGATGTGCATGCCTTCGATCAGGGCCGCCGAGAGCGGGTTCGGGCCCCGGTGAAAAATTTTTTTGGGCCCCCCAGCAAGGGCGGACCGGCTAAAAATCGTTACACAGGATTTGTATTGATGTGCAAAAAAAACCCAAATATGCCCTGCCTGGTATACAAATGAAACATGGAATAGGAAAAGAAAATATTTATTCTTAAAGAACATATAAAAAAATTTAAAGAACATTTAAAAAAAAATTAAATTAAAATCACATATGCAACATAGTCGGGCCCCAGGCCCCCTTCTGGACTGCCGGGCCCCGGTAATTTGTACCGGCTTCCCCGCCCTCTCATCGGCCCTGCCTTCGATGGTACAACCCCATGGGCTCCGGCACAACGCAGTAGAAATGGGCAAGCCCAGTGGGGCTGCCTACATGTAACTGAAGTAAGAACTTGGCCCAAAATGAATAATAAAGAGCCAATTATTGGCATAAAAAGCTCAGAAACTGAATGGAGACCAGTCTTCTATGTGAACTGGTCTATACTGGAAAGTTAAGGCTCCGGGGGAGTCAGCCAGGCAGTCATTGTTAACGGTGGGAGCCTGCTCCTCCTCCTTGTACACTTCGGAGAGTTTACTGATCTCCTAGTGGGAACATGCTAATCAGTTCCATGGGAGTCATTGATTTACCTTGAATAAACTGCGAGAGAAGGGACAACACAAGAGACGTGCAGAGGCAGAAGAAAGTTTAAGGCTTTAGAGTTTTTGTAACTCATTTTCTCATATACTCAAAACATGAATGAATCTGTTTTTTCCAAGGAGAATTCTGTGTTTGCGGGTAGATCCTGGTATTTTCCAGCTTGCCAGACAAATGAAGACGGGAAGCATATACACCTCTACCCCGATATAACGCGACCCGATATAACATGAATTCGGATATAACGCGGTAAAGCAGCGCTCCGGGGGGGCGGGGCTGCGCACTCCGGCGGATCAAAGCAAGTTCGATAGAACGCGGTTTCACCTATAACGCAGTAAGATTTTGGGGCTCCTGAGGACAGCGTTCTATCGGGGTAGAGGTGTACAGGGCCGGCGCAACCCATTAGGCGACCTAGGCGGTCGCTTAGGACACTAAGCTTTGGGGGGCGCCGGCTGCCCCAGTTGTCAGTGGTATTTTGGGGGCGGGACCTTCCGCCGCCTCTGTCGGGGGCGGCATTTCGGAGGCGGGACCTGGCGGCGCTCCTGGAGGTGTATAATATTTATCAGACCGAGATATGTTCTTCGAGGGGTTCATAGTTGGCACTGAACCTAATGTAACAAAGAGAAGAAGGTTGGCCTCTCTTGTGCACAAATCTTTTAGCCGAAGCCTATCTGAGGAAATTGATTTCAGCTAAAATGACCCCAGCAGTAGAGCTCTCTGTACTGTGTGCTGCACTCTGCTTATCAGATCCTGGGCTGAGGTTGCATGAGGTGAAAGTCAGAGCAGAGTTTAGATCTGGGTCTATGCTGATGACTGATGTTGACTATGAAGCCACAGTTCCTTATGGAAAGACAAAGGGAAGACTAGAAAGGGAAAACTCAAGTCAGGATACAGGGTGGAGCCATGAGGTCCAGATCACCTACTCAGAGCAGTCAGCAGCAGATGGCATGGAGTTCAGCTGATTGGTGCTGGCAAAGGGCACAAGCAGGAAGAGATACACGCTGATTCCACAGTCCTCCCTTAGGATTCAGTATGCTGGAAAGAGAGAAATTGTTAAAGAAAATCACTTTGCATTTTCTATATATCAAATGCTGCTGCTAATGTGATAGACAAGGTATGAGTTTAAAGGCTGCCTGGTTAGCGTCTCTCTCCTTTCTGCCTTTCAGTTCTTGGTAATCTCTTTATTCCTATCTAATATTATTATACTGGCACCCATCACCCTAATATCAGAGCATCTTCCAAGAGTAAGAAAGATGACAATATCTTCCGCCCCCATAGCCAAGAGGTAAGCTCAAATACAGAAGAGTAGAAGTGTTGGTGTGCGTTAAGATACTATTGCAGGAAAGTTGGGTGAGGGGAGATAGATATCAAAATTCTGGGCAGCAGATTGTCCCAATAAAAAAACAGTAAATGTCTGGAGGTGGTAGCTTGGCATCCTCAATGTGCATGGACGTTAGTGTGGGGGCGTTTGTGCACCTGAATATCAGTAATACGGAGAATGCCTGGAGGAAGGCAGATGATTTCATCCTGCTTTTGCTGTTAGAACATAGTTCCTATGAAATACCATCTGGCTGATCAACTTTAAAAATCCTTTTTGCTACGACACATGCTGTAGAGCCATGATACTTCATATACATGGCAAATACCATAGCGGTTTCCAGATACTGAAGGGGAAAAAAATCAGTGGAGTTTTGAACTACCAGAACCCACAGAAACAGAACCTGTTGGTCTGCAACAGAACAGACATTGCAGGGGCAAGACTCTTCCTCCCTCATTCCCAGCTGTTTGGGAAGTTACCTGGAGTGGGGCAAGTATTTAACTTGGGATTCGAGTTGAACCTTGTCATTACCAGAAGAGAGGGACTGGCAGATGAAGGAGATTCAGAGACTGGGCATATGGTGGGGGGTAATAGAGTTGTTTAAATCCATCTCTGCTGGAGGAAATCCCTCTTGTTTTCACGGCCGTTGCTCCCAAATTACAGTCGCTCTATAGAGGGTGGCATTAGAGCCTTTTCAGGATTGACTGGAGCTGTAAGGAGTTGTGGGGAGGACTTTGCAACAGAATCCTACAAAAATATCCAGCAGGCATTTAGCCAAAGATGTGATAATCGTGCCCACTGGGTGTGGTCCTGTATTCTTGCATGAGTTGCTGTTTGGAAAGCTGATGGATTTATGGTGCAGTGTGGTTTAGTGTTGCTGGAGGCCACGTTGAACTTTTCCGCAGGTGCTGCTGAACCCAGAGCCCTGCCACCACAACTGGGACGCTGCTGGCTTTGCTCCTCTTCTGATTTGCCTCCTCTGTCATGTTTGCCAGGATCTTCATCCCCAAGAAACACCGGCAGCGCTTTGACGAGGTGGTGTCCCAGAGCCTGATCAGCAAACTCTGCCGGTCAAAGAGCGAGCAGCGCACCAACCGGCTGAGGCGCAGCCGCAGCGAAGACCACCAGGAGCGGCTGCTAGTGTCGACCAGGGCAAGCTCAGTGCCTCGGAGCCACGAGGAAGCCAGCAAGGGTTTGCGGAAGACAACTTCTCTGATCACCAGCAGTGTGGGATCAGGGGCTGCCCGCAGGTAACATACTTCCTTTAATCTTCACATGCAAAGCTGGTTGGTCATTAGTATAACAAAGCTTGGCTATTGTGAAGGAGCAGGTGCTCTGTAATGGGGAGAGACATGGGAAAAAGGGAAGAGAGAAAAAACAGGACTTTGGTGGCTCATAACAAGTAAATTTAGTATAGAAATGAGACTGAATTGTGGCCTTTTTTGCAACCATCTGCACTTTGAACTCTGGGAAAGTTTGGGCTCCACGTCACAGCTCAGGCCCATTTCCTGGTAGATCCTCTCATCTCAGTTGGTTTTCTAAAGTTGTTTCAATGAATTCCTTCTGGTAAAGAGGGCGTGCTCTGCTAGGAGTTGTGGAATTCCTTCTTGCACGGCCCAGGTCTGATGTGATGCAGGTCCCCATCTAGGCTGCGTGCGCAGTGTTCAGTTTCTCAGAGCATATGCTGGATTGTATGATTGCTGGGAACTCCTCAGCACCATCTATGGGAGGCCACTAGAAGCTGTAGCAGAAATTGGGGGAAGGGATGAGAGGTGTGAAACACCCATTTCCATGGCCCCATGTGGCTAGACCTCGGCATGCTTGGAGGCCTCAAGGAGCCTGTTTGAACCATTCCACAGTGACTAGTAGGACATGTGTTTCCTTCCCTTCCCCTCTGATCTAATTTCATACTTCACAAAAGAATGTGCTGGCTTCTTTTTTTCATTGTCATCACAGCTGTTGAATCCTCCTACGGGACTGACTGTAAAGCCATCATGAGACGCTTAAATTGCTTACACGCCTACCAGCATCTTACTGATGGGCACAAGCACAGAACAAATCCCTCTGCAGACAGGATTCCCCACGAGTTGGGACCAGGCCATTCCCGTCCCTGGTGTAGAGGAGCCTCCCGCACTTCTCTCATAGTCCTGAGTCTCCCCTCTTGAGTTACTTTGACTCCCCTCCTTATCTACATCACAGTGACTGGACCTCCCCCGGGTTGAGCAGGGCTGGATGTGGCTCTCTCCAGAGTTTACGAACGCTATGCCTAAAGTGTCCAGAAGTGTCTACAGATTGACACAAGCTACTGTGTCTCTGGGTCCCAGCACGTCACCACCATGGCACTCCTAGTTCCTGCCAGGCCAGAGTGAGGAATTGAGTTCAAATCTCAGGCTTGTGCTAACTGTAATTAGATGTGCCATAGTAACACCAGAGTACTGGGCCAGTTCAGCCCATTCAGCGTTTTCAATAAAAAACTGTCTCATCTTAACACAAAAGCATGAAAAGCCCCATGCTGCCCTGTCTGTGGGAGCCACAGGATTTAGGATTGCCTAATTACAAAGAGAATGTTGCAGGCAGGGTGGAATGAGGGTGATGCCTTGGTACAGGGGTCCCCAACGCGGTGCCCGCGGGTGCCATTGCGCCCGCCAGGGGGTGTAAGTGCGCCCGCGTAGCCCTCGGGTTTTGTTGTTTTTTTTTTTGCTCCGCCGTCAGCGCTTGGTGCCCGCCGTCAGCGCTCAGGGTTTTTTTTTTTTTTTTTTTTTTTGCTCTGCCAGCAGTGCTCGGGGTTTTTTTTTTGTTGTTGTTTTTTTTTGGCGCCTGCCGGCAGCGCTTAGTTTTTTGTGGGTTTTTTTGGCGCCCGCCAGACGAAAAAGGTTGGGGACCACTGCCTTGGTACCTCCCAAGGGGGGTTATAACACAGATTATCCCTTGCTATTGCACCCTTGTTGTATTTCACAGAATTAGCAAACTAAATTCTGCCCCGATTTACACCAGGTGCGCCTTCATGGAAGTCAGGGCGGAGTTTGGTGCACAGAAGCCAGAAATGGAACTAATCAAAACTCCATGCAGTCCATCTCCCTGCCAGCACAGGATCAGTCCTTATAACAAGCTTTCTAGAGCTGTATCCAGTCTAGTCTTAAGTGGTCCAAGTGAGGGGGCTTCCATCACTTCCCTGAGACAATTCCACAGTCTAACAAACCTCCTGAGGGGAAGATTTTTTTTTTTAATGCTCACCCCAAATTTTCCTTGCTCAATTAGTCTTAGTATCATCTCAAGTAATTCTTCCCCCCTATTGTTTGCATCCTCAGGTGACCATGTCTGTGTGTCTTCATGTTAAGAATATAGTATTTCTGCTAAATTGCATCATTATACATTTGTTAATTAATTGCTTAGAAAGGAAATTTCCAAAGGAGAGCAGGAGTGGGTGTTCTGACTCTCCTTCCAAGACCTGAGCAGCTCTTGCTGCTGCTGGCATCCCTTCCTCTCTCCTCAGTAGCCCATCTGCTCTGTGCCAAAAGCTCTCATGTTAATGCACACTAAGTTGTAGCTTCCAGAAAGTTTCAGTTGGTATTAAAGACCGCTTTTATGGCTCCAGAATAGATGGCTTAATCATGTGTCCCCCAGGGCCAGCACTTGCCTGTTCTGCAGCTGCAGAGAGAATATTTTCTTCATTTCAGTTTATTCAACTAGTTCAGTTCAAGGACTAATTCATTCAAAGTTAAACCAACTGGGCATTGAAAAAGAAGGAAAGCTTGTTTTCCTCTTCCATTCTATGACTAAAAACTAGGTGAGAGAGGATGAGATCTACTAGTTCTAAAACGTTGAAGGACATGGTGACCAGAAACAATCAATTTAATGTACTAACTACAGATAATACTTCCTTTGTATAATAAATCAGTTAGTTTTACATGCAAAATATATGTTGATCAACTTTTGATTTTTTTTATGTAACCAGCATATTTAAAGTAGTTTTATTTAATAAAAAAAATTAATACTGTTTATATGACTTTAAATTGCATATTGTCAAGTATCAGAGGGGTAGCCGTGTTAGTCTGGATCTGTAAAAGCAGCAAAGANCCTGTTAGTCTATAAGGTGCCACAGGATTCTTTGCTAAATTGCATATGAATTTCCATCAAATAGAATTTGACACAAATTGCAACTAAAAAATTAATAATTTGGTAAATAAGAAATGCATCATTTACCATTTTCTAACGTAAAAATGTAAAAATTAATCTGAATGTATGTTAAGCTATATAATTGTTTAAATAAATGTGTAAATATATAGTGTACCCTCCTGATTAGCAAAAAGAAGCACCAATGTTAGTGTAAAGGTTGTATTTGGTAGTAAATCAACATGTTTTAATGGTTACCAACCAATGAAAATCAACCTTTCTTTAGGAAAATAACTAAAAGATACAAATGCAAAACATCATTAAAACTGATTATTTAAATCAAGATTTTCTGATTGCTGATTTAAAGCATGATTAAAATCAAAGATTTAAATCACTTTGATATAAATCATTCCCTGCCCATATTTCAGCAACTGATTTGCCCTTGATTTCAATGGGAGCAGGATTGGGAATGATGCTCAACATTTTCTCAAGTGGCCAATGATTTGGTGGGCCTTAATTTCTGGATGCCCCGGTTGAGGCAGTTGAGTCCAAGAGCACTCAAAGAGCTAGGGCGGTGCTGTTTTTGAGCTGCTATAAAACCTGCAGTGGCAGGGGACCCCAGGGTGAGACACCCCTGTGTAAGGAGTGAGTGGGCAAGCTGTGCTGTTCACAGACACCTGAGAGTGCTGTGTTCCAGAACTTTCTGGGGATGCTCTGTAGCTAGCTAATTAGTTGAGGTATTCGTAGAGCACCAAGCACCGCAGGGTCCTGGCACAGGCCCTCTCGCTGACTACCTGAGGATGGAGGAGTGGGGACATCTGCGGTATGGCTGGGGGACTTCCTCTCTTGACTCATTGTCTGCTCCATCACCAGGGTCTCCCAGCTGCTGTCACTGCTTGCTCTCCATCTCAAATTGCCTATAATTAAAGTTTCCCCCCTAGTCACTGCTGTCTCCTCCAGCTCAGACTACAGCTCCTTTCTCTCTCCAGCTTGCTTCTCCAGTGCAGGGGGAGCTGGAGAAGGAGGTGAATGATTACATGAGAGATGGGAACTGGGCAATTAGATGATCTGCAGAGGGCCCAGGACATATTTGAATTGGCCCTGCCTGGGGAGAGATGCAGAGCATCTGAGTCCAACAGCTCTTTTAAGTGCTTTGCATTGTGAGGAAACATGTTACCCAGGGGCATGATGGGAATTAGTATGCCTGGGGGAACCCAGAGTGATGTGAATTCTATTATGCCACCACCCAAGCTGGTTTAGTGCTTCAACAAACTCTAGTTCAGGTGCTTAGTCAATGAGTCAGTGGAACTTTCTTTAAAATTTGGCAGCAAACATGTAGGGTTTAGTATTATTGTTCTGTATTTCATTGTAATGATTTTAATAGATTATAATAAGTTTAGGCTTTAACATTGGTTGGCAATTTTAAATAGGTTTATGTTTAAAAAATAAACCTGCATTTAATTTAAACAAAAAACCTATTATTTACATTTAAAAAAAAATCTAATTTAAATTTTAAAAAATCTGAATTTTTTATTTAAAAAAAATCATCAAATTTTTATCCACCTTAAATAGTGGGCACCCAACTCAGTATTAGTGAAATCCAGTGCGAAAAAGGTCCAAAATGTGCCGTGATGCAGGAAGGGAATATGAAACAGGAACCAAAAGCTTGTTGGGTTTTGATTTAATTCCTTGTTGGGTTTTGATTTTCCACCTGCAGAACCGTTCGAGTTTACAAAGGCAGCAAAAGCTTTGGCTTCACGTTACGTGGACATGCCCCCGTGTGGATTGAGTCCATTCTGCCTGGTAAGGAAACCTGACGTTACCAGGTGACATTGAGCTTTACACCCAAGATCTAGTCTGAATGGCTGCCAGAAACATTATTTGTTTTTATTACTTTAGCATAAACTCTCATCCCTTTGATGCTGTCAAGCTGCTTTCCTCCAGAGTATCTTTATGAATTGGGCATTTTCTAGTGAAGTCATTTTTCCAATAGACTAATTTCCCTCTAAGCAGAGGTCCCCTGTAACCATATCCACAATCGGCATGTTACTTTGTCAGCAGCCTTAATGCATCCCGCACTAAAAGACCAGTACAGCTAAATGACACATTTAATTTCCTCCTATATTTAGGCAGCCCAGCTGAGAAGGCTGCTCTCAAAGCTGGAGACCGAATCTTATTTCTCAATGGGCTGGATATGAGGTGAGATGCTGGCTGTTAAAACTGTTTCTTCAAAATGGCTTAAATGATGCTGCTTAATATGCAGCAAGCTTAAAACAAATATAAGGAAGTACTTCTTCACACAACGCACAGTCAACTTGTGGAACTCATTGCTGGGGGATGTTGTGAAGGCCAAAAGTATAACTGGATTAAAAAAAGATAAGTTCATAGAGGATGAGTCCATCAATGGCTATTAGCCAAGATAGTCATGGATGCAACCCCATGCTTAGGGTGTCCCTAAACCTCTAATTGCCAGAAGCTGGGACTGGATGGCAGGGGATGGCTCATTCAATAAGTGCTCTGTTCTGTTCATTTCCTCTGAAGCATCTGGTACTGAACACTGTCGGAAGACAGGATACTGGGCTAGATAGACCATTGATCTGACCCAGTGTGGCCATTTTTATGAGAACCCAGGATAGTGTGAAATAGCCAGGCACAACTGTGTTCATGAACATGAGAGGTGTGCAAGTTTGTGAGGAAGGATATAGTAGGTATGTGCACTAAGTGGCTACTTACGTAGGGTGTGAGGTGCTTTTGTGCAAGGGGTGTGTGTGTATAACATATATATGCAGGCATAGATGTCTCTGCAGTGATCCTGGCCTCATGCAAATGTTTTATTTTAATATTATCATTTCTGTAAGATTGGTATTCCAGACTTTTGTCTTCCATTCCCTTCATTTATTTACAGATCATTCTGCCAATAGCCATGCATAATGCATGAAATGATATAAACAATACAGCTCTTAAATGTAACGATCCTGGAATCTCTGACTCAAATCAATGTCAATTCAGTTCTGTGTGTTATGTAGTGTGGAAGGGGCAAGGTACAAACTAGTCCATGAATCACCCCGGAACAGGATCCTGAGCATAAAACTACACAGACCATAGTATTTCCATCCAGAACTACTTTTCTCCACCTACTATTTGCACAAACAAGGATTAAAAAAACCAAAACAGTCCAACCCCACCAAACCTTGGCTCGCTCTGTGTCTCATTACACAATGACAGTAGCATTTATTCTAGGGCTAAATCTTACTGTACAATAAGCAGAAGTGAAGTGCTAGAACAGTCTGCATGGTAAAAGAGTGATTCATATTTAAAGGTTAAACATCTAATGCTGCTTTGGCTGGTTCCTGAGTTCTCGGTTTTCAGCTGATCCAGCAAACTTTTGGCTGAAGCAGCATCCCCAGAAAACAGATGAGACTATTTGTAGATTACCCTCTGATCCTGCATTTTGGCAAACAATGTCTCGGGTCTGCTTGTACTTTATCCAAAATGGCTGTACCATCAGCAGGAAAAATGTGTTTCGCCCTCACTTTGGATCTTCTCTTTATGTAGAAAGAGAAGAGGGAGACAAGGCTCTGTGAAAGTGTATCATGTTAGATGGAAAGATCAGTTAAGGAGTCTGTCAGCATGAGCTGCAGAAGTGCCTGCATGATTAGCCACAACAGACTCCTTGACTCCCTCCATATACGTGCTCTGTAGTTATTCCATGCTGCAGGCATGGCCGAGAACATCCCACAAATGTTCTACAATGAGATCCACTGCTGCCCGCAAGCTAGATTCTGTTCTGCATGGGATAGATCACCAGGAGCAGAATTTGCTCCTACATCTCTAATGCAGAGCTGCAGCCCAGGGAGACTACAGCTAGAGTACCATACTCTACCTCGGTCTGAGCAGCATGCTGAACTTACAGTCCCAGTCATAAAGATGAAGGCAGCTGTGAGCTTCTCCATTTTATACCAAGGGGTGCAGCCGTCACACTCCTGCCATTGTGCCTTTGTTTGGGTGTCCCTCCCAGACTTGTTATGTTCCTGTTAGATGAATTCTACTTTTCTTGTCAACCCTTTTCATCCTTAGGAGACTTCAGAGATGCCCATGTCACAAATGGTGGGTGCAGCGTAGACTCGGAAAGTGTTATTTATGTGGGTTCTCTTTGTCTGGCTCTGCAGGAATTGCTCCCATGATAAGGTGGTGTCCATGCTGCAGGGCAGTGGGGCAATGCCTACCCTGGTTGTGGAAGAAGGAATGGTCCATTTTCCAGTTGGTAAGATTGCTAAAGAGAAATGCACAACAGGTAGACAGGACGGAAAACCTGGAGTTCACTCTTGAATTTGCCATGTCAGTGCATGGTGGGGCTGGCGGTGGGGTGGAGATGACTATCCTTCAAACCACTAAACCTGGTGGAGGAATCTGCCAGGTTTCTCCTATGCTCCCCATCGAATTTTGGCTCGAGCCTGACGCTGCTCCTGAGTTAGCCGGAGAGTCACTGGACAATGAGGAAAGGTAGTTCCTCCCGCAACGGCTGAGCATTCTTCCTCTGCAGTCAGAGTTGCTGCTGCCAGTCTTGAGGGAGCAAGCTTGGTCTCAGCCCCACACAGCTATCCAAGGGATCACCGTACTGCTGTTAGTTTTCTGTGCCGGCCCTTTAGAATGACCTGCATTCAAAGCCTGTGCTGTGTAGATGACTAAATGAACACACCCGTGCATATGTTGTTGAATATGTAATTTTGTACATCTTATTTAATGTAACTCTGCTGTGTTCATGAATAATTTATCCTGTGTAACTTGTGTACTTTTTGGTGAGAATGTCAGAGTCATCGGAACATATGGGGCAAATTCTAGTGTTTCACCAGAGCAACTCCATTGACTTCAGTGCAGCGGAGAGGAGAGCTTGGCCCGCAATGTATAGGTGACTGAAGCTATGTCTACACTGCACTGCAATGTGGACTATGGGGAGTGGGGTGGGAGGAGGGTGTGTAATTACAGAGTGCATCAAAGTGCTACGCTCTAACTGCCCTGTGTGGCTGCTGCTGGCGTAAACTAAAAGGTGCATTAACATAGTCCTCTTTCAAACAGGAGCACAGTAACATGAACTAGATACATGTTAGTTCATGCCAGCAGCATGCACTTGGGCCAGTTAGAGCACAGCACTGTGGTGTGTTCTGCAGTTCACACGCCCATCATCTGTACTTTGGCGCAGTGTAGACAAGCCCTAAGTCATTTCCTAAGCCAAGGAAGGGCAGGCTCGGTCAGTATTTTGTTGGAATGCTGCCAAGGAACTCCTAGCCCCAGGAAATACTATTGGGATTCCATGAATGGCACTGTTCCCTTTCCCTCACTACTGAATCCATTCTAGAGCCGAGTGTTAGGCGCTCGGTGCTGCTGAAGGTGCTGTCTTTTGGATGAAAAGGAAAACTGGAATCCTGGCTACATAATAATGAATAATAATAATAATATAATAAATAATACCTATTTCTTACATAGCACTTTGCATCAGTAGATCCCAATGCACTTTACAGTCTTTACTGGATTTATTCTCCCAGCACCCCGGTGAGGGAGGGCAGTGCTATTATCACAGATGGGGAACTGAGGCACAAAGAGGCTAAGTGACTTGTCCAAGGTCACACAGAAAGTTTGTGGCAGAGCAGGGAATTGACCCTGGAATGCCTAGGCTTGTGCACTAACCACTGGACCATCCTTCCCCTAAAAAAAAAGTGTCTGGTTTTTAGTTCTGGTGCCTTGCCAAATGCCTACTTGGGTACGGTAATTACATTTTGCAGCCCTAAGTTCCCTCTCTAGGTTCTGTTGGATACAATTTTCTTTATTTCCTGTCTCAAACGGTTGTGTAGTATTGCTGTGCACTGTTAAACAGCTGCTGTGTCCCACTCCAGAGGTGTCTGTACTTCAGTGGTAGGAGCAGTACAGCGTGACTGTGGCAAAGTAATTTGACCTCTTTGTGCCTCAGTGTACTCAAGTATAACATTTGAAGTACTGCACTCAAAGAGGATGTTGCGAGGGCTAAGTACATTAATGTTTGTAAAGTGCTTTGAGATTCTCAGCAGAAGGTTCTACAGAAAAAGAAAGTATATGATTTTGTGTATATTTGCTATTCTTAAAAAGAATCCTTCACTTTAGAAAATATGACTCATGAGGGGACGTAAACCACGTCCAAAAGAGCAGAGAAAGGTCTAAAAGTCTCTTTTTGTACTGATTAAATTTCAGGCCTATTGAAACAATAGAAGCTCCATGATAGTTTATTCTGTTTATATTGGTTCAGCACATTTGAGAACGGCAAGGTTAATGATCAGCTGTGATTCAGCCAGAGTATCTTCTTCTGACGCGCTAAAGTACCCTGTTCACCACATTGCTTTTCAGTGGCTGAAGTGTTTTTGTAAATGAGTCTGTTAGGTCTGTTTATTTTGAGACAAAGCTGCACATATGCTCCCTTACACATTCCTTTTAATATTGGCCTTGGTGGGTTTCCACTCATAATTCACACGCTCTGCGTTACCTCGCTGATCTGGCCTTATCAGAGTCCTTCCTACTGATAAAAACACAGAGTCCAGGATGCCTGGGCAATCGAAGCTGCAGGTATACAGGAATCAGAGACACAAAGATTGAACCAGTTCTTGGAAGTCTGTTCAGGCAAGACTCCCATTGAAGCTAATGGGAGTTTTGTCTGAGTATATGTAAAAGTGGAATAGTTAATTAAATGAGGACAGAAGGTTTTGAGGATTGTCGGATACAGCTTTAAGGCCATGCACATTAGCCTTTAAAACAAACCTATGGAAAAAAAAACACTAGAGACCCTTTGGCCTTGATAGTTTTTCTTCTCCAAGGGAAGAAATTCCTTGTAGTTACAGGGATAGGTGTTGGTGGACTCGAGTCCTTCTTGTCTTTTCACAACAGACTTGGCTGCAATCATTCCCAGCTCTTTAAATCACTTCCCCTCTTCATGCTGGAGTGCAGATTCCCCCAGAGGTACCAGGGCTGAAACTGGATTCTGATGCCTAAACCTGATGCTAAGATTCTTTGTTGCCTCCTGTTCTTTATCCGTTTCATAATCTCTTTCCTTTGTGCCCATGTGCTGCAGATTCTGAGTCTGCTGACTCCCCGAACCCCTCCTCAGCCCTCACCTCCCTGCAGTGGGTGGCAGAGATACTTCCCTCTAGCATCAAGATCCAAGGAAGGACCTTCAATCAGCAGCTGGAACGTCTGTTGACACCACCCGAGCGCTACATCATCTGCAAATCACTAGAAGGCTTCTTCCAGCATCGGTAACTTATTAAATGCTGTATTCCTTTAGTTGGTTGTGGTGGTGGTGGTGGTGGTGTCCCTGATTACAATCTGCTTCTTGAATCAAAGCACTGAGCCTCGGTATTGATGGCAGATGACAGAACAAGGAGCAATGGTCTCAAGTTGCAGTGTGGGAGGTCTAGGTTGGATATTAGGAAACACTATTTCACTAGGAGGGTGGTGAAGCACTGGAATGGGTTACCTAGGGAGGTGGTGGAATCTCCATCCTTAGAGGTTTTTAAGGCCCCACTTGACAAAGCCCTGGCTGGGATGATTTAGTTGGTGTTGGTCCTGCTTTGAGCAGGTGGTTGGACTAGATGATCTCCTGAGTTCTCTTCCAACCCTAATCTTCTATGATTCTATGATTGGAACAGACATCAGCTTTATTGACCATATCAGCATTGCCTAGATACCTGCACTGTACTGATTATGGTGCTTAAGGACTTGATCCTATAAGATGCTGAGCACCCTCAATGCCCACTGACTTCAATTAGAGTTGAAGTCACTCAGCACCTTGCAGCATCAAGCCCGAAACTCTTTGTTCTTTCCCATTATGCCTGGTTCCAGAGTAAACCTGGGATGGATTCTTTGAGTTGTTATAAGGCCTGGAAGGGATCTTCCCAGAACATTGTAAAGGATTCAACTGAAATTTCCTTACTTTTTTGGCTATGTTCCCCAACTATCCACGGGGCCCTGTATCCCAGTGACTGTCGCTCTGGATGAGGAGATGTGGCCATTGCTCCCCTACTGAGATACTCAGGGCTGCTGTTTAAGCAGCAGCTAGAAAAGGGTGCTGGAAGACAACATGAGGTGCAGTTTCCCTTCTCCCACAAGTGATGAGCACCCACTGGGGTACTGATCTGTATTCCATACCTACCCTGTACATAGCCATCAGAGAAACCATTAAGATAACAGGGTGGAAAGCCCCATCTGGCCAGACGCCCAGCCCACTGAGGGGTCAGGGAATCATCCAAACCTATTACCTTTTGAGATTCACCTATAATTGCCCCTTAATCCAACATAAAAATTACCTTGTTCTTTTCATGCAGCTAGGGGTCTCTGGCTGCCTGGACAGACCCTGAGCCAACAGCATGTCCTGTTCTTACAGTCAGCCCCTTTTGTTTAATTTTCATTGCGTTTTATGCCTCTCTTATTGCTCCTTTCAGCATTTTGGCTAATGTGTTCCCTTGGCCTTAGCACAAGAATGCCTCCCGCTGGCAAACTTTTCTTCCTGTAATTGAACACATCCTCTTTGCCCTGCTGCAGGCCTTGAAACTGATCTTATGGAGGCATTGAGAGCTTCAGTAATGCACTTGGTTTCCACCCTTGACCCTTAACCTTTTTCATACAATGCTGATAAATCCATCATCAGGCCCGACATTTGGATATTAGGAGTGATAATGTCCCCGGATGGGCTGCTCAGGACCATCTTTCTTAGAGCCCTGGCATTCATTGGGAGAAGCAGCCTGGCTCCCCTCTCCCTTCTACTGGATATTAGTTACTATGGAACGTTTACAGGTGTAAATGCCAGTGGCCAAATCCAGAGCTCCTACCCAGAGTAGTCAGGCAAACTCCCGCTGACTTCACTGGGAGCTTTGCCTGAGTAAGGACTGAGTACAAATGGAGTAGGGAACTGACTGGCCCATTGATTTCACTGGGAGTTCTGAGGGAAGCTTTCAGAATTTAGCTCCATGGAAGATGAGGGACTGTCCATGGTGGTATAAGCTACTAAATAAAAATGCACCAATAACAGCACAGTTCATAGCACTTTTCCTTCATTTCTTCTTCACCTTCAGGGTATGATGCTGCACACACTAAAATCAATGGGAGCATTACTGCCTACATCAGGAAGTGCAGGATCAGGTCCCTACTGGGCAGTGTCTCAGAGCTCAGAATTCCACACCTGATTAGATACCTTTTAGCGCCTTGGCACTGGCTGAATGAGCCCTCCTTAAACACAGATTGTGCTAATCCTGCCCCGATTAAGCAGCATTCGTTGCTTTGAACTCTCATGAGGCAAGAACAGTTCTGTATAGATTCCCCAGTCACGCACTCTCTGATGGAGCAGAGGATGTTGTATTCTGCATTTTGTTTCGATGCCGGTCATTAACAAGATGCAGTTTTGCAGCCTATAGGCCTGATCCTACTTACATTAGAGTTTTGCCCTTGTCTTCAGTGGCAGCAGGATTGTGCCCATAGATATTAAAAGTAATGAGTCTAAGGCTTTGTCTACACTGGCAACTGAACAACAAAACTTTTGTCATTTAGAGGTTTTAACCCCCCCCTCCCCTCCTGAAAGACAAAAGTTTTGTCGATGAAAAGCGCCGGTGCTCCTGCCCACAAAGCTACCGCCGCTCATTGGGGGTGAAAAAAAGAGTCAAGTACCAGTGCCAAATGGGCTGGCAGTGCCTGCTTATAAAGGGCCCAGTACAGTTACACAGACAAATAAGAGACAAGCCCCTGCCGACAGGAGCTAAAATCTAAGTTAGATATAGGGCAGAAAGGGAGTTTTCATGGGAAGGAATACTGCAGCAAAAGTAGGTGATCATTGTCTTGCCTTCTCTTTTCAACTGTGCAGGAACATCGATACTCTCATAGTGGATGTGTACCCCGTGCTGGACACACCAGTCAAGCAGGTCATTTGGCAGTTTATCTACCAGCTATTGACATACGAAGAGCAGGAGCACTGCCAGCAAAAGATTGCCAGGTTCCTGGGTTACAAGTCAGTGGCAGGTGAGAGGAAAGCTCCTGTACTCTGACATGTGCACGCTGTGTCTCATGACTTCCCTGGGGATTGGGTCTTGTTGCATGTTATCACATTGTCAAGAGCTGCCTAAGATTAGTGGAGGTTAGGTTGAATATCTTGTGTTGTGCTAGGGCTAGAAAAAAGTGGTGAATTCTCATTGGAAAGGGTGGCTTGCCAGCCTTTCTTGAATGGGACAGAGCTCCGGGGCCTGATTCTCCCCTGCCTTGCACCTTGTATAGTCACTCACACTTGTGAAGACTGGGTGTAAAATTCTACCTGATCAGAATGGCAGTGTTGTACATCCACTTTGCACAGGTGTAAATGACTATCCAGGGTATAGGACAGTGCAGAATCAGGACCCTCTGTTTCTAGCCCTGATCATTCATGAAATATTGATCTTTAAACCTGGGATTGGTCCAGGACTGAAGGCTGCTCTTCCTGCACCTTGGACCAGTGTAATTTTGGGAGGAAACGCCACATTTTGGGGGAAAGAAAGAAAAATATTTTTGTGGTAGGTTGTCTTAAAAATGCATCTGAGACAGTCAAAGATAAGTAATGGATGCAATTTCTCCCCTGATGTCACCAACGTGTGGCATAAATAAATGTCTACAATTAGGGTTCAGTTAAAATTAAGGACCATCAAAGATCACACAAAGAAAGTGAGAAACATGCTTGATTCCAGCCTCTGCCTAGGAGGTTTTGTTCTATCCAGAGATTTAGGGTGGCATTAGCAAATCACATTGCATCCTGCAGTGAAGGAGTCTGCACCTACCTTTTCTTACTTGTCACTATCTGTTGTTGCTGTGGCAACATACAAACCAACTGTGGTTTGCTGTGGATTATGTGCTTCACAATCAGACAGCAAAAAGGCAGAGGGTAAATTTAGAATGAAAGGTTTTAATCTTTGTATCTAGATTTGTTAATTACTTTTAAATTCCTGTGTTTTAAACCATTTACATTTTGCTGATAAGTTTATTTTAAACATGGCTAAAACTGCAGGAAAGAGTTTTCAATTTGAAGAAGGGGAGGACTTGTTGAGACACACTTTTTTTACACAATCTGTTTACAAAGGAAAAGTCATTTGTGTAGGGGCAACCAGCTCTTGCAGTGTAGGCACAAATGTTCTGAATTGAGCATGCAAAAATGCTTGTGTATTTGCTCACCTAATTTGCACGTACAATTAACATGACTGCGTTTGTGCATTCAGAATAAGTGGGCAAACGTGCATATTTTTACATGAGCATTCCAAGCAGCTGGGCCTTGATATTCAAAATGAAGACTTTAAATGATATTATTATTAACATCAGAATCATGTTAGGAGACAGATTTGAAGTCTTGATTTCAGTTGCCTGTTTTAATTTATTTTAACACTGGTAGAGAGTGGGTCATCCTTTCCTATTCTATGAGTGCAGTTTTCAAACATAGGCATTTAAATTGCACAAGTAAAATGTGCTACAAACATGTAATTGCACCCACTGTACATGTATGTACTCTTTTTCATGCACATATATGTATTTTACAGGTGATGCTATTCTAAGGTTAGCCCTTTTCCCCGTGTATATGGTTAGATTAGATATGTATCTACTTCAGGTAATTTGATGTGAGCTTGGGCTTCTGAATGGATTAATAATATTGTTTGGCACATACACATCACTTTTCATCTTCAAAGCACTTTACAGATAGTAATTTAAGAATAACCTACAAGGAGTTGGCGTTACTGGCCCTATTCTACAGATGGGGGAGGTGAAGCACAGGGTGTTGAAGTGACTTACTCAAGGGCACATAGTTTCAGAGTCAGGATTAAAACCAGGAGTTCCTGGTATTCAGACCTTACAATTAGGAAGTGATGGATGTGCTCCCTTCCATAAAAGGTCAGTCTGTGCTCACGTGACTTTCCATGTACTCTGGTACAGTGTGTGCATACCCATGTTTGGGAACATGGCAGACCTCCCCAGATTTGGGGCAGCTCTTCAGTTGATCTGGTTCCAAACCAAATGGTCATCTCCACTGTGGTAATGTTTCATGGATGTCTGTCTGAGTGCCTACCTTCCAGGCACTGAACACCATAGCCTCTAGGTTCTGATGTAATGCTAAGATTATTTTACCCAACATCAGCATCAACCATGTGGTTTTGGAGAATTCTTCTTACAGCTTGCATTGCAGCACTGCAGTACAGACCGCTTTGCATGCCAGGAGCCCATCCCTAGAGGGTGGAGAAAGAGAAGGTTGACTGTTTCCCTCTGGAGTCATTCCTGATGAGCCATATATGCTGGGATCCTGTCTCCATGTGGGGGGTGGGATTTCAGGCTCACAGAACTTTGTGGTCAACAGCAGCTGCAAACCTGAATGTCCCTGGGGTTGTTCCTCTGTGATTAATAGGAAGATGGTAGGTGAGGAGCACTGGGAGCCAGTGCATCTTGCAAAGACACACGGTAACTTATAAAGTCTCTTTGCAGCTGCAGCAGAGCCAGAGGCAGAGGAACGGCACCGGACTTCGGTTCGAGGAGCCTCAGTATGTCGGGGAAGCATTCGAACGCGAGGCCCTGAGGAAGGTGGGACAGGAGGTAGGTAATCGATTGCTCTATTAAGATTCCCTTTGGAGAGCTCCCGTGGCTGTTTCCCATTTATCCTGGGCCCAGCGGACCTGGTTGTTAAGACGCAGACCCAAGAGTCAGGATTTCTAGCTGTTGTTCCAGCTCAGTCCTTGATTTGACACTGGTCTAAATAGCAGCACTAGGTACAAGCTAGCAGAGAGTCAGGCTCACAGTCCTTGGCAGCAAATCCACTTTTGTTCAGACAAGGAACAAACTGTTTAACATCAGAAAGTCCTAATGTGAAAGCTGCCTGGGCTGAGGCTGTAAATTATTTATTCAGGATCCCTAACGTTGTTTAGAGGGACAGCCAGGGAGAATTACAGTGGGCTGCCAGGCCAGTGGATTAGCAATAATCTAAACCATTCTGCACATTCCGCCCCGGGGCTCTTCCAGGGATAAGCCTCGCAGCAGCATTAAGGGATGAGGCTCACTTCTGTCTGTCTGGATCCATAGTTCTTTCTGGATCTCATCATTGCTTGTCCAGACCTCCCCAGGTTCACACCTAAAATGGTGTTTGGAAAGTCCCCAGGACCACAAACGCTGGTTCTGAAGGGGGTCCTGGCTCGTTAACCCGTCCAGCCGCTCTCAGCCTTCCTTCTGTCCTCCACAAACACCTCATTCCCCCTCCCACTGGTAAGCCACAGCCTTCTAACCTTCCTGCAGGGCCTCTTCCAACATCCTGAAACCCCTGCAGCTCTCCCCAGGAGAGCATTACACTGCTGCTGGTTCCATCCTCCCACCTCAGTTCTCTGCCAGATCCCTCTTGATAGTTTGGACGTGCAGTCACAGCCAATCCACCTCCCTTTAGCAGCTGGCACCCAGCGCGGAATAGAATTCTGCCTGCGGCACTTTCTCACTCATCGGTTTCTCAGCACCATGCGACTCACCATAACCAGCCATGTTCCTCTGACGTAATAGCCTCCTGTGCCTCTAACAGGGGGATAATGGGGCGTTTAGAAATGGGAACCTAAGTCCTCATATGAACTTGTCACCATTAACAGGGACTGTAGTGTTACTGAGCTGTCAAAGGAGGATGCTGTCAGAGCCACCAGTTAGAAGACATTTCTACTGGAAGAATCCAGTAACCTGCTGCTGAGGGGGATTTCCTGTGCCTGATATTAATGCATGGAATCCAAGACAACTGCATTAGCCAGAGGGAAGCCTCACATTCCAGACAGATATTTGGCAGCTGTGAGGTTAGGAATATTGTCCTCAGCTGCCCTTCTGAAAAACCAGAGCAGGAGGAAAGCGTGACCTGATGTCCTAATAATATTCGGAGTGAACTAGTCCTAAACCGAAAGGAGAGTGTTGGGAATAACCCATACCCAGCAGATTTCCAGCTGTCTTTATTGTACAAACCACTTGTTCAAAAAGGGTTTTCTAGGTCAGTATGACAAAGAATCTAAACTGGAGGATGGTATCAGCCTGCCTGCTATTTATTGCTAGTGAGGAGTGGCAAAAGTGCCAGAGATTCAGATGAACACCCAAAACCACAGGGGCTTCTTTGAATGTCGCCCAAGCTACCCACACCTGCTGGATTTGCAGGGTGCCTGGTGAATTTCTGCCTGTTGAGCTGCAAATCCTAAATTCCTTCTCTAGATTTTACTCAGGTCTTGCTCAGGTGTTTTACCTATTGATTTCAGTGGGCCAAAGCCTAAAGGCCTTACTCAGCATTTACTCAGGCAAGCTTTATTGAAGGCAATGGGCACTTTGCCTGAGGACTGAGTGAGGACCCCAGGATTCCAGTCCCCAAGAAGGGGAGCAAAGGTGGCATTATGCATAAGCTATAGTGACCCTGTAGGGGCCATGCGGCTGGCCCAGGATCACTAGAGTACAAGGTGTTCCAGCCATGTCCCCTCCTGCCCCAACACACACCTGGAATGCTGGCTCTACTACATCTGGGTGTCCTTTTATAGCACAAAGGCATGGAATGGGATGGGGATCTGTCCCTCGGCTGTATTTTAACCCCTCCAGGTCCAGCAGGAAGTAAGACGCCCCTGGGACTCCTCTGACCATGAGCAATAATGCTTCAGGGTGGGAAGGACCGACAGTGTTTGAACTCAGTCAGAGGTTTTGGTTACACTGATTTGCCCAGCTTTGAGGTGCAGCCCATCTCTCCATTATGGCTGATCTGGTTCTTTGGCCCGAGGTTAATGGTTTGATTGGCCGCCGTGGCCACTTCTCCCGAGAGCAGGCTCAGACTCCCAGTTCCATTTAGAAACACGGGTGAGTGACTGCCAGGGAGGAAACGCTTTTTAATCCCTTTCTTTTTCCAAATGTTAAAGAGCCGATGGAGAGATTTACATTCCTTTCAGCCCAAATATTTGTATCTCCACATCTAGGGCCAAATTCAACCCTGGTGCAAGCAGGCACATCTCCAGAGAAAGCCATGGTGTGCCACCCACTCACACCAGGTCTGACTTTGACCCATTTGCTCTGAATGGACAAAGTCCAGCTATTAATGGCAACTGCAGAAAAAACACCCTGACTCTGACACATCTGGCACAGAGGAAAATGAGTTTAGGAATATGCCTGCTGGCCTGTTGCTAGTGGAGTGGCTGTCCTAGGAAAGCTGTTCTATCTGCATACTCCTCCATCGTAACCCTGTGAGTCCCAGCCCTTACCTCATCTCACCCTCACTGTTCGTGCTCCTGCTTTTATTCTGGTGACAGCTCAGAATCTGTGGCATGGGTTTTTCATTTGCAGTGATTCTGGATTCATCTGTTATCCAGCACATGACAACTAGGGTGAAGTGTCTTAATGAAAAAATATCCAGGGATTTAATAAAAAAGAAGAAAATCTTTGGTGTTCCAGTAACAAGATGCTTTGATAGCACTATGATGGATACATTAGAAATACCTATTGACAAACTGGGTAATGTTCCTTCCTTCCAACGTTGTACTAGAGACCGTGCAACTGGTGCTGAAAATTTGTGCAACACTAGTAAAGTGCATCACTGATGAAGTAGGTTTTAGCCCACGAAAGCTTATGCCCAAATAAATTTGTTAGTCTCTAAGGTGCCACAAGGACTCCTCATTGTTTTTGCTGATGCAGACTAACACGGCTACGCCTCTGAAACCTATTGATTATACTGTAATAATAACACTGAGCACCTTTCAAACAGTGAGAAATTACATGAAGCCTCACACCAACCCACCAGCAAGGTAGGCAGGTTAACACTAATATCCTCATTTTATAAACACAGAGAGGCAAAGTGTCTTGCCCCCAAGCATAGGAGTAGCTGTTGAAATGCAGGCAGCACTCTGGTGTTCCTTGCTGCCAGGCTTGTATTCCAATCACTAGGCCACATCTAATTGCTCAGGTGATGTCTGGTGTCTCTGCTAAGTGTCATAATTAAAATATTTTCCCTAGTGGGCGACCCTGTCCTACAGTGTAGATGGCAATTTAAATGAAGATTTTAACAAATTACCCACAGTGCAGCAGGAAATACGTCGCCATTCATTCAGGGTTTGGGGACCGTACAGTCCATAAAGTCTGAACTATCCTTGTTCCGCATCCAAAGGTTCCGCTGAAGGGAGTGAGATATTTGGGTCCACAGGGAAGATGAGATCAGGCCCTTAGTCTCGTGTGCGTGGATGTTCCCTGTTCTCTGAGTCGTGAGAGGTGGGCAGGTGCAGCAGTTAAATCAAACGATTCTCATACAGGGGACATCACTGGCAGTTCTTTCCTTCCCAGCAGGTCACAGTGACACCGGGGAAGTATCAATTCGACTGACGCCTGGAGAGAGGCAAGCGGGTGATGGCACATCCCTTCCAGAGACTCCCAACCCCAAAATGGTTTGAACCTTGGCTATCTATGTGTGCAGCTGTTTGGGTGGGTTTTCTGTGAGGAAAGTGGCGGCTGGGAGAGAAGCGCTTTCCTGGGCAGCGTCTTGCTCGATGAATATGTAACATTTTGACTTCACAGGGCAGCGGAACAGTTTGACTTTATTTTATGTTCACATCAGAAGGCAGATAAACAAGGGAAGGGTGCTAAGGGTGCTGCATGCAAATTTATCATCTTGGCATCTGCTTCCCATGCCAGAAACAATCCCTTCAGCACCTCATCAGAGCGGCTCTCTAAACATATTACCCTGGCAGTCAGTTGCTTTAACAGTACTGGCATCTTTCAAAGCCTTGGTACAACCTAATCAGAGAGAGTGAACGGTGTGAGATTCAGAAAAGAGGGAACCATCTTCCCTTAGTGTCAAATGCTCCTTAAAAAAGGGCGATTTTTTAATGCAATCAATAATAGAGAGCAGTTGGGATCAGGGATGGGACACAGAGCCTTCCTCTTTTACATCACTGGTTTTCAGACATTTCCAGAGTTGGACATTGATGGTTGTTTTTTCCTTTTTGCTTTCAGATGTCAGCTGTCTATGCAGAGTTAGAAAATCGCCTGATCAGCAGCTTTGCAGGAAAGATGGCTAATGCCCCCCCCCACAGAGATTCACCCCCTGTCCCAGACCAGGCAAACGCTGCAGGTAGAGGCTTTCTTTCTCCTGGTTTTGGGATAGAGGCAGTTCATGTGCTCTAGCTGGTATGATGACCCGCAACATGCGGGTTTGGTGCTAGTGATGCAGTCCCGGGATTACGTTACATTTCTCTTTGCACCTGGTATCAAGTCACTTGAGCTCTCATGACAGATTAGTGCATGGGCTCCATTAGGGTGAAATCAACACCGGTTTATTGCAGGCTGCCATCCCCTTTGGGGGAGAAGGGGTGAAGGGCCTTTTAGCTCCCCTGGTCATACTCTGACCTTAAGCAGGGCTTGGGCAGGGCAAGAAGCACAATCTCCCAGGTCCAAAAGAAAAACACATTAGTTGTGTGAAGTGTAACAGCTCCTACCTACCCCCCAGGGAGACTCTCTCCAGAGACTGCTAGATCCTGGCCCCAGCCACACCTTCCTTCAGGTAGTCTCTAAATATCCTCTGGCCCCGCCCACTCCTTCTTTCAAGGAGCTAGCGCAAGACGTCCCCTCTCTCTGCTGGTCAGCCACTACTGAGCTGGGCTTTCCCCCTTTTAACCCTTCCTCCAGGCTTGACAGCGCTCACAGGTGTATTGGGGCAGGGTTGATGGAACCCAGAGGCTCTAATTAACCCCTTCTTGGTCAGTGTTGGGTCTGTGCACCACATCACAGCAACTTTTTATACTAAGGAAGGCAACAGTGCAGCCTCTGAGTCTAAGGGGGCCCACAGAGTTCTAGAATGTGACCTTTCTCTTCAGTGGGCAGTTGCCATGCTCTGGTTTGATCCAAGAAGCTTCTGCTCAGGTCAGGATAGATCACTGCATGCTGGCAACTATCATCTCTCCAGGTTGCACCTTTATTTCAAGGTTGCTGTATTGTACACAGACATTGGAGCTCCAAACAGTTTGCTCTAGTGACCCATGGCTGGGTGAAGGCTAGGCATCCATGTTAGACCACAGGAAATGTTCATAGCCCTGCTTTTAAATGAGATGTCGGCTTGGAGGAGTCTACTCTGCAGCACTGTTTGTTTCCTGCAGGTGTTCGGAAGTCGGGGATGACGATCTCCTGGCAGAGCGATCCTTTGCCCTCCCAGCAGTGCTATTACCACCCACACAGCAGCATCCCCTCCCCCAGCAGCACAGAGTCCAACCCCTATGTCAGCCTAGACAGCAGCCCTGCCCCTTCCCCCAAGCACATGGACTACACGCTCAGCCCCCTGTCTCGACGAAAGAAGCTCTTCACCTTCTCCAGGCCCCCACGCAGCCGGGACACAGATCGCTTCCTGGACGCCTTGAGTGAGCAGCTGGGACACAGGGTCACCATCGTGGACGACTTCCTCACACCCGAGAATGACTACGAGGAGGTGAGTAAGGGGACCTGGACAGGGCTGCGCTCAGGGCTCTCCTGGGCTCCCTCGGGTTGGGTTCCCTGTTGGGATGATCGGTGAGGTACAGTCGCATCACACTCAGAAAGCAGGAGGGAGCAGTTTGGTGGCTATATCTCCGGGAGGCTCCTGCAGAAGTAGCTGGATGGGGACAATGAAGGAGAGTTCTGTGCTGTACAGCAAAGCACTGCGATCCTGGGGCAGGGAGCTCTCCCAGGGCCTGGTTTCACTGTGGAGTTAACTCAAGTTATCTACACTTACATTACTGCTCTCCAGTCAGCCTAGCTCGAGTGAGAGCGGCCACACAGGGGCGCTGCACTCCTCCCGTGAGGCACTAAGATTGTGAGGGCTCAGCCCATGGTTCTTTGCACTGCAGGAAGCTGTGAATTCTTCCCCAGTGAATTGTGTCCTAGGTGCTAGCCTGTGTCCACACTACAGAGTGGTCATGTTAACAGCTGATGAGTTGTGCTAATCGAGCTTTAGCCTGTACCTTGATGGGCTTTTGTGCCCAGTGGCTGGGAGTGGAAGCTTTTCTCATGGTGTAGTTACATTCTCTTTTTCCCAAATCAGATGAGTTTCCATGACGACCAGGGCAGCTATGTCACCAATGACATGAGCAGTGCCAGCGAGTACATCAGCAGCAGCGATGAAGGGAGCTCTCTGACCTACTCCACCCTATCCGATCACATCCCCCCTCCCCCACTCAGTCCGCCCCCGCCCCCGCCGCAGTTCCATGACTCCAGACCAGTCACTTTGAGCTCAGAGGCCACAAGAAATATCTCCTCCCCACTCTCCAAAACCCTAGGGAGTCACTCACACCCAGTTCCTCCCCCTCCCCCTCCCCCGCCTCCCCCACCAGTGCCATGCGCACCCCCCCTGCTGCAGCGGGGCCTCGTACATCGCAGGAGCGAGTCCAGCCACATGAGTGTCAAAAGGCTGCGGTGGGAGCAAGTGGAGAACTCGGAAGGCACCATCTGGGGGCAGGTACCGTATGGAACCCAGCAACTGGAATGACAGCACTCAGGCTCAGTCAGGGCAGGATGACATTGGGTCCATTACTTACACTGATGTCTACATCAGCAAAGTTAACAATCCAAGTAATCAAATCTCAGGCTCCAAGGCCTACACTATAGGGGTCAGGAAAGAAGATTTCCCCATGTGCAGCAGCATTTCCAGTTGGCCAGGTGCATGCTGTGGGGGTGTTCTTCCCTTCCCCTGGAATATCAGGGGTTGGCCACTCCTTAGGCAAGAAACTGAAACAGGTGGACTCACTTGTCTATCCCAAGGTGGCAGTTCTTATGGTGCCTCTCACTTAATTTCATCCTTGCTTTGTTTGGATCAGAACCCAAAGGACCACATAAGGGTCAACTGTGATTAGTACTGGAAAACACATCCAATAAGATCTGCCCCAGCAGCACTCTGCGGAATATTCCTTTATATCCATGTGGCTTGGTCAGTGTGAGCAGGAGCTGTCATCAATCACCAGCCATAGGAAATTGCAGTTTTATCAACAGGGGTGGGCTAAAAATGGTGAATGTGCCGGAAAGCAGAAGAATGGCACCCAGGTATCCCGGGGTGGGTGCATTATAACTGGAGAGATGGAGGAGAGGCTAGAACCAGAAGTGATGTTTATTAGAGAGTGTTATTGACCTGTGCCAGGCAGGCTATGATTTGCCCCCTGGTGGTGACACAGAACTCTGTATGTTCTCTGTATGTATAAATATCTTCTTACTGTATGTTCCATTCTATGCATCCGAAGAAGTGGGCTGTAGCCCACAAAAGCTTATGCTCAAATAAATTTGTTAGTCTCTAAGGTGCCACAAGTACTCCTGTTCTTTTTGCTGATACAGACTAACACGGCTGCTACTCCAAAAAGAACTCAGCTGCTTATCTCAGCTAAAATGATAGGATTTGACTTGATTGAGGTGAATTTTAGTTGTTTTGAATTGATTTGGAAAAAGCTGAGTCCAGTGAGACTTAAATTTCAAGCCATGTACTTTCTTCCCTAAACAGCATTAGAAAACGTAGAAATTAACAACTGGGCAGTCGCTCATGCGGATCCCTAATTCCCCAAGTGATTTTATTCAATGAATTAACTTGGAGTACTCTGCCTGTACATTTGTTTCTCATTCCCCTTTTGGGGGGGCTGGGAATGAAGTATTTCTGCTTAGTGATTTTTTTGGATGCAAAAGGCCCTTGAGGTTTCTGTAATTCCCATCGTATGCGTTAGTGAAATAATATCTGCCCAAGAAACATGCTGAAGAGTTATTATTGTTTTTAATTTAAATGTCATACAACCTGCTAAGTTAACTCCAGTGGGACTGTCTGCTAGCACCAATGCTGGAGGATTGAATCACCAGGTTCCTTTCTTTCTTCTGAACAGAGAATGATCCCATGGGATGTAGTCAGACTCTGATATAAAAAATACCTCCGTTCCAGGACATTGTAAGAGAGAAATTCATGACCACATAGACTCCAGTGTCTGCAATGGCTTTGTAGTGGGCAAACCTCAGTTATAAGGAAAATGCCACAAAAATGCACCTGCCTCTAGGTATTCTGGGGCTGCATAGTTTAGGGCTTTTGGGGTGGGAATGCAGTGCAGAACGGGGATGTGCAGCATGGAGATCTCCTCCTGAGACAGGGTCTTACTGACTATATTCCTCCTCCTGCAGTTTGGAGAAGACTCAGATTATGACAAACTGAGTGATATGGTCAAATACCTCGACCTGGAGCTTCATTTTGGAACTCAAAAGCCTGCAAGTAAGTAAACCACTTATGAACAGCCATGCTGCCACTAGAACCCAGAGCTGACACAGAACAGATGGGGAACACTTTATGGTGAAAGAACTGAGTAATCAGTGAGATAATGCCTATTTCCAGGGACACTGTCAACATAGAAGTCATATATAGTGGTCTACCAATAATTCTTCCACACAATACTAAATAACATCTCAGATTATTAAAGTGGAGATTATTTTAAAATCTCCCTTAATTTTCTTCAGTGATGCTGTTTGTTTATTGTCTGCATTTCAGTCAAGTGGGGCTGTGAAACTCAGCTGGACAGTTTCACTTTCTATGTTCAGCTTCCCTTACTGGTTCTCATGCAGCTGTATCTCGGCTCCCCGCCCTACATGGGAAAGCTGACATGCAAAAACCTCTTTTCCTTATCATTAAGAGCCTGGTTTTCAAACACCAGCAGCTTGAACCTGCACCAAAAACACATGCATAACTTTGTATCTAAATATTGTACACAATTACTACAGTTCTCTGCATATTAGGATATTGGCACATGCAAATGGTCAATCGGGCACCTAATTGGCCAACTGCGTGCACAAATACCTGATTTGTGCTCACAGTAGTGGTAAATGAGTGTGCAAATTACATGCAGAATTGCAGCTTTGGGCATCTGCCTTGCTGAGAACCAGGCCCTGAAAACGTAATGAAAGCATGATCATCTTTGGGATGTAAAATATTTTTTACAAAAATGTAAATGTTGGCCTTAAGCCTAGTGGACAGAGTCTCATTAAATCATGGCTTTGCTGTAGACACAGCGTGTATTCCCCACCGAGGTTACCTGGCACNAAAAAGAACTCAGCTGCTTATCTCAGCTAAAATGATAGGATTTGACTTGATTGAGGTGAATTTTAGTTGTTTTGAATTGATTTGGAAAAAGCTGAGTCCAGTGAGACTTAAATTTCAAGCCATGTACTTTCTTCCCTAAACAGCATTAGAAAACGTAGAAATTAACAACTGGGCAGTCGCTCATGCGGATCCCTAATTCCCCAAGTGATTTTATTCAATGAATTAACTTGGAGTACTCTGCCTGTACATTTGTTTCTCATTCCCCTTTTGGGGGGGCTGGGAATGAAGTATTTCTGCTTAGTGATTTTTTTGGATGCAAAAGGCCCTTGAGGTTTCTGTAATTCCCATCGTATGCGTTAGTGAAATAATATCTGCCCAAGAAACATGCTGAAGAGTTATTATTGTTTTTAATTTAAATGTCATACAACCTGCTAAGTTAACTCCAGTGGGACTGTCTGCTAGCACCAATGCTGGAGGATTGAATCACCAGGTTCCTTTCTTTCTTCTGAACAGAGAATGATCCCATGGGATGTAGTCAGACTCTGATATAAAAAATACCTCCGTTCCAGGACATTGTAAGAGAGAAATTCATGACCACATAGACTCCAGTGTCTGCAATGGCTTTGTAGTGGGCAAACCTCAGTTATAAGGAAAATGCCACAAAAATGCACCTGCCTCTAGGTATTCTGGGGCTGCATAGTTTAGGGCTTTTGGGGTGGGAATGCAGTGCAGAACGGGGATGTGCAGCATGGAGATCTCCTCCTGAGACAGGGTCTTACTGACTATATTCCTCCTCCTGCAGTTTGGAGAAGACTCAGATTATGACAAACTGAGTGATATGGTCAAATACCTCGACCTGGAGCTTCATTTTGGAACTCAAAAGCCTGCAAGTAAGTAAACCACTTATGAACAGCCATGCTGCCACTAGAACCCAGAGCTGACACAGAACAGATGGGGAACACTTTATGGTGAAAGAACTGAGTAATCAGTGAGATAATGCCTATTTCCAGGGACACTGTCAACATAGAAGTCATATATAGTGGTCTACCAATAATTCTTCCACACAATACTAAATAACATCTCAGATTATTAAAGTGGAGATTATTTTAAAATCTCCCTTAATTTTCTTCAGTGATGCTGTTTGTTTATTGTCTGCATTTCAGTCAAGTGGGGCTGTGAAACTCAGCTGGACAGTTTCACTTTCTATGTTCAGCTTCCCTTACTGGTTCTCATGCAGCTGTATCTCGGCTCCCCGCCCTACATGGGAAAGCTGACATGCAAAAACCTCTTTTCCTTATCATTAAGAGCCTGGTTTTCAAACACCAGCAGCTTGAACCTGCACCAAAAACACATGCATAACTTTGTATCTAAATATTGTACACAATTACTACAGTTCTCTGCATATTAGGATATTGGCACATGCAAATGGTCAATCGGGCACCTAATTGGCCAACTGCGTGCACAAATACCTGATTTGTGCTCACAGTAGTGGTAAATGAGTGTGCAAATTACATGCAGAATTGCAGCTTTGGGCATCTGCCTTGCTGAGAACCAGGCCCTGAAAACGTAATGAAAGCATGATCATCTTTGGGATGTAAAATATTTTTTACAAAAATGTAAATGTTGGCCTTAAGCCTAGTGGACAGAGTCTCATTAAATCATGGCTTTGCTGTAGACACAGCGTGTATTCCCCACCGAGGTTACCTGGCACCCCAGTTATGTGACACAGCTCAAGTCTGTGGGTGCAAATCACACACTGAGGGTCAGAAGCTAACAGCACTGAATGGGCTAGAAAGAACTCCAGGTGGAGCTCTAAGCATGAGCTCAGGAGCTCTAAGCATGAGCTCGTGGTCTGCCTTCCTAGCAGAGCAACCTTTAATGAATGAAAATCAGTTCCATAGCGAAAAAGAGTGTGGGGGAAGAGGGGGGAGGGTAAGGTCAGGTCTGTTTCTTGTGGGGCATGGGGAAGTGATAACCTGTCTGTCTCCTGGGGGAAGGTGGATGGGTAACTTCCGGTTGCTCTCCTGGGTGTGGGAGGAAGTGATGACTAACCATTAGAAAGGCAGTCTGTGACTCACTTGAATTGAGAAGAATAAAACTGGACTGGGATTTCTGTGCTCAGGTAATAAATCTGATATTGGAACATAGTGGTTTTGGAGGGTCATTCTGGGAGGCTTTTTGGCAGGGTGAGGTGAGGTGAAGTGGTACTAACTCACCCAGTTAAGTTTCTGGAGCAATCTGGGATTTTTCTGTGTATCTCACCTCTTGTTTTACCTTTTTCAGCTCAGCGTGAGTCTTCCATTCAGGAGATCTTTGAATTACAGAATTCAAGGATTCCCGGAGCCATTCCTGTGCCCAAAGCATCATGTCTCCTCGCTCTCATTCATTATCTCACTGTTTTCAGCCCAGTTTCCTCTGTGCTGGAGTCAGCTGAGCCCGTCCTTACATCTGATTAAATCTTTCAGTTTCTCTTCCAGAGCCAACTCTGTTGCCTGAATCCTTTAAAAAGAAAGACGTGGTTGAAATTTTGTCTCACAAAAAGGCCTACAACACATGTAAGTAAATGTCAGAGTGGAAGCAAAACCCTAAACAGGTCCTGAGATGGAACGGCAGTACCTGGCAGTATAGAGAACTGGAAAGGTAAAAAGAGAGCAAAGATAAATAGGTACATCCCAGCTTGCCTGGGTGCAGTGGTCAGTACAGGACAATAGAGACCACTGCAATACAGTGTCTTTTGTAGGCTAGCAGAGAGAGTCAGCCCTAAGCTAACGAGAGGAAGGCTTGAAGGAGAACTATAAAGATGGGATGTGACTCACTGGCGTGGAGGGGGGTGGATAGCGCTCCAGATAATGGGGCAGCCCCAGGAATGAGTCTTTTCTCCCTACATTGTGGAGAGTGGCAGGCGGGGAGGAGGTGCAAAGCAGAGGACGCTGCAGAACATGGCCAGAAGCACCTGAGGGCAGCACACTCGGCTCCAGTAAGGATCGGTGTGCATTGCCCCAGCGCCTGCCTCTGGATGAGGCACCAGCAGGCACATAGATGGGGGACAGGGGAGGGCCTGACTGTGACCCCAGACAACTGGGCCACTCCCCCTTGAATCCAAGGGGACACTTAGCCTGGCCCTGCTGCCTAGCATTCAGTAGAGTGACAGGTCACCATTCTGCCCGGCTCCTGCACGGGAATGCTGTGAGGTGTCCTCCATCCCCTGTGACCTGCATAGGACAAGGCAGAATGTTACCATTCGATATCTGACTTTATCATGCACCTGAATCTCATTAATCTAGGGGAGCCCCATGGGGAGACTAGACCCTGACATGCATGAAGGCTTCTGCTCTGTCACCCAAGCTAATCCCCTGCATTGCTTCCACTCGGATATATGTAAATGAGCCATATTCCAAACACACTTTGGATAAAGGGGGCGGGAACGAGAATGGAGTCTCCTACCTCTGGATCGCATCTTCCGATCCAGCCCAGCTGGGTAGTGACTGAAATTTCTTACCATCGGATGGTGGTTTGGTGGCTCGGGTGAAAAGAGAGAACTGTCCTGGCCCAGTTCCTGTTGGGCAGGTGTCCACATCACAAAAACAGCTCCTCAGGTGGCCCTCTTGCCAACAGTCTCAGCAGAGAGGCCAAGAGGCTGCCCTCCTGCCCCTATGGAGCTTCCCTTCGGGGCATCCACCCAGCAGCTTTTCCCTGACACTAACATTCATATAGAATGTAACCAGCCTTTGGAGTCTGCTTCCTCCCGGTGCCCCAGCTGATGCCCTTCCTCCTCCTCCTCCCCAGCCATCCTGATAGCCCACCTCAAGCTCTCTCACATCGAGCTGCGCCAAATTCTCATGACAATGGAGAGCGACCGCCTGGAGTCCTCTCACATCAAGCAGCTCCTGCTGTACGCGCCTGACACGGAGGAGGTCCAGCGGTACCAGAACTACCAGGACAATCCCAGCAAGCTGAGTGAGCCAGACCAGTTTGTCCTGCAGGTAGCTGCCACGTGGTTGGGCATGGGGAAGGCATGGGTGCTGCAGTGTCATTGGGATGGTCCTACTGACAATCCAGCCAGTTCAGCCAGCTGTAGGAGAATCATTGCACGTTGTTTCATTAGACTAACCTGCATCAAATCAAACAGCTACAGGTGTTATCAGGTATCAAACTGTGGAGCGCCAAGAGTGTGCAGGGCCCTTTACACTCACGGGTCTCTGCCCTGTAGAGCCTACAGCCTAAACCCACATTATGCAGACCCAGGGAGGGAGGTGGAGCACCTGGGAATCCACGTGGTTGAGCAGGGAGGATTAGCTCACATCTTGGCACCTCTGGGATTATTAACTGGACTTGGTTTTAATTGTAGCTTTTCTCTGGTCTAATTTGCCAGTTTTTTTGAGACAAGACTCAGGGCTCATAGGCCTCTTGGCAGGAGGGTGTTTAAAAAAACTGGTTTAATGAGGGGAGGATGGAAGTGAGTCAGGGAGGAAGTTCCAGAATCCAGGGTTGCATTTCCTCTTAATGGTTAGTAGGTTTCATAGAGCTGGCTCCTTTTTTAGGGAAATAATGCAATGTTCTGACCGGCTTTCAAGCGTACAGCCCAGGAACACAATGCTGAGAGGAAAGGATTTTCAGAATTCTGTGATCTGCTTGTTAGTATTGGATGAACAGCACTATTGGGGTTGGGGGCTGGTGTGTGTTCAGTGGAATAGCCAGATCTGCTCTTGAGTTTTGGTTTCGCTGATGACATAGAAGTACGTGGCCAGGCATTGTGAACTGCCCTGCATTCAGGTACCCAAGTAAAGCGTATCGACCTCAGGCTCTGCCACTTGGGTCTCCCAAATCTCCCTTGCCATGTGGTTACCACTCTATAAATGGATGGGAATTGTGACAAATCAGTGCTACCAAACAACTGCGCTTGAGCTTTGATTGTGCAATTTTGCCCAGCTGTGAGTTTCTTCCTAGTGACAGACTCTCTGGTGGATACTGGCATTAAACCCAGTCTGTGGCAGTGAGTTGAAAGCGATTGCTGATAAAAACATCAGCAGCTACCCACAGCTGCCACCCAGTGATACCTGAGGGAGGGCAGGCAAGCGCTGTTTCACAGTAGAGGGAAATTCTGCATTAAGGGGAACACTGCATGTTAAGTGGGAGGGAAGGGAGTTAATCAACGGTGACCCCAGTAATTTGTTGCTCCCTTTTTTCTCAGATGTTATCAGTACCAGAATATAAAACCCGGCTACGCAGCCTTTACTGTAAGACCACCCTGCAGGAGAAGGCAGAGGAGATCAAAGCCAGCTATGAGTGTATCTGCAAGGCTTCCCTGGAGCTGAAAAGCAGCAAGAAACTGGCTAAGATCTTAGAGGTCAGAGAACAAACCTCATTGCTAGTAATAGCCATTGGGGGGCATCCAGCGTCCGCCACCCAGCGAAGCACGCACAGTCTGTGCCAGCTTGTTGAGGGCTCCCTCCAGCCCATCAGCATCCTTGGATCGGTGCTGGTGTTGCTTTAGCCTGCTGGGGCATCACAATTCTCATGAGAAACTGAAAGACAGATGGAAACTGTACACTCTCTAAGCCTTCCACTTGCCACAGGAGGTACGGCAGTGGCTGTAGCTACTCAGCTGTCCAGAAGTTCCTTTAAGGTAGGGCCACCCTCATGTTTTTTAAGGCCCAGAGGGGAGAGCTGTCAGTGGGTTGTTTCCTTCTCCCCTGGTCTCACTGCTGAGGAGATAGGTCTGACCCATGAGTTGCAGAGCTTGCACAGACCGTGAAAGAGCAAAGCCCCAAGCAGCAGCAGGCTTCGTTTTGCTAGTATGTAATGCTGGCCCTTCTATAAGGCGAAATGCGGAGGAGTTATGGGGAGCAGGTCGATTTCTTGTTAAACTTCATTGAACTCATGCAATTATTTCTTTTCACTATTTTTCTCCATTCTGTGCCCTGGAGATGGGAGGCCACATATTGCATCCATGTGTTGGGCCTCCTGGTTCTACGGCAGCATTTTGGGCTCCAGGGGGTCCTATTGCTGCCCTCCTCTGGAATGCATGTACGGTGTAAGGGCGGGGAGAGAGTTAATGCACACGCTGATCCAATCCAGGCTATTGGTTTATTCCATCAAGGACCAACCCTGGGCTCCGGTAGAATTGACAGCTGGCTGCATGTTAACTCTGCAGCAGAATGGTTGGCTGTATGTGGGCTTACAGAGCCTAAGATATTCTCCTTTAGCTCAAGTGGCCAGGGCCTGGGCCTTTGGAGCAGGAGGATGTGGGCTCTACCCTAGCAGTCGCTATGAACATCTGAGGGGCTGTGGTGTGCAGCACAGTGACAAATGCGAAGTCCTAGCTAGCCAAATATTTTTTGCCAGATGGAAAAAATCCTTCTTCCCTTGCTGTCTAGCTTGGCCCTGGACTGCAGCAGCCTACCTCTGCCATCCTGACGCATCCACTGAGTGCAGGCAGGGTCGGTGCAAGGATGTTTCGTGCCCTAGGCAAAACTTCCACCTTGTGCCCCCCCCCCGAGCCCTGTGGCAGCTCTCCGCCCCCCCCCTGCCCTGAGGCGCCCCCCCTGTGGCAGCTCCCCCCCCTCCGCCCTAAGGTGCCCCCCGCAGCAGCTCCCCACCCCGCCTCCGCCCTGAGGCGCCTCCCCCGCGGCAGCTCCCCCCGGCCCGGGGAGCTATGCGGCAGTTCCCCGCCCCAGCTCACCTCTGCTCCGCCTCCTCCCCGAGCACGCCGTCGCTGCTCCACTTCTCCCGCCTCCCAGGCTTGCGACGCCAGTCAGCTGTTTGGTGCCGCAAGCCTGGGAGGGAGAGAAGCAGAGCGGGGCGGCTCAGGGGAGGAGGCGGAGCAGAGGTGAGCTGGGGCGGGGAGTGGTTCCACTGCGTGCCGCCCCCCCCGTTACTTGCTGCAGGCTGCCCTCCCCGCGCCCCCGTCCCAGCTCCCTCCGCCGAAATGCCGACAACAACCGGGGCGGCCAAAGATCCGGCTGCCGTGGTTGCCGCCGAAGGACCTGAAATGCCGCCCCCCAAATGCTAGTGCCCTAGGCGACTGCCTAGGTCACCTAATGGGTTGCACCGGCCCTGAGCGGGGGGCTTGTAGATTCGCCCCTTGCTATTAGTTTCATGCTTTAGAAGAAACTGGTAAAACAAACAGAACACGATGTGACAAAGGACACTTCCAAATGAATGTTTAATCCTCTTAATGACCTTTTCACAGCAACCCAAATCACATCTAGTTAGCTGTCTGGAGCCAGTAGCTGGCTACAGATTAACTTGTAGATATGAGAAATTCACACAGCTCCAGTGGTGGGCTCTAGCTCTCATGACCAGGGGATCCCCCACTTTCCTTTAGCTCCTCTGTCTTCTTGTCATGACAGGTCTTGAATCATCTTCCAGTGACTGTGAGGGGCCTTTTCAAATGAAAGGCATTGAGAGCACTTTATTGAAGGCTCAGCCCTGGGGGTCCCAGCCTATTTCCAAAACGGCCCAGCCCCAGGGTGAAGGGTCAGAGGGACAGAAAGGAAGGGGAAGCAGGGCTCTGGTGAAAGGGTTACATGTAAAGAATTCACTCCTCAAAGATCTCCATGTGTAAGCAAAGAGAGGGTCCAAGCCCTTTGGCCTTCTGCGGCAAAGAGCATGGGCACTTTGCTATTGGATCACCAGGAGAGCTCCCTATACAACAGGCTTACAGACCCCAGGGCAGGGCCTACATACTCAAAACACAAGCGCACTGATCCTGCAAGGGAGAAAGGAGATTCTGTTTACTACCTCGAGTTGCAAGCCAAAGTCAGTCTGTCACGCACACATGCCTGCACAGAGTTAGGGGTCAAATACATCATTAACTATCACGCACGAAGCTGCCTCCTGGCCAGTGAGATGCGATGGATCAGGCCATTAGTTCCCTTTTGAACTTCTGGCGGGATTGCAGATCCTGCAGGACAATCCTCTGTCTGTAACTCCCACTGAGCTCTCTGACTGCGCAAGCCCCCTCCAAGTCAGTAACCAAACGTGCAAATAACAGACCCCCCAAATGGCTTTGAAAGTCTCCCGAGTTCCTGTACATTCACATGGGAACTGCATTCCCTGCCTTGGTCTCTAGACCATCAGACTGGAGCACCTGCTGGGAACTCTCAGCACTATTTGCTCTTACAGAGCTACTAAAGCAGTGATGGGTATTCCCACAAACTGCATGGAGAATTCATTTTTAATAAATATGATAGCATGTGCTTGAAGCAGCCACTGTAGTTAATGGTATGTTCCAGTTTCCATTCTACCTCCCCACCTTCCTCCCTTCCCAGTTACTCAGAACTTTCTCTCCCTGTTGCTTTTTAGGCTAACATTTTCCATGCTTTGTCTCAGCCCACAGCTGACACGGCCTCAGAATTAGTTCAGCTGAGTTATGTATGTGGGGGGGAAATGACCCTTTTGCCATATGTCCTGATTCATAGAATCAGAGAAATATCTGGCTGGAAGGGACCTTGAGAGATCATCTAGTCCATTCCTCCTGCGCTGAGGCAGGACTAAACCATCCCTGACAGGTATTTGTCTAGCCTGTTCTTAAAACCTCCAATGACAGGGATTCCACAACCTCCCTAGGCACACTGTTCTAGTGCTTAACTATCCTCAGGGTTAGAAATATTTTCCTAATATCCAGCCTGACATGGAGAACAATTGATCACCATCCTCTGTATCGTCATCTTTTACATATCTGAAGAGCGTTTGAGTGAAATGATTGCAGTCATTACTCAGAGATAGCTAATGCTGGAGATGGCCAACGTGGTATGTTTTGTAGCCCTCATTAGGGAAGGAAAAGAACTGGAGTTGGAAGCGTTTCCAGAGCTGATTGAGAGCATTGATGGTGCTGAGCCTGCTGTGTAGTGCATCTTATACTTGTCTTTGAAAGGAGCAGCACACATTCCTCCCAGCACCTACTGCCAGACAGAACCAGGGAAATAGAGCGCGCTGGCCACGCCCCAGCTTACTGAGCACATCCCCGTGGGGCTGGGATGCTGCTGGCCTGTTGGTAGCCCCGGGGCCAAGAGCTCAAGGGAGTGCTCTGCCTGGACTGTGCCTGGCTCCTGTGCAGGTGAGCCAGGGTGAAGAAGAGACTGACTGTGCATTCACAAAAGAGCAGGCAGAATTTTGCCCTTAACATTTATTCGTCTGTCTAATGCATTGTAACGAATCACTGCAGTTTCCCTTCATAACTTTCCAAGCGTGCACATCGGGTCCTGATCTGGCACAGAAAGAAGCTTGTTTTCTCAGCGTATCCCTCAGGGGTGCTCTCTATCGCTGATCCAGCTGCTGCACCAAAGCTAGCTTCCCTGCTGGGTCCCTGATGTGTCCGCTCCAGCCCAGCATGAGGCACCGTGGGAAGGGAGGGCGAGTCGCAGCGCAGGGCTCGGTGACTGATCACTCATGGGAGGTTCTCTTTGCAGTTTGTGCTGGCAATGGGGAACTATTTGAACAACGGGCAGCCCAAGACCAATAAAACAACAGGCTTCAAAATCAACTTCCTCACTGAGGTAAGGCGAATGGGAACAGTCCTCATTGCACATGCGGTTCTCATGCTGATGAATTCTGAGCGCTCAGGTAGGGACCAGGGTACTGGATGTATTTCCAAAGACAGCTTTTGAGTGCAGTGGCCATTTCAGGGCCCCTTGAAGGGAGCAGGTCAGTGGCAGGGTGGGGATACCAAGGCAGGGGTTATAAAGCAGGGCTGGGCCAGTGCTGACACAGTGCACTTCCCTGTGGGGGTCTCAGACTCACACGCGGTTCCTAGCTTGGCAGGAGCTAATAATGGTGCTGTGGTGGCACCATGGACGTCTCCTGGGAGAAGGCCCTGCTACGCTGTATAGGTTCTTATACCGCAACCATCACTGTAGTATCTGAGTGTCTGTCTGTGCCCTCATGCAGCTCAGGTGTGCTGGTGACATAGGGGCATAAAGAGAGAATGCTTCGGGGCAGACTCACAGGTCCCCCAACCTAAGTTCCCTGCAGGCTGAGCAGCACCCTATTTAGCACCATGCGGGTGTTCAGGGGACCTGCCAGGGGAGGGGTGCCCCTCCCCCGGCCCGAACCTAGCCTGGCCCCCAACTATGCCACAGCCTGGACCTCCTGGGGCCAGGGGAGGGGGCACCTATCCTGCAGCCCCAGCCCCAGAGCTGCTGCAGTGGGGAGAGGCGCCTCTGCTCCCCAGCCCAGGTGCCGCTGCAGGAAGAGATAGCTGGGGGGGGTCCTCTCTCCCTGCCATAGCCCCAGAGCACCCTCCTGCACCCCAAACCCCTCATCCCTGGCCCCACTCCAGAGCCCGCACCCCCAGCCGGAGCCCTCCTCCCCACCCCTGCACCCCAACCCTCTGCCCCAGCCCTGAGCCCCTCATCCCTGGCCCCACCCCAGAGCCTGCACTCCCAGCCAGAGCCCTCACACCCCTGCACCCCAACCCTCTGCCCCAGCCCTGAGCCCCCTCCCACATTCTGAACCCCTTGGCCCTACCCCCACCACATGAATTTTGTTATGTGCACCTATATGAAGGTGATGTGTCACACATCACCTCCATATTGGTGCACCTAACCAAATTCAATCTGCATATGGGTGGGAAAAATTAGAGGGAACATTGCCCCCAACGTGGGGAAACTTTTCATCTAGTTTCTCCATTTCACTAATCTGGATTTAACATACTGTGTAAACATTAAACACCACTTTTAAACATTAATCCGTATTGTGCCGCTGCTGCTGGTGAGAGCTCCTGTGAACGTGAGTGCAGAGTGATCCCAGCATAGGCGCGTGAATGTTTCTGGCAGTATTTTGGAAACTGCACATGTAGGCTGAATGGTCAGTGAAAAACCCACCCTCCCGTGTATAGGAATCTCCTTACCTGTTTTGCTTTGTTCTAGCTGAACACAACCAAGACCGTTGATGGGAAATCCACTTTCCTGCACATTCTTGCCAAATCGCTTAGCCAACATTTCCCAGAACTTCTGGGTTTTGCCAAGGACCTTCCTACAGTGCCACTCGCTGCCAAAGGTAAATAAACAAGGAGCATCCTCAGAGAAACCTGTCCTGATATAGGGCCAATGAAGGACTCCCCTGCCCCTTGCCTCTCTGCGCCCCCCTCTTGGTTCCATGCCACCATTAGGCATTGCATATGAACTGCAGTAGTTTGACACAAATAGAGACAGGGAAAGTAGCCTGGATAAATAAGTACTAGCAATGGGCTGGAGCCATAAAGCACGGAGGTATCTGAATCTGGGGTTTTAGTTAGGTTCCTTTTAGAGATGGGTCCATTCTTGTGGCTTGAAAACATTTGGTTCCCATTTTAATACTAGTTACTCCTTATGCTGCGCTTTGGCCCGTCCACGTCCTGGTGAGCAATGGAGGAGAAATACCATAAGGAAGGTTCTGCCCCTGGTGTTTCTGGCCCCGTGGAAGTATTGGAGATCTCAGAAGGGAGCCTGCTCGTGTGAGATTTCCAGCCCAGCTTAGCAGCCTCAGGAGGCTCCGAGTTCAGAGGCCTTGGGGGAAGCGTTCCAACTCTAGGGGGTGTATTTGAACTCAGCCCAGACTCTGTCCATTGGGCAGTGCAGCAATCGCTAGACCCCAAAGGAGACGTTCCATACAGTGGTAGTTGGGACTGACCTTGCATCTTCTTTGGTTTTGCTGGTTTTAAGCCAGACCCTTTAGTGCTGACCTGGCCTAATGTACTTCATGGTTAAACCAAAGTGCCTTGGACAGGTTCTTACCTCAGGATTGTTCACGTGTGTGTTACCCCGCGGTGAAAAACATACCTTTTTAGCAGCGAAGATGAGGCCCCAGTTGTTATATTGAATATTCACAGACATCAGCTGGGTTGGTTCATTCTCATGGCTCATCGGCATCACGCTGTCAGGAGCAGATGTCTGAACAACTCCGGTGCAGCAGTACTGAGCTCACAAGCATCTCAAACACAGGCCTCTTGTGGGCCATATCACAGCCAAGCTGGGGACCTGACAGCCACACCTGATCTGCAGGCCCTGTCCTCCTGAGTGTGCAGGTGTGACAAAGGTGGCTGTGATGATTACAGATCCCAGCGTTGAGATTGTTTAGAAGAATGTTTCGGTGCTGTGTGCCTTAGCGACACGCAGAGCTGCCCCACGCCCTGCTCCAAGGAGTTCACATTCTAACTGCAGACATCACACAAGTGGGAGCACCAGGTGTTGCTGAGTTGTAATTGAAAGGTCTGGTGGTCCTTTGGCTTGTCATGCGCATGTGTCAGTGGTGGCCCAACATACAGTATGTACATGCTGAATATCATACATCTCTTCTCTCTCCCTGATATTGTGGAGTTGCACTTGCATAAAACTGGTGTAGTGTAAGAGACAGGAGATCCAGGCCCCTAGGTTTTAATTTTCTCCTCTTAGCCTGTTTGCACCTGTAATATTCCTGCCCAGCGCTCTCACGTCACCTAACTTTTCTTAAAATAATTCTCTGCCTTTATTACTAATTCTTTCTCCCCAGCTCCTGCTTCCCTCCCTCCCCGCACTTAACAGTCAATATCCTTCCTTCCATCCATTCATTTTGTGGCTAAACTCACTAAATTCCCCTCCCACGTCAAAGTACTCATTGATCCATAACTACCCTTCCTCCTCTGCCATTGAATCCCCCAGGCCTCTTGCAGTTGGCAAGACCCAGTTTCTCTCCAGTGTTCTCTGCATGTCTCCTCCCGACAATCACCAGTTCTTTCTGGGCTAATGGGTAGCTCACTCACCTGGTAGAGGTCAGTAAGAATGTCTCTGTCCCCACCTGGAGGTCTGGCTTCACCCAGAATGCAATGCAGCTTGGTCACTCAGGTCAAGAGGGAGCAGCACATGCTGGGACATGTACCTCCACAAGAAGAACCTCTGCATTAAAGATGAGGGCAGCTGTAAACCACATTGTAAAGCCCCTTGGTGTGCTTTTGACCTATGGATCTCACTTTCCTGCTCTTGGTTTAGCAGCAGCCGACACAGACTCAGAACTGTCTTAATGACATTGTTTTAAACTCTCCTCCTTATTCAGTGAATCAGAGAACATTAACAGCCGATCTCAACGACCTTCACACCACCCTCAGTGAAATAGAGACTGCCTGCCACAGCATGCCAGCTGCTGAGGAGGACAAATTTGCTATTGTGATGAATGTATCCTTCCATAAAAGAGGCAAATCACAAACATCGCTATCTGCTTTCTCTATCCCGGGGTTTGTTAAGCATTCTGGCCATCTAGTAAGGAGGCACCATTTGCTGAAGAGCATGGTATGGAACTCCACCCTTATGACCCAGAGGTGAGAGAGGTCCCAATGGAGCTGCCAGTGTTCATGCCTTTGCAGAGTTATCCTGGGGGAAGCCACTCGCCTGTGGGCAGAAGGCTCTTGGTGTTGTCTCTCCCTGTGTTGTAGGAGATGGATGCAGAGACGTTGCCGGTGCAAAACAAACTCCCTTTTGTGTGTGGGTTTCTTTTTAACTAGTTTATCAGCCCACAGTTGCTGTGCTCACGTTGGAGGGGACCTTTTGTTGGGCTGTAGATGAAAACCCACCCCTTTATAAGCAGCATCTGTTCAGGATCTTGCCACAATATGGTGTAGTTTTCCCTTAAACCACTCCTCTCAGTCTTTCCTGGAGAGCGCCCATCCCACTATAAAATCTCTGGATGACCTGCAGCATAAGGCCATGGAGGAATTCAGCAAAGTGCTGTCCTTTTTTGGGGAAGACTCCAAAGTGACCACATCTGAATCTTTTTTTGGCATTTTTGCTGAGTTCATGAGCAAGTTTGAGGTGAGTTGCCTGGCTATAGAGCCAGCAGACATGGGTGGGGTCTCACCGCAAAGGCCCAGGATGGGTTTTGCTGCATCACCTGCTAGTGGGGCTTAGTTTAGCTTTAACTCAATATTTGGCTCTGAATGTGAGTAAAAATCCAAATCTTTAAAGAAAAGCAAGTCAGGAATTGGCTGGCTCAGGAGACTTGGATGATACTTCAGAGCCTTTCAGCTGTAGGTCACCAGGCCGAATATTGACCAGATGGAAAGTGAAGCAATTGCTGTTACCATCTGATGGGCTGTTGTGAAGGGCACTGATCCCGGGCTTGAGTCTAAGCATAGGGACAGCGAGCTCCACAACAGACTTGGCATTAACTGGCACCCCTTGCCAATGGGCCCAGCAGAAGGCTAAGGGCTGGTCCACACTAGGGGCGGGATCGAACTAAGGTACTTCGACTTCAGCTACGCGAATAGCGTAGCTGAAGTCGAAGTACCTTAGTTCGAACTAACGCGACTTACCTCGCGTCCGCGCGGCGCCGCGATCGAAGTTCGCGGCTCCTACTTCGAACTCCGGTACTCCGCTCGCCCTGCAGGAGTACCGGAGTTCGAAGTAGCGCGTTCGGGGATCGATCTATCGCGTCCAGACGAGACGCGATAGATCGATCCCCGATACTTCGATGACTACCCGCCGATCCGGGCGGGTAGTCTGGACGGGGCCTAAGGATGGAAAGGGTGCAGAGACAGAGGTATCCTTGCAGACAGTCCTCCCAGGACAGTCCTGAAGCACTCCCGCAGGGCACTGTCAGGAAACCTGCCTTTGCACAGCGCGTGCTGTGCTAGTTCTGTGGAAGAAGAGAGGACTTCAGTCTCAGAGGCTCACTGCAGTCCCCTGCACCTGTACTAAACTTGCTGTAGAAGAGGAAAGTTGGGCATAGGCCTGATCCTCTCTCTGCTTGGCACCATCCCTGCAACCGGATTCACTGCCCTCAGCCACTCATGCTCACCACTCGTTGACTTGGGGTAGAATTTGCATGGAGCAGTTTGAGGGCAGAGCTCAATCCTGCGTGTTTCTGCGAGTCTGAAGCATTCTCCTTGTCCATGGAGAGCTGGCTTTGCCTGATGACACGTCTCCTTTTGTTTCCTTCTCTCCCTGCAGCGGGCGCTCAGTGACGTGCAGGCCTGCGAAAGCCAGCGCAGTCCCAGGATGACCTCGCCCCTCGCCTGGTGACGGGCTTGTGGTGACATTCGGTGCAACACTTTATTGCCAACAAAGTGCAGTTGGTTCCTGTTGGTTGTAAATATGCTGCTGTCATGTTAGCACCAATCAGAACCATGGACCAAGGCAAAGGGGCTTGTTTGGTGGTAATCTGGACACTGTAGGAATAACTTCTGTGAAAAGGCACCATGGATGGGTCCTGGGATGGATGTAGGGGTGGGGCAGGGTTACAGAGTTAAGACAAACACTGTGTTAGTCCTAACTACAGGATCTTACGTTTAGTGCCCTAGATTTCCAGTGTATTGTTGAATCAGGTTTGCAGACACACTGGGATGTAGAAACCCCCTTACGTTTTTCAGAATCTGTATATGTCGGCAGTAGTAAACCCTGGGATCCCTGCCCAGGACTCTGTTGTGGGTGCACAAAGAGTTTTCTTCTCCCCACGTAACAAGGGCTCAGCACTCTCCCACTATGGGACACAGGCACTGCTCCCAAGGAGTCAGAGGGAGAGCAGGGCCAGGGCCTGCCCCCTACCCAGTGAGCAAGAGCTGGTTGGGCACAGAAGGCAGCACATGCCAAACCCCTTGAATTGGTGATGGAACTGTCACTGGAGCGTGCTCTCCAGGGAACCTTGGGAGGAACCGCTGATGAGTCAAGCTGAATTCCTCCTCAGAGTCCCTGCAGCGCCTTCGAACCCACCAGCCAGCACTTAATATTTCCACAGCTCTTACCCAGTCAGAACTCCCACTGACCCCGCACTGGTTGAGTCAGGGCGCTTCAGGGTTTGGCTTAGAGTCTTTAATCCTGGACTGTAGCAGGGAAAGGTCAGTGATGATGTCAGGAAATTACCTCCCAGCATTGTGCATGGTGGATCCACTTTGTCCCCAAACATGGATCCAATATGATTCCATCCATTTGCTTTATACAGTGGGACAATCCTGAAACTCCTTCTTGGCTGTGTCATATTTGCTTAGGTGTGTGGCAATGACTGATGGGTCTGGACAGTTTACTAGAAAATTAACATCTTCCTCACCAGATCTACATGGACTTGCCAGGAGACACAGTTCACTGAGCACCTTGAAGCCTCCGTAGAAAGTCTAAAACCCTTGGCAGTCTAAAAGTCTAGCAATCAGTGGGATTCCTTCAAGCAGCGAAAGCCCTGCAGTGTAGCTTCTGAGGCTAGCCAGAGAGCCCAGCAGGAAACCAAGTATGTGCTGTACCTTTCAATCATTTACTGAGGGCCTGTAGTTCTGTGGTAACATCTGACATAATGTAGGATTCAATCGATCCTTCATGCCAAGTGTATTCTGTGAACTGCAGAACTGTACACACCATGCTCCATTGCTCTGGCAGCCTCTGATTATTCTGTAGGTAAATTTAATTATATCTGAGATGTCCTTCTGGGATTAATGCTCTACTAGACTTCTGTGGTCTGCATGTACCTCCAGGCGATACAGCTTGCTAAGATCCTTACAGCAAGAAGCATCAGTGTGTTCACATTGTTGGGCGTTATTTTGTGCAAAAAGCGGTCATTGCCTTTCAACTCTGATGTGTTCTAACATCCTGCTCCTTGAAACACTCCAGCAACACCTGGAGCTTAGGTAACATTTCTCATCCAAATGCTTCTCCTCACTTGATGCCAGAGCAAGAGGTCCTCTCACAGCCTGTGCGGAGAGTAGAGAATCACCAACTGGTGCATTATTACAGGAGACCTTATGTGCATCAAATCCTTTGTTTTCAGTACTTTTTAAAACTCCCCGCTGTAGAAAGTGATGTATATTTCCACAAGTGTTTTCAGTTTTTACAGCTTTAAGTGCCAGGTAGATTCTAGCATTGTATTATCAGCTGCCCAAGCATTGCATTAGCAGAGCTGTGTTTTTTCTTCTTGATTTATGATAGGACAATGCATATTTGTCTCCATTCTGTGTTTCAGATGCTGCATACTGTGTATAGTTGATCTTTTTTTAAGCACATATTATGTATTTAAACCGTTTGAGGTTATTTTGAAACTGTCATTAATGAAAATGCTGTACATAGACTTTGCTACCTGTTGTAACTTGACAAAATAGCTAAAACTCCAATCGCTTTGTTTCCAGATGGTATTTTTATGTGAAAATGTTCAGAGAACCAGAACTTCTGAGATATGGTTATTTTATTTGATAACAGGACTATGTGTATAGTCACAATTCAGTCTCTACCCAAAACCTATGTGCTGTCCCCAAAATAAAGCTACTGCCGTCTGCCTCCCAACTGCATTTGAGTCCATTATAGGTAAAAACTATAACACACCCTGGTTTTCCACAATAGCCTTATAAAGAGGGTGTATTTCTGTGGTTGGCAGCTTTTATAACTGCACATCTTAAGACTGAATATTTTATATGGCCCTTCTTATTCCCTTGAGAGACCATTGCCCCAGTCAGGGAGAGGTTTAACTTGTTTAACCATCTCAATAGCAGCAGTAGAACAGAAGGGATAATTGCATAATTATCTCTGCAGGAGGCTTCCTGTGAATCCATACTCAGAGTAGGGTGGGGAGTGTTTCGGTTTAAAATAGTGCTGCCATTTTACATTGCTCAGCAGTAAATATTTAGTGTGTGCATGAGCCAGAGAATTGCAGTCCTCTCAAAGGCAATTGGAACAGGTTGAGCTCATGTTCCCTACGGGATTTCTCTCCTGTGGCAATTGCTTCATTTGCATTAGCAGGAAATAAACTATGTGATTGATTTCCCAGATTTCCCATCACGGTGGCTGGTAGGCGCTGGGGCTTTTTGCTCTTTGCATATATGTAATGGTTTAATCTGACAATGAGGCCTCAGCATAGGCCTAAAGTGTAGACTGAGTTTGAAAGAGTTTTACAAAATGCCACAGATAAAATCCATTCACTGGACAAGCCCTCAGTGCCACGTACATGTAAAATAAATGTACCTCCTTCCTAACTCTCTGAGCCCTGCACAGCTGTTAGCTGAACAGACTGGCTCCTCCAGAACCCGAGTCGGACAGCTGAGCAGGTGCCCCAGCCTGCCCCACGCACACCTCCGGCATTCCAGCAGGCGATTCCGAGGCAGCGGCACTTTCTAGAAGAGCCCACTCACCACAGTTAAATACCAAGCAGCCCTTTCCAAAGTGCCCTTAACGAATGAGAACACGTGCAGCTGAGGTGAGCTCCTGAGTGCCATTGAATATGCTGACCTAAAGCCACCACTGCAGCTATTATCTGACACAGGCTGAACTTGGTTCTTGTACCTCAGCATAACTTACGTCACATGCTCTTGAGATCAGTTGATTCTTTGGTGATAACCTCGAACACTCTAGAAAAAAAAGTATCATTTGAGAGCTGCCCCTGCAGCCCTGCGCAGTTAATCATTAACAGTTTGTGCCGGGACTGCTTTGCCGCCATGCGCCTCTTGTAAGGAAATACGAAGTGGCTGAGGCACAAAGCAGTCAGTCTCCTGATCCTGGCTCCTCCCCTGCCTGGCTCAGCTCTAGGATGTTGTCTCCCTCTTGCACCAAGAACAGAATCACCCCCAGCTAAGCTGAGGTTCGATTTCAGACCTTGGCATGTGTTAGGTTTTCTCTGTTTCCTGCAGCAAAAGAGGAAACTCTAGAAAAAATTGAATAGCCTCAGTGGAGTCACAGCAGAGACGAGTCTGATTCAGTCGAGACCCAGTGGACAGAGTAGCTGGGATAAAATGACACCTGACCAGCATCTGTGCCCAAAACTGGACCAAACCTGAACCTCTTCTCTAGCTACCTTTAAAGGGATTCAGAGTCCCTGCACTTCCTGGGGTCCCATGCACTGAGATAGGGGCTCAGATACCATGGCGGTGGATGCTGTAAAGGAAATTGAAGAGAAATCCCAGAGGAAATGAATATATTCAAAGCATTTTCTGGCCCAGCTCCAACCTGGACGGGCTGAAAATCAGCCTAGGTTCAGCTGTGTAGGTGCAAGAGTCTGGAAGCTGGCAGAAGGATCTGGCTGCTGAAGTCTGAACTTTTTGAGGATCTGCCTGTCACTGGTTACAGACACGATTCTATCAAATCACAGATATTGAATCCCAGGAAATCTAATTAAAATATTGCTAACTATGAGTCAGGCCCCTCAAAATCATGTGACGGGGGACAAAATCACAAGCTTTTTCTTTGTCTTCTGATTTCTGAGCCTTTGGGATTCACTCAAGTCACATTTCCAAGCCTTTCTTCACAACTAGGAGGGTGCGGACTTACCTTTTTATAAAAATGAAAGCTGAGATTCTCCTCCCGTCTCCTGGGTCCAGCTGAGGGGCTTTAAGAGAAAGATCAAATACAGCGAGACTTGCAGTAGCATCACCAGAATTGGCAACACTGGTTCAATTAGCCAGTCAATGAACAAGTGAAACAAACGGATGAGAGGGTTCCCTAGAGTCCTGTGAAGCTTCGTCAGATCTATCCCAGTGGGAAGTGCTTTCCCACTCTTCAAGGCCACGCTGTGGGAGGCAGTTGGGATCCCAGGAGCTCTCATCCTCCCAGGCGATGATGGTCACCACAGTGTCAAAGTGGAGCAGAGACCATGCCAGCTAGAAGGCCAGTAAAACATAACCTAAGAGAATGGAACACTTTAAAATCCTGACTTCAACCCACAGCCTCAGGAAGTGGATCCTGCCTGGGCTAAGTATGTGAATGGGTTAATACTAGTGTTTTGAATAGCACTGAAAGCAGGGGGATATTTCTGAATCAAACATGTCCTCTGACATCATGTAGTGCCATGGGACCTTCTGGCTGAGAACGGCATACACAGCAATGCATGGGGCCTGCCTGGCCAGAGGCCAGCAATAGTATCTATTTCAGAGGGTTGTAGAGCACCTCCTGCTGCAGCATCTCAGTGCTTTGGAGAGTTCAGGTCCCTCTTCAGCGTTTTTAATCCATGTATTATTTGACATTAGTGGTTTATTTATTTTAATATATTTCTGTCAGAGATGATGCCTCAGACAGAAGCCAAATCTAGATTCAGATTGGGATCCAGATGAGAAGTTAATATCCAGATTTTGGATTTGTGTTCTGAGCACTCACCCTGCCCCAAGGTTGTGGGGTGAAGGGGAGATGGATTTCCCCCCCTGCTTTTTGCAGATCTAGGGCTTAGCTGTGACTTTAGATACAGAGCTGGATTTCAGCTCCCCTTAGGGCTTGGGGAGTTCATCTTGGGGGGTTGGCAGAGCCCATTCCTCAGTGTAACTCATCTTCCTTTTAGCTGGAATGATTGCCTAAGAGAATCGCACACTTTGGAGTTTGACCCCACAAGCCCTGATAGTGAGACTAGCACAGACTCCACACCAGAGGAGAGAGGGACGGAAACAGTAACTAGGGCGAATTAGTTTAACTATCCCCCTACACATTTTTCTTCTCATTCCTTGTGAAACTGTTAACAGCGTCACTGGCAATTCCTGGTTCCCTGGCAATATTTAAGCTGCCCGGTGGGCTGGCAGGCGGTTGGTCGGTGGTGCCTACTGCAAGTGAACAGAATGGGACCCAGCTGAACATGGTAAGTTCCTTTTCAGTGTCTTGCTTGTGTCTGGGATGGTCGCAGTTAGTAGGTGGGTTCAGTTCTGGTTGTGGACTCAGTTTTATCCCTTCCACATCTGTGGTGTTTTTAGCAGGTGAAAGGAATTAGGAATGATTAAAAATCCTATTTAAGAAGCAACAGAAGTGATACAATCCCGGCAGGTTACGAGACACCCACATGGGCTGCCCTCTCTCCCAGGCCATCGATAAAGGGCTGGCTTCAACCGATTCATTTCAATGTCACAGATGTTCTTTGCTCAGAATCCCTGACTAGCGAAGCACTGCAGCTCATGCCAAGGGAACTACGGGAGACTCGGTTGTGATCTGAATTAGCAAAACAGTCAAACTTTCCACTAGCTCAAGGCGCACATAGAATTTGAAATCAGATGCATCAGAGTTTACTAACCTTCTCCCTGTCCCCAGGCAGGCTGTCCTACGGGGGATCCTATGGAAAGACCAGTAAGCAAATACCTACCACAGGATCTAAATTCCCCTTGGCATTCCACTTGGAGTATATATATCTCTTCACTTCCTTTCTTTACTGCTGTGAAGTACCACTGCAGTGTTGGCTGTGTGCTACAAACAGCTGCATTTGGGGGTGAAGCAACTCCTGTACAAAAAGCCATAATTCCTGCTGAGCACGTGCAGCTCACGTTGATTTCAGCTGCAGCTGTGGGTGCTGGGCATCACTTGGGATTTCGGCCATTCTATGGTAAATGCTTTACGTGAAAGGGGCTATAGGCATGTCAGACAGAAGTAGCAGTAAGTAGGATGTGTTAAAATGCTGGTGATTGAAAGCAGGTAATGGATCATCACTCCCTTGGGAGTGGTGCTCACCATTCAACCCTCCTCCAGCTGCATGAACCAAATGCGGCTCCTGAAGCAGGATATGCCGGAGGACTGAGCCCAACAAGGGGCACTGGCTAGAGCCGGCACCTTTGAATATTTGGCTAACGGGATGAAACCACTCCATTGTGCTGTCATGGGACACTATTGCGGTGCCGCTGCAACATTGCCTCAGTGTGTGAGGATGTTGGACAAGCTGTTGAGAATCCACACACTCTCTCTGGGTTCTTTCACTCATCCAGGCATGAGAAACTAGCCACGCCAGAGACAGGCATGGCTGGGGACAATTCCAAGCAATTCTTTAGGGAGAAGGTAATGCTTGGGACTGGTCGTTGCTGACTGGTCCCTTGGAGAGGCTGCTTTGTTTCCTTGTACCGGTAAGTGGGCGAGGCCAGTGGCTGTGGTGAAACTGACACCCACGGACAAGGAGCTCTTTTGGCTCTCACCTCCTCAGGGCTTTCTGAGGCAGAACTCGTTTGTCTGCTCCTCACTTCCACAGCACCAGGCAATAAGAGCCTCTTTGTCAGAGGAGCTGAGCGCTGGGCCAGAGCACACACTCTGGGGCCTCTTGGATGAGACAGCCCACCTCTCCCGCTCGGGGCGTCGGTTTTTCCCCACACCCAGGCGGCATCGTAAGGTGCCCCATTTTGGGCACAAGAGGCCAAAGGCTCCAGCCTGCATGTGACGAGGGAGCGAGGAGCAGCAAACGCTGGATCTGGCCATCCTGGAAAGGACCGCCCTGCAGTCCAGCTTCCTGACCCGTTAGAAGGGCGCAGAGCAAGCCCCGAAGAAGGGACGCTCTGTCCCCATTCAAAGGAACCAGCTGCGGGGAAAGGAAAGGTAAATCACTAGGGAGCTGGGCAGTGATGCGCTGGTGGGGGGCCATGGGGGCTCCTGGGAAACCCTTGTTAAAGCCCCACCATCAAACTGAACGGAAGCTGCTTGGGGCAACCTCCCTCAGGGCCGGCGCAACCCATTAGGCAACCTAGGCGGTTGCCTAGGGCACTGCTATTTTGGGGGCGCCGGCGCCCCGGCTGCCCATAGAAATTTGGGGGCGGGACCTTCCGCCGCCGCTGTCGGGGCCGGCATTTTGGGGGCGGGACCTTCCGCCGCCTAGGGCGCCGGAAGAGCTGGCGCCGCTACTGACCTCCCTGCTTCTAGTTGCCCCCTCTCTGGCTATGGCTAAAGCAGCCCCGTAGAGAGGACTTTCCCTGTGCTTCTGCAGAGCAAATGTTCTGCCTGTGCAGGGGACGCAATTGTACCGAATGGTAGATTTGTTCAGCTCGTTCCCCGGGGGAGGACACCTCTCCTGGAAGGTCTTTGCTCTGTGCCCTTGCTCCACATGGCACAAGCTGGACATTGCAGGGCACTCTCAGCTCCCTCAGCGGAGCTCTCAGATCCCAGCATAGAGAGCAGCCAGGACACTCAGTGGTTTGTTCACCCTCCGCTGCCACCTCCCCCTGGGCCGGGCTTACAAGAAAGAGCTTTTGTTTAAGTGGAAAACAAACAAATATATCATCCCCTCCCCCCTCCCTGGGGAGTGGGTCTGTCGCAGGCAGAGGGAGGAATGTTTGTGGAAGCCTCTGGTTAGGTGTTGGAACCTGTCAGTGCCAGTGCTTGGCAGCAGCAGAGCAACACAAGCAAGGTTTGCTGCTCATCCCTGGTGCCTCCGCGCTTCCCCCCGACCTGCTGGGGGTACATTGTCTCAGCGCCTGCTGATGCGTTCCCATTTCCCCCTCCTGCCATGCGGGGTGATAAGGGAAGGGCATGGGCAGTGCCTGGATGCCAGCCATGTGGACTCACTTGTGAGGTGGTTCAAACATTCTCTCCTCCTGGGCCCAAGTCCAGCTCCGACTAAAGGCCAACAGAAAGACTCCCACTGTCCTTCCCTGGAATCTGGGTCGGGCCCTTTGATGGTAGCACAGAGCGACCAACCATCGGGATGCTGGGCGTTCACATTCACCCCCGCTCTCCTGGTTTCCATGGAAGGAATTGCTCAGCTCTCGTTTATTTCATTCTTCCTTCTGGCTATTCACAGGCATTTCTGTGGCTGCGGCTTCTCTCCAAGGTCAGTGCATACAGTGCTGCCAAACCTGCAGACACAGGGCCCCTCCAGACCACCAGTTCCCACCGCGCCTGGCAGTGGTTGCTCTGCTCCCCACAGCACGGGGTAGGAGCTGCTGCACAAAGGTAACACGAGTTGCCCAGAGGAAAAGCCCACCCACCAGTTTCAGACACCATCCCCTGCTGGCCCAACTCAGGATGGGGGCGGCATCCTCACTGCGCTGCCGTAACAACACAGGTCCCTATAACTCTCTATCCCACTTTTCAACAGATAAATGCATCAAGAAAGAGAGGAACTGAATCCGTGTGAGACGCAATGGAGACCCCTGGTAGCACTCTGCCCTCCGTCACTCCCAACTGGAACACATTTCCCCAACAGAACTTGGAGGCTGTGGACATTGTTGTTCTTGTTCTATACTTTGTATTCGTCCTGGTGGTTGGATTGTGGGTAAGAAGATCCTCTTAGATCCTTTCTTATGTGTCCTGTTATATTTAAAGGTGATGGTTGCACAAGTAGCACTTTTTAATTTTTTTACTAAGGCTTTCATCAGGCCTAACTTCACTGGCATCAACTGACCAGATCAAAATGCACAACAGTGTTTTGTGTTTTTCCCACCTGTTCACCCAGATCTAGGATCCTAGGAGTGCTGTTCAGGGTTAATGGTTTTTTTTAAACACATGAGGATCCTTTGATGGAAGAGGTGTAGACATACAATGTAATATTATTGCTAATGTTTGGTATCTAGCCTGGACAGAATCCAACACACATGTTAGGCTGCTACAGAGCTATCCAGGAAATCATATCGGCTTGACAATAAGATTCTGATCACAGATCCTGCAAACCACAAGTACTCTTAAACTGTAGCTAAGCCCTAAATCAACTTTCTAGCATGGCTTCTATCACAGGAAAAGGCCAACCCAGCTGCCACGATTGGACAGGAATTGCTGCTCTCTCCAGATACGGGGGCAAAACTCATGTAGTGTGATACACGATAAGTGAAGACAATAAAAAGTGAGAGTCCAGAGTTCTAAGTCTAGCCCTGCGTGTCCCTCTCAGGTACATCTGAAACAAGTGATGTCCCTAATCGGTGACCCAAATCTGCGTGCATTCCTCATGCATCTGGAGTGATCTTGACGTTTATTGCAGAAAACACTGAACCAGGAAGCTGAGATTGTAAAAAAACCTTTGCATGTGATACAGACCTAAACCTCTCGGCGGTGGCAGTTCCCTTCCTCCCTCAACAACTATTGTTCATGGTAGTGTCCCTCATTTCAGATCTTTGCCACACAGGATCCTGTAGCTGCAGCAATTGAGGGTTCTTCTGCCATAACAAACTCACCCACGTCCAGTGGGAATGACAGTATAGAGTGTCCCTCTGGGGAAACTGCTGTGCTCTGTAATGTTCTGAGCAGAACTTGGAGAGTTCTAAAGCTTTTGTCCTGTTTTTCTGCTTTCCCAGTCCATGTGGAAGACAAAACGAAGCACGGTGAAGGGTTATTTCCTAGCTGGAGGAAAGATGGTTTGGTGGCCTGTAAGTGTCTCCATCAAATTGCCTGTTCCACTATGTCGCAGTGAGACTGAACGGTGCTTTTGTCCCACTGGCATGTCTCTCTGTGGTCAGAACAGGAGAGCTTCTGACCTGCTTTTCCAAAGCCTATGGGGAGGGGGCACTTTCCATCCAGTAATATGCCTGTCACAGCCCCCACCTCCTGCACCAAGATAGTTCCTGTTTGCTGACTTGCAAGACTCATCTATTTCCTTAAACGTTGGGTTGGGGCTTCCGGGGCATGGGTGGCTGGGTCTCTGGAGAGGAAGGGGCATTTAGCTGGTCTGGTAGGGGTAGGGGTTTGATTTGGGATGTGCTGATCATAATGAAGTAAAAAAAGCCATAACCAGCTAACTGATCAGTTGGTGTTTCTCTTTGTTTCATCCCGTGCCCCTTTGCTTGTCTTTGAGGCTCCCCAGGGAAGGGACCGTGACGCCGCGGCTGGGAAGCGGGCTGCTTCCATGCAACCTGACAGATGAGTGACAGAGCAGGAGGGAAGGCATGAGGTCTGACAGCAGTACCGGTGTCAGCGAGCGAATGGGGCGAAGAGAAAAGGCAGCGGGGGCTAGGAGGGAGGGGGTTTCAGTTCCCATGGATTGTGAGAAACCTGCACTTCTGAGACACACACCCCCACCCCGGGCTAGGAGCTCCTCCCAGGGTCTGAGAACGATGCCTTATGCCATACACAGAACTAGCCTCCTCTTTATCTCCGCAGGTGGGTGCGTCCCTGTTTGCTAGTAATGTTGGGAGTGGGCATTTCATAGGCCTGGCTGGATCAGGGGCAGCGTCAGGAATCGCTGCTACGGCGTATGAGTGGAACGTAAGTTTCGCACTGCAGGAGCTGCTCTCGGTATCGTTGGAAGTTGGCTTGGTCCTTTCTAGCTTTTACCGAATTGCACCCACATGGCTCCATCTGCAGCTATGTAAGAGGCAGAAGCTGTTTCCATATTAATTAATGATATGATATTTATGATATTTGTATTTATTATTCTAATGAATGAGGATAGTTCAGGTTGATCTAACCTATCAGAGTCAGGGCCCTCAATCTGCTCCACTCTGCTTGGCATTGCAGCTCATACAGGAGCACAAATGTTGGGCAACGTTACATCCTTGGGCAGCATTGTAACAAACCGGTGCCTGTGTAGGTCTTTGTGGTTGTCGCTATGCTGCATACAGCAGCTCCTTGAAACTTGACAGGACGAGCAGGAATAGAATTCAGATCCCTTAGCTCCAAAACCCCATGACCTACTACATGAGCTAGAGAATCGCTGTTAGCTATATAGGGCGTTTGAGTCACAGCTGGACAGTTGTGTGTACACACACATAGAGGCATGCGTGGGCATTAGCCAACTGACGGCAGCATTTTCCAGTATCTCTGACCTGTGTTTCCTTTGCCTCCCTAGGGAATGTTTTGTGTTTTGGTGCTGGCCTGGCTATTTCTTCCTATTTACATAGCAGCTGGGGTAAGTCAATGGGCCACACTATGTGCATCAGTGACTTGCTTTTTTAACATCCTTTTAAATGTATGGGTTTTTAAATGCTGAACCTACTACAAAGGCCTGTGCTGCGGGTAAAAGTTCATGAAGCAGCAGCGTTCCAGGACTCGCATGCAGGGGTGTTCTTCTCTTGATGTACTAACTGAGAGGAGAAGAGCCCATGAAAGATTTACCTTGGAAAGGAAATCAGTCAGGAGATCTCATGGATGAAAAAACATAGTTTAGAAAGGGGATGAAAGAGGGGACAGGAGGACATCGGAGCAATGCCATGTCCCACTGCCAAGAGCAAGCGCTACTTCCAAGCGCCTCCTCGGAAATGAGACTTCAGGGACAGAGGCTAGAATTCAGGTGGAAATGGTGCTTCCCTGACACAACGATGAGGAGAGAGGTTGTGGTGACACTTGACATTCCAGAGCCACTGCCACGCGACTGGGGGCAAGTCTGGCTTTACCAAGTCGGGGGACAGGTGATGCCTTGAGAACTGCTAGGTAGGGTTAGGCCAGGGGAACCACATGGGGTGCACAGTTCCCAGATGAAGGAGGGAACAAAGCAGATGGTGTTTTTGCAGTTTCTAAAGGGTGTGAAGGCTCCTTTATCAAGGAGCCTCACTGGACCTTGTGCCAGACCCTAGAGGCAAAATATTGGTGACCATTCATTGTGTAAGAGTGTGGAGCTGAGAGAGACAGACATTTCCCAGCACATATGCCAAGACACAGCAACTGGCCAGGGTTTGTCAACCACACAAGGTCTGTACCAATGTCTCTATATGTTACTGTTGTATTCTACCTCCTCTGATACAATCTCCTTCCCTGCAGGTTACAACCATGCCTGAGTACTTACAGAAACGCTTTGGTGGCAAAAGAATACAGATCTTCCTGGCAATTCTCTATTTGTTTATCTATATATTCACCAAAATATCAGTAAGTAAGAAGAAGGAAAGAGGACTGACTAGAATTCACTTTGAAAGAGTATGTCTGTATTAATCTTTGGGACTCATAAGTGCAAATGAATCCTGGTCCCCTCGCTGCTATAGTGATATTATGAAAAAGTCTCGGAAGAGTGGAGAAAAGGGATGGATTTCAATTCTTTCAAGACGTTAGGTGTCAAACCCCAGGATCCATAAGCTTTGCCATGAATGGTTTGAATGTTTGCTGCTGTCGGAGGGAGAGCTTGTGTATCAAAGCACACCAGTCCAGTAAAGGGGAAGGAGTCGTTTTCATTGGAGATTGGTCTGTTGTTAGATTTTTGGCATCTGCTCAGTTAATTTGGCTTGTCCTCTCTGTACATTTCTTCTGACAGCAGTAGGATATAGGAGCAGATGGGAGTGGGATGCACCCTCCGGCTGGCAGAAGGAGTGAGTTTGCTGGCTGCCTAGTTTATTAATGTATTGCTCCTGTTTGCTCTAATGCTTTAAATGAGTGATGGAGTCACCCTTTGTGCAGGGCCTTGCCAGCTGTTAATTAACCACCACATCGTGCTCGAATTGACAAAATAAGAAGAAAAACTCCTAGCTGGAGTTTTACAGGCAGCAGTGGGAAAGGTAGACTGGCACATGCCCCTCGCCCCCCTCCCTCCTTGAAACTGAAGATGCCTATGGTGTCAGACTGGGGCCAGGTGGCTGGTCCTTGGTTGGGTATTTTTATGGAAACAATCAACTATTTTTTTCAAATCTCTGATGACAAGTTTTCTGAGCGAGAAATTGGATCATTCCAATCCCCAGTTGCTGGATAATGGGACAGGCCCATTTATTTACAGCTGGCCAAAGTCATCAGGGCTTTGCACATATACATGCTTTCATGGTCTGCATTTATACCTAACTCTTCTGCAGAGCAACCACCTCAGGCCACCGGGGCACAAGGAGGCTGCATGGTTCCTAACCCACAGCTCTATAACACGGTGGAAACCCCTGCTGAGGTTCATCCAACGCCAGTCAGAGGAAAGGAATTTGCATTATGCCAACCCCTGGAGCTCTGGTTGGCTACAGTCCTCAGAACTCCCCATGCACAGGGCTCCAGCACATATGGCTGCTCCACTTTCTGACCCTCGTTGTCCCCTCACTCCTTGGCTCTCACCCCGTGCCCACTGCTCCTGAGGAATGGAGAAGCGACCCCCACCAATAAAAGTAATTTCTTCTTTGAACTCAGCTCTCTCTCAATGGAAAACTCCCTCCGCCCCCGTGCAAAATGAGCATTTTCCTCATTAAACTGTATCTAAAAACTAAATTGAGCTTGTCTGTTAATGAGGAGTGTGGAGAAGGAGGTGAGGCCAGGTTAGGGTTTATGTGCCACTTGGAGCAGCTGCCCTTAAGATTGATAGAAAACAGGGAGTCATGAAAAGTGGATAAACAGGTAGGTCCTTGAGAAACACAAGGTTTGGTTGGCTTAGCGTACACTGTGCATCCACTCAGCTGTCTGGCATTACGCACTCATCTGTCACCATTGTAACCCTTCTAAATATCTTTTTCCATTAGGTTGATATGTATGCTGGGGCCCTGTTCATTCAGCAAGCCTTACGCTGGGACCTCTACGTTGCTGTCATAGGTCTGCTGGCAATCACTGCTGTTTACACTGTTGCAGGTGCGTCTCTGTGTTTCAGGTCATAGGAATGCAATGTCATACATCTTTGCTAATGGGTTGAGAACAGCCGTACAATGTACCATCCATCTCCCCGTGTAATAAGTATTCAGCAGTTTCCATAAGGTACCGTTCTATAAAGTACTTCCTTATTAGCCGAGGCACTAAATCTGTCCGCCTGCCCTTTACCAAGACGACTGTTTATAATGAAAAAACTAATTATAGTAACGCACTTGTCAAAAAAATTACTCTCCAGGTGAGAGCGGGTGAGTGTAATTTTACAAGGCTGGCATAAAGTGCCTGCTTAAAGCCAGCCCAGATCTGTGCACAGCACTCTCTGGCTCAAAGTGGAGCCACACAGAAGGTTTTTGCTCAGACTTTTCTTCCTTTTGGCTTTATGGGTGTATGGGTGAGAGCCACACACAGCACTAGGCAGGGTGATGTGGGAAATATCTTCACAACTTGGATGGAAATGGTGCCATGAAGGGAGTGAAATGTGTGTCCAAAATGAATGGAAGTTTCTCTTCTTGCAGCGCTCACCCCCAGTGATGTGGGCCATACAGCTACTTCCTTTTTGTTGTTATGTTGTCTTTTTGAAGCAGCTTCTGTTTCAATCGGGTCCTTCCTTCTTGTGGTTTTCAATGCATCTCCTGTAGAGATTTCGGCTATGGAGTTTGGGTTTCTAGTTACAAAACACTGACTCACTGTGGTTCAAAACATGCAACATTTCAGCCAAAGTATCAGCCCTGGGAGTTGGCCAAACCATCCCACAAAGTGGTCAAAACAACCCACAAAACATCCCATTGTGTCAGGCAAAGCATTCTGGCTATGCTACTGGCCAATAGACTTTTGCAAAGCAGGAGATGTTATTACACAGAACAAACCCAGTTCCCGACAACTAGTCCCTCTGATTTTTTTTTTCTTTAGGTGGCCTGGCAGCTGTGATTTACACAGACACTCTACAGACTGTCATCATGCTGGCTGGGGGATTAACTCTTATGGGGTTCAGTGAGTACTTCCCTGTGATTTTACTGCTAAAAATACATTTGTTCCTATACCAAATCACTGCAAATATGCATCACTGGAACAAGCCATTTAACGTTTATTCAGTGCATCTTGTGAAATAGACATTCATGTTAGAATATTTTCTATACAAATAATCTTGTGTAGGGTGAAAAGTGTAGGGGTGTTCCATGAAAGATATGAACTCCCCCCAAAATAAACAGAAAACGCCCTGTGGTCTGAGATTCATATCAAAGCAAACAAATACCTCCTCTAGCCAAATAACGTATGGTATTAAACTAGGTTTGTCATTGTAGGTCCTGATCCAACTCCCAGTGAAGTCTATCAGAGTCTTTCCCATTGACTTAAGTGGACACTGAATTGGGATCATTCAGAGCAAACTGCCGAGAGTGAAAATAATAGCATGAACCTGATCAATGTGGTAACTGCTTCCTATTCCCATTTTAGGCTTTGTTAAAATTGGTGGGCTTGAAAGTTTGCAGGCCAAATACTTTAAAGCCATTGCTAGTAGTCACAAAGGAAACAGTAGCTGTGGCTTACCAAGAGAAGATGCCTTCCACATTTTCCGAGACCCTGTCACCTCTGACCTTCCCTGGCCAGGAGTTCTGATTGGAATGACCATCCCATCTCTGTGGTACTGGTGTACAGATCAGGTAGAGCAATGTTTCCTTCACAAGATTAACCCTCAGGTTGGGTTTTGAGACATGCCACCTGGCTGGCTGTAGAACCATGCAGAACTTTCATCGCAAGCAACTAAGGCCAAGTTTCATTACAAAACCCAGACTCGGGCCAGAACCTGGGCTGGTTTACTATTTCTGTGGAAACCATGTGAAATCTGATGATTTCAACCTCAAACCAGACAAAATTTGACACCTGCAGCTAAGTTAAATTAGAGTTTTGGAGCTCATTTGAACTCAGATATGTAACATGAGGGGCATGTAAACCCCAAACTATACAGTGGGCGTGTCTGAATTCTGTGTGAACCCACCCCCTTCAGGCTGTGCAGGGCTCCAGTTGCTGTCTCTCCAATTGTAAACAGCAGTGCCAGGAAGAGCAGAATCGTAACAAAATCCGTATCAGATATTTCTGGGGTATTTGTGTATCAAACTCTTTTTACAGAGTGAGGGTCAGTTTAGGGGATGTCTGCAAGTTTACCCGTGCCCTGGTTTGTGAGGCAGTAGTCCTGTTGACCTTACAAGACGTGTCAAGGCATATAAGATACACAGGGTCCAAAAAAGAACAAACTGTGGAGAAAAATCATGACAGTGATTTCTGTGGGTTAGAAGTGAACACAGTGAGATTTCCCTTGCATAAAGGCAAGAAGCGCTAGTTAAAGCACCACAGGTGAGTTAGCTAATCATGGCATGATCCTAAAAGGTTCGGCGCAGCCACTGGGAGTTAAGAACACTCAGCACTTTGCAGGATCAGATCCTTCATGATGATGATGGTCTGAGTTCCCTCTCAGTTAAGTCAATGCAATGTAGAACAGAGTCTGGCCCTAGAGGTCCAGTATGGTGCTTTTGGAACCAGCATGTCCAATTATAAATAGAAACATACATCACGTCATCTTGCATCTATTTACACTCCCTGCAAAGCACTGGATCAAACTATTTTCCTGATTTACAGGTCATTGTTCAAAGGTCCCTTGCAGCTAAAAACCTCTGTCATGCCAAAGGAGGTTCGTTGTTGGCCTCCTATCTGAAAATTTTGCCTCTCTTCATGATGGTGATGCCAGGCATGATCAGCCGGGTTCTCTTCCCAGGTAAGAGTTGAAGGAGAGAAATATTCCTTGCGTCTTGTCACTACAGATTGTGATTTCTATATAGTGCATAAGTGACAGACCCGCCAGAATAAGCCAAAAGGTTGTAGCAGCTCAATTGCCAGGAGCATGACTTTGCAGTTCATAATAGATTTTTTTTCAGATGACACTCTTTTAATCTACACTCACCTTGCTCCCCAGGGACCACACCCCTTCATCCTGAACACAAGTCCCAGGTGCTTCCTGTAGCAACCCAGCTTTAAGAGCTGCCCCGATGATGTTCCCTCTGGACCCCATGTTTGTGGCACTCAGAAAAGAAAAAATCCTAAAGTCTGCTCCCTGAATGTTCTAAGCCACAGAGAGAGAGAGCGAGCATGCACGTCTGTCGGTGTTAGCACATGTCTGGAGGGAGTCACTGTTTTCTCAGGGTGAACAGCATTAGTTTTAAAAAAGGACAATGTTCAGAGAAGAGAGTCAGGCATGCAAGACAAATGAGCTGTTAAGGCAAATCTTGACTAAACCTATTTCAGTGGGCGGGATATTTTACACAGAAGGTAAAGATAAGAAAGGGGAAAACTTAGAGCTACTCTTCTGAATGTGTGTATGTGTTTCATTATCTGCTGGATGGGTTTCACTCCATGGTTACGGTCTGGACGTATTTGTTTCTTGTAACTAATGGATTACTTTCCCCTCGTGTTTATTGTAGACCTGGTGGCTTGTGCAGACCCAGAAATCTGTCGGAAAATCTGTGGCAACCCATCTGGCTGTTCTGATATTGCTTACCCCAAACTGGTCATAGAACTGCTGCCTCTAGGTGAGGAGCTTCACAGCCGCTAACTAACATGGTCAGGGCCTACACCAACCAAAACACAGACTGTAGGAAATGTACCGGGAGAATAAACTACAGTCATGATATTGGGGTTGATATTGGGCCTGATGTTATAGTGACGAAAAAGGAATAACATGCAACAGGGCGCACAGCTGCTGTGAGAGGTCTCTGCTGGGGAGCAAGGCATCCAGCATTCAGGAAGTCTGCTTCTATCACCTGGGCACGACTAGTTCCCTCAAGGATGAGGACAGCGTAGTGTCCAAGTGTACTGAGTTACCTGTAACCCGAAGGGGAGCACAATCACTATAACGCAGGAGTGAGCAGATGGATCAGGTCTCCTCCTTGCATCTCAGCTGCCTCTCTGAGCCAGCCAGCTACCAGAGGAGAGTAAAGACTCTGCCCATACAGACAGAGCTATAGTGGTCCAAGAGAAAAGACTGACAAGTTCAGATGGCCTGTGAGGTCACCTGCTGTCCAGGACTCTTGGGAGGGCAGTGTAGGCGGCAGTCCCTCAGCACAGAGGAAGGGCTGAGTTCAGAAGGGAGCTGCAGCCATTAGTCTGAGAGGTTTGGCTGATGGGGGGTGAAGTTGGACCCATAGCGGTTTCCGCCCACCGTCTGTACATTGTTACTAGAGTGAACATGCCTCTCCCTTTGTTTTCAGGGCTCAGGGGCCTCATGATGTCGGTGATGATTTCAGCACTTATGTCCTCTCTGACTTCCATCTTTAACAGCTCCAGCACCATATTCACCATGGATCTCTGGCGGCACTTCCGGCCCCGTTCTTCTGAGTGGGAACTTATGCTTGTTGGCAGGTACGGCACTCTAGGGCATGGCGTGTTCAATGACAGAGCCTGTCCTGGAGATGTTTCACACCCCACTCTGCTCTCTGGTGCCCTGGTGTAAACTGAGAGCAACTCCTTCATCTTCAGAGCCCACTGCTCCAGACCTACCCTGCAATAACTGAGAGCAGAATTTGGCCCTTCCAGTCCAGGGTATTTTTTTTTTCTGTTGCCAATGTTACATTTTCTTTCCCTGGTTGCTCGTGAGAATGAATCTGGCCCAGCGAATGGATGTAAGTTATAGCGGCAGAACCAGGATTTAGGAGGCTGAGGTGGCAGAAAGGCACACGAGGGAAACAGCATCTAGATTTGGGTGTTTGTGTGAGGCTGGGAAGACAGGCAAGGGGACATAGTACAGATGAACAAAGGCCGGATGGTGGGGAGCACCACTGGGCAGATTTCAGAGAGGAGGGAGGCTCTCCTAGGAGGGGAGCTGTTGGGGGAGACCCTCATGCAGAGGAAGGGGCAAAGGCCAGCAATAACACTGTCTTTTTCTTGAGCAGGGTGTTTGTGCTGCTGCTCGTGGTGGTGTCCATTCTGTGGATCCCACTGGTTCAGGCCAGCCAAGGGGGGCAGCTATTCATTTATATCCAGACAATCAGCTCCTACCTCCAGCCCCCTGTGGCCATGGTTTTCATCCTGGGCTGTTTCTGGAAGAGAACGAATGAAAAGGTAACACTTGGGCAGGGTCTGACACAGCGTGCTCTGTGTGCCGGGTACGAGCCTGTCCTTCCGCTGTCTACGCGGACAAATAGCCAGGCAGCTAGAACAGCTGCACTGTGTCGCTGCTCTGCCTCTCCTTGTGGGCACGACCCAACTCATGCTTGGGGCATTCTGTTGAGGCCACGCAGCCCATGCAGCAGGGAGCACTTCCTACTGCTCTCAGGCAGCTCCCTCGGCTGCTCTAGGAGAGAAGGCAAAGGTTGCCAGGTGCCTTTCACAAACCTAGGAGCAGAGATTTGCAAGCCATGGCCTTGCACTGGTGTAACCCAGGACTTGGAGTCCATGGGGGTGGAAAGTAAGTCGGAGGCGGGGAAGGGAGGGGTCGCAGTGGCACAAGATGCCCACAACCTCCACTCCTCTGGGGAAACTGGAGCTGGCCAGTGCAACCCCAAAAGAGGGCAGCGCTGGCTGGGGAAGGGTTGTATCCAGGCTCTGGAGCATCCTTAGGGCAGCCTTTGCTGGCAGGACTCCTGTGAAGCAACAGCCACAGTTAAAGCAGCCCATGACTAGGGCAACCGTTGGGGTGGGTAGTGCTGCAGAGGTGGGAGCTGGTCGCTATTGAACAGCACCAACAGGTCTAGATAGTGGTTCTCCTCACCGGAAGGGCAGGTCAATAGAACGTGGGGTGCTGTGTGTATAAGGGAGAACAGCATAAGGAGGAGAAAATGAAGGAGATCTCAGAAACCCTCCCAAAAGCCCAGTAAACCTCCCCTCCCCGCACAGAATGTGCTGATCAGAATGTCACAGTTGTGACTGTAGCATATCTCACTCCTGCCAGCACTCAGCCCGAGAGCCAGCGTGGGCTTCGTTGCCAGATAGGAGGTAGACATATGTTTCCTGTTCCATCAAGGAATGATCTTCATTTCCTAGGGTGCATTCTGGGGCCTGCTGACTGGCATGCTGCTGGGCTTCATCCGGCTGGTGCTGGACTTTATCTACCTGCAGCCCCAGTGCGGGGAGCCAGACCGCCGGCCGGCCGTGGTGAGATACGTGCACTACCTGTACTTTTCCATGATCCTCAGTGTCATCACAACAGTCACTGTGGTGGTCGTGAGCCTGCTGACAGAACCTCCCTCGGAAGAAATGGTGAGTCTCCCCCAGCAGGTTTCTTTCACTATTTTTTAATGGACATCCAGTAAGGCCCCCCATTATGCACCCATGGGGATGGATGTTCTCATTCCTCCTGTACACGAGAACACTTGTAATACTGTATCAGACCATGGGTCTGTCTAGTCTGGCATCCTGCCTCCCTGCTATGCTAGGTGACAGCACTGGTCCCTCAAGTCCAGAATCCCACCTCCAGGAGCGGTCAACACCTGGATGCTCTGGACAAGGGTCTCAAACCCCAATATGTGTATTTTAATCCATGACAAGTTTGCTTCTTTCATCATATTATTGTCCGAGAGGCTTTGGCCACTGGGTCACCTTATTAACTTTCTCAAAGAACTGCAGTTGATTAGTGAGATAGTTTTTCCTTATGGAATCCCTTACCTAGATCTTGTCTGAGCACAGTGGAAGCAACCCACCTGCTTCCTCTGGAGTAGGTTCCTGCCAGTCTGCCTAACTCCACAATGCATACAGAGACTATAAACCTCATCCAGTGCTGGATCCATGCGTGATATCCCAGATAATATGAGATGAAAGAATATCACAAAGACCTTCTAAAACTTATACACTCTATTCTCTGCTTTTAGTTTTGTATGACACATCACAGCAGAGTTCTAGTAGTAACCATCATCATCAGGAACGTAGCAGTGAAGTAAAACAGGCAAGTTTCAGATCAAGGTTTAATCTGGATAAACAGCACTTTTAGTGCTGTTCTGTTTCTTGCTTCATTTGGCCTCCTCGTATCTATTTCCATAGTACCTTATCAGCGCTGGCTGTTCCCCAGCTCCAATGGGGCTGCCCAGGTAGGGGACCAGAATTTGGTCCCAAGTGTTTAGAAAATATAAGAACCCCTCAAAGCTGCCTTACGGCTGAGGTATTCCCTTTAAACAAACATAGGAACAGTTCTCTTTAACAATGCTCTTCATGCCGACAGATCAGTCATCTCACCTGGTTCACACGCTGGGATCGACCAGCCAAGAAACACCCAGCAGTCAGTACTTCTCCTGATACTGGAAGTGGCGTATGTAAGTCTGAGTGTCCGCCTGCCCAGCTCGATATTAGCGTTGTTCCTGAAAATATTTCCAATGACAATACAAGTAAGTGCCCTGTTACTATATACAGCATGTGCATCAATTAAAATCAGTCCTATGCATTTTGTAAAGGTTATAGAGGCAGGAATGTTAAATGAATCTTCCTGCTACTTTCAGATTTCTATATCTTCAAGGTGCTGACAGACTTTTTACCTACAAAGACTAAAGATCATGGCTATGTTTCTTCTGTATCTTTTAATAGTATCACATATCCTTGCAATGGAGCAGGGAACCCATTATTTCTGCACCAGGGAATAATGCTGTTAGTATCCGCTGCAGGGAGAGTTGGTTGGAAAATGGAAAAAAAATTGCCAAAGTTTTCACAAAATTCCATTTCTGTTTTCATTGGTATTTTCTGACCAGCTCTAGTGGCAGGGGAAACACAGAACCCTGAGTTGAGCTCTTGGCAGGTTGCAAAGGAGAGTTTGCAAACATTTTTTGTAATGTGGATTGATGTACCAGTGTTAGGTACACACTTGTATAGATCCTGATCCTACCCTTCTCATACGCCCAGAGATGACTGTCAGGTTTTTGCAAAACTTGCACTATCACTTAGGTAGCTTTGCAGCTTTGGCCGATGCATATTCCTTTATGTGCAATGAAATTAGTATGAAGTGGAGCAATGAGTTAATGCACTAGACTAGAATGCTGATTCCCAGCTGCTGGGACTTTAGCCTTTTGTGACTGGCATTCTAACTTCCTCCCTGCCCTCTCCCCAACCCCCGTGCACCACTGTTACCTGCTTACTGTTGGGACTTATGCATGCCCTAATCTTCAGTAGAGTTTGGGGAACTTGCATTCACAAGTCCTAACCCTGGCCCTAAGTGGGTTCAAGCATACAGAAACAAATGGAAGATGATGAGCACAGCCATGTTTTTAGACTTAGCTAACTGATACCATTCCTTAAACTGTTTGGAATGGCAGGATTTGAATTCAGATCTTTAGAGCAGAGTGACACTGAAGTGACAAATAGAAATGACTGTAATGGCTACCTAGAGCTTGGTGGAGTGAACGTGTCACTTTGAAGAGTTCTGATGTTTTCTGTGTAGTAATGTCAAAAATGATTTGTACAAGATTCCTGTGGCACCTTATAGACTAACAGAGGTTTTGCAGCATGAGCTTTCGTGGGTGAATGCATCCGAAGAAGTGGGTATTCACCCACGAAAGCTCATGCTGCAGCTCATGCTGCAAAACGTCTGTTAGTCTATAAGGTGCCACAGGATTCTTTGCTGCTTTTACAGATCCAGACTAACACAGCTACCCCTCTGATACTTGTACAAGATTGTAACACTCTTTGTGTTACTGGACTTTGTTCCATGGACAGAATTTTTACCTCACTAATTACTATCATTGTAGGTGTGACTGGTACTCAGAAAGGGTCCAAACTGATGAGAGTCTTCTTGTGGCTCTGTGGGATGGAGAGCAAACAAGAACATCCTCCTGAGAACACAGCTCCTACCAGCCCTGAACGTGCTGTGGCTTCATTGGATGAGCAGCCTTTGGTGAAACACATTCTGAACATCAACTTGATACTATGCATATGTGCCGGCATCTTCCTCTGGGGCTACTTTGCATAGCAGTTTGCCAGATGATTCAAGGGACACCGTCAGCTAATCTTAGGCCCCCAAATTAAGATTGGTGTAAATAATAATCATATAATCAATGATGGTTCAGTGTGATTTGTAATCCATTCTTACATTTCATAGGAAAAAAACTTAAGTATTTTAGTTACACTTAACGAAGGGCTCGCTCCTGAGAGTTGCTGAGCTTCTTTATCTTCGGCTCAGCACCAATGAGATCAGGCCCCAGACAGTGATAGGCTATACGTGTGTAAGGGGTGGGGGGAGGTTTGGAAGGCAGAAGGGGTTTGTTTGGTTATGTTTCACATCTTGATAGTTTTGCACTTAAAGCACGAGGGACTCAGGATATCTGCCTGACCTGTGTAAAGCACTTAATTTCTCTGTGCCTTAACTCCCCCATCTGTAAGAATGGGTAATAATAATCCTTCCCCACCTCCAAGTGGTGCTGTGAGGATCAATATTTATGTTTGCAAGGTACATAGATACTGTAGTGATGGGGACAGTATTGGCATATAGAGATACTATATCCATGAAGGAAAACAAAACATTACACCAAAATGTATGTACATATATGGTGGATAAATGTGTGCCTGTGTTGTACAGCTCATAGGTTCCATTGGCATTTCTGTAATACAGTTGGCACTAAAATTAATATAGATTTTTTTTTTTAATTGTTTGCATACATTTTTAAAAAGTCAATGAGTTTCTTAGTGTGGGAAGTTAAATCTTCTGCAGGGTTGTAAATCCAAACACAATGCCAAGGTAGTGTATGTGGACTAGAAAATGAAACTGATTAAAAAAATACAAGACAGCATAATTTCACTGTCAAATGTGAGTGTATGGCTCAAAAAGTAAAACAGCATCAGTGTTGAAGAGTATATTAGGCTTCTTAAATCCTTTCAGATAATAATGTCAGGTGTTGTTGGTAACAGGAATACAGAGAGATTATCATACGTGTATGGGAAATTTTGACAGTGTCCCTTTAGTTTTTTTTAAATAAATTAGGTATTATTACAACCAGAGTATTTTATGAGCAATGTAATGTATTGTCCTTTTAAAAATCCCTTGCCAGTGTTAATAAAAACATGTTTATTTATTATTCTCAGTGGAGTCAGTAGCCAGCAGGAAAATGTGTCCATTGATTGAATTCCTAGTCATTTTACCTCAGTCTGTTTCCTCTGCAGCACAATGATGAGTCTAAGCGAAGGGATCTTCATTTGCTCCTGTTAACTGGAGCTGCACTGTAATAAAAACTCATGTGATGACAGGAGTAGGAAAGAATCACTTCAGCATTGCAAATAACTAGAGTTCAAAGGCCCGGCCCTTCCCTTTGTTCCAATAGCCCGAGAGCTGCAAGCGAGTGTCTGCCCCAGGCACCAGCTCCTGTCGCTGGGGCAGCTGCAGCTTATCCCAGCAGCTGCTGTGGGCTGAAGATGAAGTTGGTCAGAGACAGCAGCGGGCCGGGGGGAGCCGGCTGCAGCTGGGGGCTGATTATTTCCCTTGTCAGAGTTCAGCCGGGCCCCTGCTGCCCCCAGCCCCCGCCCTGCCCCACACGCCGCTGCTCCCCCGTCCCCCCGCCCGCGCTGCCCCACACGCCGCTGCGCCCCCCAGCCCTCGCCCCACACGCCGCTGCGCCCCCCAGCCCCCGCCCCACACGCCGCTGCGCCCCCGTCCCCCCGCTCGCCCTGCCCCACACGCCGCTGCGCCCCCGCCCTGCCCCACACGCCCCCGTCCCCCCGCCCGCCCCACACGCCGCTGCGCCCCCCAGCCCCCGGGGCAGCTCCTGCGCCCGGCCCAGCCAGAGCCCCGCTCCCCGGGGTGCCCGGCAGGGGGCGCCCCACGCCGCGGGGGTAGCGGCACCGGGCAGCCGAGGCGCTGCTGGGCCCGGCCGCCATGTCGGGCGCCCACCCGTCGCGGAGGGAGGTGTCGGTCCGGGCCGAGTCCCTGGTGCCCGCCCTGCTCCCGCGGAGCAACCTGCTCAGCGCCCTGGAGGAGAAGCGGCGGCTGCAGCTCAAGGTGCGGGGGGGCGAGAGGGGAGCAGGGCTGGAGGAGATTGGGGAATGGGGGGGCGGGGGTGGATTGGGCAATGGAGGCGGGGGGCAGTTGGAGAAGGCTGGGGGAGGGGGGAGTACATTGGGGGCTGGAGGAGGGGGAGAGAGGCGGGGGGGCTGGTGGAGGCTGGGGGGGGGGGGGGGGGGGGGGGGGGGGGGGAAGGGGGGGGGGGGGGGGGGGGGGGGAGGGGGGGCGGGGGGGGGGGGGGGGGGGGGGGAGGGGGGGCGGGGGGGGGGGGGGGGGGGGGGGAGGGGGGGCGGGGGGGGGGGGGGGGGGGGGGGAGGGGGGGCGGGGGGGGGGGGGGGGGGGGGGGGGGGGGGGAGGGGGAGGGGGGGGGCGGGTGCTGGTACAGGAGGCTGGGGGAGGAGGAGAGAGGTGGGGGCTGTTGGGGGCTGGGGGGCAGTTGGAGAAGGCTGGGGGAGGGGGGCGGACATGGGGGGCTGGGGGAGGGGGGGAGGGGGGGGGGGGGGGGGGGGGGGGGGGGGCGGGTGCTGGTACAGGAGGCTGGGGGAGGCGGAGAGAGGTGGGGGCTGGTGGAGGCTGGGGGGCAGTTGGAGAAGGCCGGGGGAGGGGGGAGCACATTGGGGGCTGGAGGAGGGGGAGAGAGGTGCAGGGCTGGAGGAGGCTGAGGGGAGGGGCGGGGGCTGGTACAGGAGGCTGGGGGAGGAGGAGAGAGGTGGGGGCTGTTGGGGGCTGGGGGGCAGTTGGAGAAGGCTGGGGGAGGGGGGCGTACATTGGGGGCTGGAGGAGGCTGAGGGGAGGGGCGGGGGCTGGTACAGGAGGCTGGGGGAGGAGGAGAGAGGGGGGGGCTGTTGGGGGCTGGGGGGCAGTTGGAGAAGGCTGGGGGAGGGGGGCGGACATGGGGGGCTGGGGGAGGGGGGGAGGGGGGGGGGGGGGGGGGGGGGGCGGGGGGGGGGGGGGGGTGCTGGTACAGGAGGCTGGGGGAGGAGGAGAGAGGTGGGGGCTGGGGGAGGCTGGGGGGCGGTTGGAGAAGGCTGGGGGAGGGGGGAGTACATTGGGGGCTGGAGGAGGGGGAGAGAGGTGGGGGCTGGGGGAGGCTGGGGGGCAGTTGGAGAAGGCTGGGGGAGGGGGGAGTACATTGGGGGCTGGAGGAGGCTGAGGGGAGGGGCGGGTGCTGGTACAGGAGGCTGGGGGCTCTCCTCCAGCTACTGCTGTTTTTGTCAGAGGAAGCAGACCAGCTGTCGCCCCAGAGGCAATGGCTCGTCCCTGCACCCCTCTCCCCCCACTAGAGCTCCATCCCTGCACTCAGGCTTGTCCCCCCACACCCACACATGGGGCCCATAGACCACCTTACATCCTCAGGCCCATGGTTCTCTGCTCTGTCCCACACCCTCTTCACTGGAGCCTGTTGGCTGGCACCACTCCCAGCCAGGCCCTTGACTCCCTGCCGCATGGTACTGAAACAAGGCCCAGCTCATTTCTAACTCACTCCTCCATGGTGCCTGTGAGCCTTAGTGGGGGCTGGTGTCACCACTTGGGGTCTCTGAGTGGGGACCAGTAAGTTTTGCAGAGAGATGATAGATTCATAAATTCATGCACCAGCTACTGCTAGGTCTCTTTCTTTGCAATGCCATTTTGCTCCCCCAGACACAGCTTTCTGAAACTGAATAATTTAGCCAAATGGGAGGGAGAGCCTGATTCTCTCCATTGTATGACCTTGTGCAGTCATTTACCCCTATGCAAGACAGTGTACAATGCTACCAGGCCAGACTAGCAGTGGATTGCACCCATCTTGCACAGGGATAAATGACTGCATGAGGGCTCCTAGGGAGGATGGTAATACAAATAAGTTGCAAGATAGTGGCGAATCAGCCCCTAAAGAGTCTGGATTCCTTTCTGTTCCCACCTCTTCCCCACCTTTGCTGTGTGACCATGGACATGTTACTTCTTTCCCTTCTTTACAATGTAGTTGTTAGGCTAACTTCATCAATGTTTATGAAGTGCTCAAATACTTGAGTGCGCCACAGGAATGTCTCATAGTACACAGTTAAAAGTGATCAGTGCCAGGGAACAACAGCTTTTATGTAAACACATCTGGTTTTCTTTCCTGGCTAGAAGTTCCTGCTGCACAGGTTATTTTTTGTTGCCAAGCTATCAGAAAGAGCAGACAGGCGAGACATTACAGGTACAATAATATCTTTTCATCAATCTGCCTTTTGCCTATTTTAACTTGTAAGATACTTGCCTTGGGGATGCAGACTCTGTAGGTGAGGAGTAGCAGAGAAATTTCAGGGCTACCCAGTAGAAACAGCTGCTCTCCTGGATTCTGGATAGTTCATTTAAAAAGTGAGGATAGAGTTCCCAATACAGCTTTAATGACAAACAAATGTATACTTAAATAACGACCACTTCAGACCTGGCATGGGAGAATACACCAGTCTCTTTGGATCCTATAATAAAGCTAAACTGCCTTTAAGGTAAGTCCAGATATGTTGCTGATCCTGAAAGGAATCAGTGATATGACCACCACGACCAGGTTTATTCACTGATGAAGTAATTAGAGGCTGGTAGAACAAAGCTTGCTGTACAAATACATTTCTCATTTCTGCCAGTACTATAAATGATAAATTCTTCTTCATACCTATCCCCTAACACCTAGAGCAAACCTGTGATGTCAGATAAAAGACATACTTTTAAAGTGCTGCTACCTGTTTCCCACCCTCACAGCCCTTTCTTCCTAAGTCCACAAACTCTCAGTGCCATGTCTGTTATTGTCAGCCACACACCAGTGTCATGGCTGAAGAGGACCTGAATCCATTGTTTTCACAGCTTCATCCCCAACAAGAAAAAGATGAGCACCGTGACCTCACTTTATTTTGAAGACAAAGGAACTAAGTATTGTGAATTAAGCAGCACCACTTGGATTTAAATCCAATGCATCGTGTATGCAGAGGGGGCAGGGATGACTGCAGTATATGTTAAAAAAAGACAGCAGCCTTTCAACATACCCTTTTTGTTTGGTATGACAAGCGATAAATACAAACAGTTAAAAAAAACCACCTCAACACACCGATTACTTCATAACCCAAACTGGAGAAGAAGCGTGTGAAAGTAGTTGACATTTCCTTCTGCTATCACACCATGGGACTGGTTTCGGTGATTCATTAAATCATTTCTTCTCTACCTTTACAGTAAGTGGTGATTTTTCAGTTACACACCAGAGGGAGCTGGCTTTGTCCTCAAGGAGATCAGACTTGGCATGAACGCGAATAAAATATGGAAAGTAGCAGTTACTGTGATGCATTCACAATGGTGTAACAGTTGAAGATTTATGCTGCTATGGTCAGGGACAGCCCCTAGATGTCAGCCTGATCACCCTATTGAGCAGGTCTAATTCCATACCTGGTGTTTTATTTTTTCCCCCTCTTTCTTTCAGTTTTTTTTGTTAAGCATTCGTCCTAAGCTGTAGCCACTACACAGTTATAGCAAATGTTTAATACAAAGGGTACGCAACCTAATGCAATAAAAAGTTATCACTTGTCAAGAGTCCTTGCTTAGTACTAAATACGGGAGCAAATGCGGGCACAGCTATCAATAAGCAACCCTGAAGGGAACGGGGAGATCTTTATTTTCAAAGTAGGAGACTGATTCTGTGACCTACATTCAATTATGACTGTTTCTGTGAAACCAAATGAATACCTTGATGAATGAGCATAAGAACGGCCATACTGGGTCAGCCCAAAAGTCCATCAAGCCCAGTATCCTGTCCTCTGACAGTGGCCAATGGCAGGTGCCCCAAAGGGAATGAACAGAACAGGTTATCAAGTGATCCATGCCCTGTCACCCAATCCCAGCATCTGGCAAACAGAGGTTAGGGATACCATCCCTGCCCATCCTGGCTAATAGCCATTGATGGACCTGTCTTCCATGAATCTGTCTAGCTCCCTTTTGAACCCCGTTATAGTACAGGCCTTCACAATACCCTCTAGCAAGGAGTTCCAGAGGTTGACAGTGCATTGTGTGAAAAAATACTTTCTTGTGTTTGTTTTATACCTGCTACCTATTAATTTCATTTGGTGGCCCCTTGTTCTTGTATTATGAGAAGGAGTAACTGACACTTCCTGATTTACTTTCTCTATACCACTCATGATTTTATAGACCTCTATCATACCCCCCCTTAGTTGCCTCTTTTCCAAGCTGAAAAGTCCCAGTCTTATTAATCTCTCCTCGTATGGAAGCTGTTCCATATCCCTAATAATTTTTGTTGCCCTTTTCTGAACCTTTTCCAATTCCAATATATCTTTTTTGAGATGGGGCGACCACATCTGCATGCAGTATTCAAGGTGTGGGCGTACCATGGATTTATATAGAGGATGCAGTAGTTATTGGTGCCATTATCAAACAGCTACACATGTAGCTCCAAAAGCCAGAGGCAAGGATTCTTATCCGTGTGCATTTGTAACACTCCCACAGATTTATTTCTAAAGCATTCCCAACCCGTATGGCCTTTGGGTGCTGCACAGTTAAAAAAACAACCATAACAACAAAGACAGAGCTAAGCATTCAATGCAACAATTGTTAGGGGAAATTATGGGCACTCTTTGCTATGTGCCTCAGCTAATACACCAAGTACAACAGTTTTAGGTGCACCATGTTAAGTTTAAGCCTATTGCTGAAATCTTATATTAATTATATTAGCCACTAATCAATCTGATTAGCTGGCCCCAATTTTACTGAATATGATACTTGAGCAAAGCCAATTTCAAAAAATCTAGGAGTCTTGTTTCTTCCCTGCATAATTGGGTCATGTGCGTATAGGAAGAGAATAGACTCCCAAGGCAGTGACTATTTTTAATGTTTCTTAGATTTAAGGAGTCAGTTCATTCACCTAGTTAGTGATGGCCTGTGACAGTAGTGAGTATGGCACAGGGTGAGGGGAAATGCTCGTTAGCGATGGCCTGCGACGGTAGTGAGTATGGCACAGGGTGGGGGGACATGCTCGTTAGCGATGGCCGGTGACGGTAGTGCGTATGGGACAGGGTGAGGAGAAATGCTCGTTAGCGATGGCCGGTGACGGTAGTGAGTATGGCCCAGGGTGAGGGGAAATGCTCGTTAGCGCTGGCCGGTGACGGTAGTGAGTATGGCGCAGGGTGAGGGGAAATGCTCGTTAGCGATAGCCTGTGACGGTAGTGCGGAAGGCACAGGGAGAGGGGAAATGCTCGTTAGCGATGGCTGGTGACGGTAGTGAGTATGGCACAGGGTGAGGGGAACTGCTCGTTAGCGATGGCCGGTGACAGTAGTGAGTATGGCACAGGGGGAGGGGAAATGCTCGTTAGCGATGGCATGTGAAAGTAGTTAGTATGGCCAAGGGTGAGGGGAAATGCTCGTTAGCTATGGCCGGTGGAGGTAGGGAGTATGGCACAGGGTGTGGGGAAATGGTCGTTAGCGATGGCCGGTGACGGTAGTGAGTATGGCAAAGGGTGAGGGGAAATGCTCGTTAGCGGTGGTCGGGGACAGTAGTGAGTATGGCACAGGGTGAGGGGGAATGCTCGTTAGCGGTGGCCGGTGACGGTAGTGAGTATGGCGCAGGGTGAGGGGAAATGCTCGTTAGCGATAGCCTGTGACGGTAGTGCGGAAGGCACAGGGAGAGGGGAAATGCTCGTTAGCGATGGCCTGCGACGGTAGTGAGTATGGCACAGGGTGGGGGGACATGCTCGTTAGCGATGGCCGGTGACGGTAGTGAGTATGGCACAGGGTGAGGGGAAATGCTAGTTTTCTGAAGTTGTGTACTGTATTCCCATATGACAGCCAATCCTGTGTTTTTTAAATAAGGTTACCATGAAAGACTGTTTCAGAACATATTAAAATACCACCTAGGAGAACCAGTCTCAGGTCTACTTCTCCTCTATCCCAGCTCCATTCTTCATATACTAGAGGTAGGTTAAGTAAAGCTCCTTGGGTAATAAATTCTGTAAGCTTGGTCCTCCCACAGCGAAAGCTGTATTCTTGTGCAAACACCCCGGGTTCTATCTGCCCAACTATCCCCGTCGACCCTGGCTGATGTAGTGAATGTAGCGCAAGGCAGGCTCTTAAGGGTCTAGTTCATTTAAGGCTTTAAAGAAAAGGACTAGAACCTTAAAATTAGGGCTGTCAAGCCATTAAAATAATTAATTGTGATTAATCGTACTGTTAAACAATAGAATGCCATTTATTTATTTTTTATTTATTACAAATATTTGCACTGTAAAAATGATAAAAAATCATATTTTCAATTCACCTCATACAAGTACTGTAGTGCAGTCTCTTTATCGTGAAAGTGCAGCTGACAGTGTAGATTTTTTTTTGTTACAGAACTGCATTCAACAAATAAAACTGTAAAACTTTAGAGCAGGGGTAGGCAACCTGCGGCACACGAGCTGATTTTCAGCGGCACTCACACTGCCCGGGTCCTGGCCACCGGTCTGGGGGGCTCTGTATTTTAATTTAAATTTAAATGAAGCTTCTTAAACAGTTTATAAACCTTATTTACTTTACATACAACAATAGTTTAATTATATATTATAGACTTATAGAAAGAGACCTTCTAAAAACGTTAAAATGTATGACTGGCACGCGAAACCTTAAATCAGAGTGAATAAATGAAGACTCGGCACCCCACTTCTGAAAGGTTGCCGACCCCTGGTTTGGAGCCTACAAGTCCACTCAGTCCTACTACTTCTTCAGTCAATCGCAAAGACAAGTTTGTTTACATTTACGGGAGATAATGCTGCCTGCTTCTTGTTTACAATGTCACCTGAAAGTGAGAACAGACATTTGCATGGCACTGTTGTAGGATCTAAAGTTTTACATTTTTATTTTTGAATGCAGTTTTTTTGGTACATAATTCTACATTTGTAAGTTCAACTTTCATGATAGATATTGCATTACAGTACTTGTATGAGATGAACTGAAAAATACTATTTTTTTTTACAGTGCAAATATTTGTAATAAAATAATATAAAGTGAGCACTGTACACTTTGTGTTCTGTGTTGTAATTGAAATCAATATATTTGAAAATGTAGAAAACATCCAAAAATATTTAATACATTTCAATTGGTATTCTGTTGTTTAACAGCGCGATTAAAAGTTCAATTAATCGCATGAGTTAACTGCGATGAATCGAGAGCCCTACTGGTGGGGTTAGTAACCGAGAATCAATTGTCTCTAGGACTGTCCATGTTGTTCCAATCTATTCAAGTAGTGCCCCCAATTTGCAATTCTGAGTGAAGAAGGCAGGACGACATTCTCTGTAGAGTCCATCAGTACCCGAGGGAATAATGTCCCCAGCCCACCTCTGGCTGAGCACGTGAACATTCCAGTGCTCCCACCTCAGCATCTGTGATCCAGCTTGGAAGCTCGTCCTACACCAATAGCATCTGATCCATTATTTTTATATTCGTTTTTTTTAAACTGAACCTTTGTAACAACCCCACTTTTTCCTTTGCAGTCCTCCAGCGGCACATTATATCATATCCTCCAAGATCTAGCTTCTCTCCAGAAGCAAGGCTCCAGGTAAGTGTTTCAGAAGAGCTCAAAGAAACCAGCTCATGTGGAAGTAAATTTTAATGCAGGAATGACAATGAATGTGTTAGGGTTAAAACGAACATTTAGTATAATTATTATAGAGAAATAGCTTAGTATTTCCCCCTGCTGAACACCTAGAGACCAGGGGTTGGGTTACATTTTAATTTGAGTGTGAAAAATATTTTCCTCATTTAGATTTATCATCTGTATTTATCCTTCCTTGTTCTTCAGGTGCCACATGACTCTTCCTTTTGCAAGGAGGAATGGCTCTTTTCCTCCTCTTCAGTATTCCATACAAAACTGGATAGGTGGCAATGAGTACCAAGAAAGTTGGCAAACTCTTCCATTGAAATTTCTCTGATTTGCCTTGGACTTTAGTTCTTTAGCAGTTCTCCTGCCCTCGGAGAGCCTGTGCCTAGCATTTAATTTGGCTGTACAGTTTCCAAATTCTGCTTTGAACAAAACATGTTTTTAGATATAGGTATGTCATTGTGTGCCCTACTAGCCACCGGGTGGCACCTCCTTCTGGCAGTTAGCTCCGCCTAGTTCAGCACCCCCTTTCTTCTCTTTCCTTGTTGCAGCTCTCCTCCCAGAGTCACAGCATGGCTGCTTTGTGACTCAGCCCTTCGTCCAGATCACTGGTTTTCCCTCTTCAGGGGAGTGGGTGGGGGTCTTTCAAAGTCTTTTGCCACCAACAGGGTCATGCAATCCTCACACTCGCTGCCCTGACTGGGTCACTCCCGCAGTCTTGCCACTCAATGCCTCATGCTGTGCCACTCTGCAGCAGATGGTAGAGGGACCCAGGCCTGCCCTCTGCTCGAGTCTATGACCCTCAACAAGCAATAAAGGTGTTTCTACATCAACTTTACTGCTCTCACCCACCATGCGTCTTCTCCCTTACCTCAGGGAGCAGGGCTGGAGGCTTCCTCTCTGCTGCTCCCCACACGGTTGCTGCCCTCCTGGCTTTATAGAAGCCCTGCCTGTTCCCTCACTATTGAGCGTCCTTCTAATTAGCTCCCTCCACACAGCTAAATATCCCCAATTCACAGCTTAATTAGCTGATTGAGCCCACCTGGCCTAATTCAGCTCTTGCAGTGGTAGTGTGGAGGGTACACCCCAGCACAAGATGCAGAAAAGGAGACAGTAGGAACATGCTGAAAACATCTCAGGCCTTTGCTTTCATTTTGTAATTGGCTGCTGTTGTAGTCAAACTCACCAGGTGCATAAACTTCTACCAATCAACCCCCCCCCCCCCCAAGATATAATTACTCTTCAAGATAAGAATCTTAAGATGTGGTCCGATAAGACCACCATATCAATAGTTAGATCCAAAATGGAGCTAGGTGATCGCTAATATAGGCAGGAAGTTTAAAAAAAAAATGTTAAAAATAGTGAGGGTCCATATGATGCAAGTAATCACACATGGCCAGTTTATGAAATACACCATGTCTGGTCAGAACCCTTTTATCTGTACAGAAGAATGATGGAATTCAGACTCTAGCTAACTTTCTTCACTCAGTGCTTTGTTACAGGAAATTAAGATTTTAGTGGTGTCACACAACATCCCAACCAGGCTCTTCCTGCAGTGGTATGTCACAATGGTGACCCTGCCTGTGACCTACCTAGAAGATGTGACACAATCACAGTCTACAGAAGAGGTGGTCACTGAATGTCTTACGCTCCTCCTCAAACTGGGAACATACCTTTCAAAGACTTTGAAGGTGAAACTTACATTAAAATAGAAATGTTTGTTACTATTCTAAATTAACCTTTTTTCAAAACTGTGAGAGTTTACAAATGCAAATAAGTGCTGGTTTAGTCTCATCTTGCTGTGCATCTACCGGCTTTTCTCCTTGGACTCTAGAATGGTGTAGTGAGGGGAATGAAGAAAACACTTGTCTTTTATTTCAAACCTCTATCTTCCAAACTACACTGGCTTGTTTGGTGCAGCCACTGGTTACACCTTTGCAGTCCATCATTGACTGCATTAAGAAGCTGAAAACGGTACAAATTTCATTCTTGAACCTCATGGGCTAAGTTACCCTCTAAATTCTGGTTACCCATCACAGCCTGCTCCATTGTTCTGAACAGAGCAAGTATAACACTTGTAAATAGGGAAGATAAAATCAGATATGCTTCTTTTGGCACATTCCCTTAGTTGGGGGATAGGAATGTCATGGGTGTATTTAATTAATTTGTAACACAAGAGTCTAACTGCACTGAAGTACTATTATTTTATTTCACACACAGGTGAGCAGTAAGGGACTGGGTGACAATCTACATACCCTTGTTCCAGAACTTCTAATCCCAGCAGAAACAATTAACTACTTGTTCAAGGCAAAAGAATTTATGAGTCCGGAAGCATTTCTGAAAATGTATAACAATCCTTTACAACCTGCCATGGCTTCAGGTACTTCTGCAGTTTTACAAGGCAATCGGTTGGGATGAATTGTTAGGGGGCAGGGTTAGCGTTTTGTACTATCTCTGGAACAAAACTTGTGGCTCACATAATGGTGAAAGTCTAGGGATGCTAACAGTTAGTGGAACGTGGAGAATCTGACTGTAATTGAGTGAGTGTACCTATTAAGAGATTCCTTCCCTGTTAACTCTTCTAAATACATAGGGGTATGAGTCACCGTTGCCTTTTAAAGTTATTCCATGAAGTCACCACCTCATCTGAAAATATTTAATATTGTCCTTTCACAAGTACAGTAATGAGCTTTTCATTCCAGCTGCAGCATGTGATTGTGTGCCTGAGGCACGTAAGATTAGAATCTTGGCCTGCTGCTTAGTCTGACTGGTAACACCCTCTACTCCACTTCTAGGGGCTCAATAGGAGTGGGCATTTAATGCTTTCGATTAGACCCTCGAACTGTGCATATGAAGGGGGGGAAGGAGGAAAAACCAGAAGTAAAAGGTGTTTTCACAAGAACTGTTGCCTATTTTGTTCATCAGTGACACAGGTCCCTGCAATTGTCAACATGCTGCTGGGGAGGGGCAGAGCTGTAATCTAGACAGGAAAGGTTGCTAGGAATGCAAGCTGCTTTCCTGAAAGGAAGCTCAAGGCCTTTTCTGCTCTATTTGGGGAGCAGTCAGGCTAAGTAGATGGGGAAGCCTTACTCCTGAACCTATATTAGAATAAGCTTGTTTTCAATCTGGCGCAGACAGCCATTCTGAAATGCATCATTTCTGTCCCCCTACAGTACTAGAGGGTTGCAGGACTGACATGTAACCTGCAAGGCCTGTAAGAGGTAGCATGTTCCCCCAATTAACCCTAAGGGCTAGTCTGATATTTTGACTAACGGGCTAGTTGGAGACTTGCAGGAGGTAGGGGTTAAAAAAATCACTTTCAGCTGCTTGTATGAATATTGGCTCAATTCTATTTCAATGATTAAGGCTTTCATCTTTTCTTCCTCACAGAAACTGTGTGGCCTACCCCTTGTCACCTGTATCCATGATACACCCAACTAAAGTACTTCCTCCTTAGCATTATGTCACGTTTTCATCATTTACAAAACACCCTTCAAGGCCCCCTTGAATTCTGTGTGTAACAAAGTGACCAAGCTACCAGGAGTGCTGGATACACTTTTAACCTGGCATTCTTCCTGGAGATCAGTGGAAGTATGAAGGAGGAGCTTCTATGCAGGAGGAGAGGGTCGGGAAGAGGGCTTCAATGTAAGTCATGTGTTATCTGCTGTATAAAATGTGAATAGACAGACTCTCAAGGACAGTGTGAAACTATGGAATGTGACTATCACTGTGCATGAGTTAAACCAAAAAATTCAGAGGCAGGGTTAAATAGACATGAGTAGCACACAAACTTGTATACAAATGAAAACAAATTATGACTATAGGACTAGAAAACATAACCTCTGAGAGAAGATTGAAAAAATTGGGTTTGTTTAGTCTGGAAAAAGAGAAGACTGAGGGGACACGCAACACTTTTCATGTATATAAAAGGTTGTTACAAGGAGGAGGGGAAAAAAATAATTTCTCTTAACCTCAGAGGACAGGACAAGAAGCAATTGGCTTAAATTACAGCTAGGGAGGTTTAGGTTGGACATTAGGAAAACCACCCTGACAGTTAAGACATTTAAGCACTGGAATAACTTGCCTAGGGAAGTTGTGGAATCTCCATCACTGGAGATTTTTAAGAGTAGGTTGGACAAACCACCTGTCAGGGACAGTTTAGATCAGGGGTCCGCAACCTTTCATAAGTGGTGTGCCGAGTCTTCATTTATTCACTCTAGTTTAAGGTTTCACGTGCCAGTCATACATTTTAACGTTTTTAGAAGGTCTCTTTCTATAAGTCTATAATATATAACTAAACTATTGTTGTATGTAAAGTAAATAAGGTTTTAAGTGTTTAAGAAGCTTGCTGCCTTTGGCATGTGTGCCATAGGTTTCCTACTGCTGACCTAAATGGACGGTCCATATAGATTTCGCCCTTTCTGGCTCCCATCTCTCCCTGCAATATCGATCCACACAAACACCCCAGGTACTTTTCAAGTTCAGAAGACAGTAGCATGTGCATTTAAGAGGAAAAGCAGCAACGGGGGGGAAGGGGGACACTGCTACCACATAGAGGAGCATTAGGAGGTTCTTTCAAATGAACCTGTGCACCGAATACTCTTATTGACACAGTGTCCAGGGGAGTTTCAGCATCTCCCTTTCGGTGATACCAATGGCTCAGAGAAGCAGCTCAGCTGCAACTCCTGACGTGAAACTGACACAGCAGGGACTGGAGCTCTCAGAAGCAGCCCTTAAGACCCGGGTCACTGCTGCCCAAAAACCTCATATGGCTGCTTCTACGGACACTGCGCTCCCCACTGCCTTCCCCTTGGAGATGCAGATCCCCTGCGATGCAAGACCTGCCCAGATCACTCCGCAGTTTGCGCATTTTAAACCTGAACTCTCCTGGGGGCCACTCTCGCCCAAGCTGAAGTGCCACTGTGTTAGGATGCACAGACACAGCAAGAGCCTCCCTGTCTCCATCTGCTCTTTCCAGCGGCTGCAAAACCCATCCAACCCCACTGCTGCCTGGCTCAGGGGTGCCAGGGGCACAGCCCCCTCCTGGGCTGATGCAGTGCCAGAGAAGGAGAGAGGAGAGTGGGAGCTTGAGGCGGCAGCAGGGCCATGCAAAGAGGGGGGCCAGTTGCGACTCGCAGCGCCTTGTACCAGTCCAGGCTCCCCCTTTAAAGTCCAGGGGCCAGGAGAGAGTCGCACAAGCAGCATCTGGGAGCCCTAATGCAGCTGCTTCCCAGAGCCCAGTCCCCGCAGTGCTCACCGAGCCCCGTGGGCAGGATCACCGAGGTGCCTGTCCGCTGCCCCAGGGGGAAGAATCCCTGGCCAGCAGCTGCCTGCCCTTCCTGGAGGAACTCCCTGTCGGAGAGCAGCGGGCTGAGTGGGGCCAGCAGCCGGGACCCCAGACGGGCAGCGGGCTGAGCGGGGCCAGCGGACAGGACCTCGACTGGCAGCAGCGTGCCATTAAAAATCGGCTCGCGTGCCACCTTTGGCATGCATGCTGTAGGTTGCCGACCCCTGGTTTAGATAATACTTAGTCCTGCCATGAATGCAGGGGACTGGATGACCCCTTGAGATCCCTTCCAGTCCTTTGCTTCTGTCTCTCTTGCATAGTCTATGAAAGATAGACCAGTTGAGCTCTCAGCCACACTTTCCCTGTTTGAGTAATTAATAGGCACCAGGTATCAGAGGGGTCCCTGTGTTAGTCTGGATCTGTAAAAAGCAACAGTCTCTCCTGGGGCACCTTTAAGACTAACAGATGTATTGGAGCATAAGCTTTCGTGGGTGAATGTCCACTTCGTCAGTGGGTATTCACCCACAAAAGCTTATGCTCCAATACATCTGTTAGTCTTAAAGGTGCCACAGGACTCTCTGTTGCTTTTAATAGGCACCAGGCCTCAGATGTAGCCACTTTAAAGAGTAGCAGTTAAAGCTCAGCATTGAAGTCCTGGTGTGTTTTCAATGGATCACAAAGATGCAAGGAGAAGTTAGTTATATTTGGATACTGGAATAAATAGGCCTTCAAATGACAAAAGAGAATCCTTTAATTTTATAAATGCTCACTCAACTGATGAATCCAAACAGATGTTCAAAATTCTTTCAAAATTCAACCAATTTAAATGAAAGCATAAACATTTCCACCGTTTCACCTTGAAACGGTTATGAATGTCACACAAAAAGCAGGTATGGTTAATACACATAACTGACATACAGATAATGATCAGTACTTAAAGTAGCAATAAAATGGTTAGAGATACAGTAAGTTTCTTTCTACAACATGACAGTCCTTCAAGGCACTGAAATACATCCACAGTTTTAACAGGTGACTGATAACCAGCAGTCACCACCAGCACTCTGGCATTTTTTGGTTCATACTTTAACAAAAGTCAGTGAGGGAAAGTCTCTTGCAAGGCATCTCCTTTTTAATATAATGTCTAAGAACTAGGAACAAAAGTAACTGACATTAAGTAGGTTATTTCCATACATGCACTTTAAATAGTAACTGATGCACTGCTTTTTATTCTTTTGGGGTTTCTGCTAATGCCATGTGTATTAGCAGCAATTAAGCTTCCTATGTAATTTTCCACAGTAATCAACTCTTCCCATCCAGGATTTTTGAAACCACTGTCAAGACACAGATCATTAAACTTCTTCGGTATGGTTAAATTGCCTTACATGTAAGTAGAGCCTTCAGACAGTTCCGCCATATCTTCAAAAAAGCTTTTCACTGTTAGGTCTTGATTTGCTACTTTTCCATGTGGCCAGAAAGTTTTTTTTTTTTTTTTTTTTTAAGTTTTGGAGTATTTGGTTTGTTTTTTTTACAGAGCAGTGCTTTCTGTATCATTGTCAACATTAAGCATGAGATGGTTGTGCAATTCTTTGCTTGCAGACTCTGTAGGAAGCTCTGAAGAGAGGCGCCTAAGTGGTTCTTGAACATTGGAATTGGAGTCTACAAAAAAAGCAGAAAAATGTAAAGTGTACAGTGTCTGGCCATGCATTAGATCTCAGGTATATTTCCTTATAAACAAAGGGAAAGGAACAGATCCAGGTAGGACAACAGTTTAACAGAGGTTTTGCAAGTGCAGAGCCTGCATATGCACACACAAGCCACTTCAGAAAAATTGAATGAGGTTTGGGTAGCTCCTCCCAGCCACCCCCGTCATTGTCACCTGCCTGACAGAAACAAGCTAAAAAAACTGAACATTTCAGTGTCAAATTACACTGTCTTGTAAGATTCCCAGCTTCTGCTGTAGACACTCACTCTGGAGGAAACAAGAATTAATTTTGCATCTATAAAGAGTATTAGTCAAATATCTCCCTATTACTTGTTAAGTAACAAACATGCATGATATCCAGGGGAGGTGTCTATTACAGGTAGAAGAAGAAGAAACTATTTAAAATCAACACAAATGGTCCCAAGAAAGGGTTGATTCAGCTTCTTTCCCCTTGCTGGGTAGGGAACATCTTGTAGTTTGTGTTTGATCAATGATGGGAGATTTTTGTTCTGATTCTTTCTGGTAGAGGTATCTAGAAAGTGACAGAGGGGATCTCAATCTTGCAGTTCTGGTGGTGTTAGGAACAGGGCAGAAAGCCAGGAAGAACAGCTAACCATTTGAATGAAAACATTCACCTCCGTGTTTCGGAAAGTAACCAAGTGTTCATAATATGCCACATACACTTCAGCTTCTCAAGACACAGATCAGTTATTTATTCCTCTGGCTCAAGCTGGCATGGAGAGGCAATTTTAAACCCCCTTGAAGAGCTCAAAGATATCAAACACTAAGCCTCAAACAGAAACAATGGGTAAGTATTCGTTTTACAAATGCATAAATGGAAGATCTGGGCCCAGGGATTGTCAGTGGCAGAGGTGGAATTAGAATTTAGGAGGATAACTCCTGCTCCTTCCCCAATTTAGCAACAAATCAAATTTATGTAAATCTTTGCTCAAGGGTGTTAGGAAAAAACAGCCTGGAAAATCCAGGTTACTGCAGTGATGTTGCTGTCTTTGTAGGTGGCACTGGAGTCCCTGAATCAATACCTCAAAGTCCTATGCTGATAGCTTTTTGCAGAACGCTTAATCAGGTCCTTACCACATGAAGTCATAAGATCCCATGGTCCTTTTTGTAATAGGATTCCAATTTACATAACTTTCAGCTGACTTAAATTCACTGTGTAGATTCAACCAGTAAGTTAGGCATTTCCTTCTCTAATTTTTGTACTATGGTGTTGTGTGAAAGAACCCAACACATATACCATCCATAAAGTGGCTGAATTTCAGTGATAAGTGAAATTGTACCTTTTTAATCCTTAATTCCAAAGCTCCTAGACTGTTAGGAATAAGGATAGTAAAGGTACAATAAAAACCTTCCAGATTTTAGAACAAGCAGCATGGTAAACAAAGATATATTTTGGTGAACCACCACTAAAAAAAAGTTAGATTTCTTCTTGTTTCCAGGGTAGAGCAAAACTAATTTTTGTTTAATACTGAAATAAAGAGATTACAATTTTAAGAACTTTTAAAAAAGTATTAAAGGAACTTTGAAGACTTAGTAACTCATACACAACGTTCTTATACTGCCATCACCACAAGCATTACATACTAGACTCAAATGCCAGTAAAGAGACAAGGTGGATGATGTAATATCTTTTATTGGACCATCTTCTGTTGGTGAAAGAGAAGCTTTCAAGCTACACAGAGGTCGTCTTCCCCACACCTGAAGAAGAGCTCTGTGTAGCTTGAAAGCGTCTTTCACCCACAAAAGTTGGTTCAATGAAAGATATTACCTAACCCATCTTGTCTCTCATATCCTGGAACCAATAAGTTTACAACACTGCAAGTTAAAATTACAGACATTCCGAATCCATCTCAGTATTTTATACCTTTTAAAATTCAGACTGCAGGGATGAACAAAGTTTTTTTTTAAATGGCAGGGGCCTTGGAAGCATTTACACACTTAGCATCTTACACTTTCTACAAATTTAGTACTATTGAATTTGCACTAGTGGTTTAGTATTCCAAGAGCTTGTTTGCAGAATCATGTTAGACTGTCGTAACCTCCAGGGGAAGGCATGGGACAGGAGCACTCCTCATCACTACTTCATTGTGAAGGATGGACTAGAAAAGGGAGGGTGACCGTTAACAGGAGGATAATGGGGTAAGATTTTTTTTTTGCTACAACAGAAAAACAATAGTAAAAAGGCACAGCTTCTTCAAATACAACACAGAATAGAGATAAAACCCATTTATGTTATGATTCCCATTAAATAAAAAAGTAAAAGAAGACATGAGAAATTAGTGATGCAAAACATGAACTACATTCTAGTCTTGAATGCATTTAGTATTTGTTAAATTTAGGGTAAGCATAAAATAGAAGAGCCATTCTTTTTGCATGCTATATTAATCGGAATGCAAGCAAGCAGCGTTATGGTGACAGATTAGTAGTGGGCATTAGTGCACATTCAGTCATGAACGAGCAATGTCTTTGGCCAATCAAATGCCTTTTCCTTACCATTAAACTTTCCAATTTCAGTTCACATTGAATAATGCAGGTCAAACATCTAGATTGTTTAATAAAATTTTCAATTAGCATTTAGAGCTAATTACTTTACAACCATTAACAAGATTTGAAGAGTTACTCAAATCTAAAGCATGACTAAGGAGTTGGTATAACAGACATGCTGCAGCTTTTCAGGGGTTACAGTTCAAATGTTAGACATTTATTGCTAGTTTTAATTCGGAGTTCCATAGTTTCAGCTTGTGAGAGTCTGATTTTCCCTAGTATGCTATTTATTGTTAATCATAAAGTTAAAAGACAGCCTATATACACATGGATCAGTTAAACATATTTAACAACGGAGCCAATTCATGAAAGCTAGGGCAGCCCAGTTGTCTTTAAAATAAGTGCTTTTAAGGTGCACCTGTAATAAGAGTAACTGCTCCGTAACTTTTAAGTAGTATGATGTCTGGTGTTCGGTTAAGGATGAAATTTTATCTTCCACCATAGTCTGTATGATTGTCTCTTTAGTCTCCAAACAGCGGATGATCCTAGCCTAGTGTGGCTTGCAAGGGGTAAACCTGAGCATTGAGATTCAGCCTTTTCTCCAAATTCCCTAGCTTTCAGGAGATTTCTTGAATATTTTCTGAATGTATTTGTTAGATTTAATATAAAATCCAATAATATAAACACTCCTGCTTTTCCCTAGTCATGTAATAATGCCAGTAAAGTTCTTGCACTATTACTTATATCAGCCACTATCTGGCTGATTTGCTAAAGCTTGCTCACTAAAGATTAAATTACTTTAGTACTTGTGGCCTTAAACTTTTCCAGTCTGACACTGTACAAATGGCATCATTTGAGATACAGTTGGCAGAGTCAGTCCCTGGATACATTAAGAAAATAGGGGAATCAAATCAAACACTTTAGTTCTGCTTTAAGTGGCTTCTTTTACTAAACAAATGGAATTCCCCAGCACAGACTTGCAGGAATGTTGTATGGTTACTGATATAGCCACGCCTCTCAGCTGTGCAGATTGCTGTACTCTGTTGTGATTGCCTCATTTGAATAATCATTTAATGTTACAACAGATACGTAAAGTCCTGTATTCTGAATGGCTATTATCCAAAGAGGAGGGATTTGCCTAATTACATGGCTATTCCTAAATAACCCTACGGGATTGACCTGACTAATAAAACTCAGTTTTTAGCTGTTTGCCAGCAACAAAGCCACTACCTCAGATGAAGCAGGAAACTCCATGTATATGGAAAAATACACCGAAGCCCAAACAAAATGAGGTAGTCAAACTGCAGAAACCAACATTTGGGAAAGGAGGCTCAGCCCTTCCTCCCTGCCCTACATGTCAGGGTGGCTCTTATTCCCCAGAATAATTCACTGTCAAGCATGCTGCAAGAATCCCAGCCTTCAGCACTATTTTCCCAGCTCAATTTGGAAACAGAATTTTGCTGTTATTCTGGAGAGATTAATGTAGCTGACCTGTGAAGAGCAGGAGCGAGATGGAAGAGGACAAAAGATTAAAGCCCTTTTTAAAGCTGTTCACTTTTCAGCAGTTTGACAGCCAGTTTAGTGGTAGTTTCATTTAGAAATTGCAATTACAATTAAGCTTCTCAGTACAATATTAATTTAAGTGCATTGTCTATAAATCCTGTAATAACCACGTCCTGGGGTAATCAACTCAGGTATAAAGAACGCGGAGTACTTGTGGCACCTTGGAGACTAACAAATTTATTTGGGCATAAGCTTTCATGGGCTAAAACCCACTTCATCAGATGCATGGAGTGGAAAATACAGTAGGAAGATATGTGGCCTCAGTTTATTCAGCCCACCATAAATTGTTGCCTCAAAACAGATAGCACATGTAAGCCATTACATTAGGCGACTGTCAAGTTTCTAAACAACCGATTCTTTGGACAGCTTGTCATGGAATAGACCTGTTGCACCAGTGAGGAGGCTAGAGAGCTTACAGAATGCAAATACAAACATGCCAGAATGCCAAGAGATGCTGCCAGTAGCTTTTCTGCATTGGGGTTTAGTTCATGAACAGTGTGCGCTTTCTATGAGTAAGTTCCAAGCAGTTAAAATCCAATTAATCAAAATCCTAGTGTAAAAGCTGCATTAGAAACAAAATATGAGTGGCAAAGTTTGCCTGTGCTAACTCCCAACTCTTCAGTTTGGCAAAAGTTAACCAAGGGGAACAGACGTTTAACATGGGCACTATGTCACTTTAGACTCCAGAAGTGGTAGTTCTGGTAACAGCTGCGTTAGGTTTTTAAGTGTTAATTATTTGCCTGGTTTTACAAGGTACACTTTAAGGAGGGTTCTTTTCAAAAAAGCTTGCAAGTGAATATCAAAATGAAACATGGGTCCTAATGTCTGTTACAAACTGGACGGCGTGTGTAATCATGAGATACAGTGCAAATCTGACAAAAGCACACATTTTAAAGCGCATGAACAAAATAAAGCTACAGATAAAAATAGCTGCGCAGGAGCATTTGTAGCTATATTGCAGGGTTTTGATCAGTACAAACCTTATTCGCAGTAACCTTCCCCACCTGTGAAGGCATCATGGGGTAGAGCTATTAGGTAACAGAATATAGTTCGCATTCCAAACAAAATTAGTCTTTATTCTAGATAGCCGAAGTGTCATTGGAAAGGATTTTAACCATTAACAAATAAGCATCTTTAAAAGCATTAGTCTTATGTTCACTACCTTTCCTTTTTAAAGTGTCTAAAAAAGTCAGACTTAGCAGGAAGACATTTCAAAGGTGCTGGTTTTTGTGACTGATGGTTACATTTTTCATCAAGATTTAAATTAATTATTACCACCTATCATCTATAAAATGCAGACTCACTGTTCCTGTGGGAGCCTGCAACCACCACCTTGTGCCCATAAGGGTATGTCTACACTGCAATCAGAGGTGAGGTGATGTAACTAGCCTGAACAATAGCAGTGAAGCCACAGCAGCACAGACTAGCCGTTTGAATAGATTCCCTGGGTCCCCAAACGGGCTTGTATAGCCCATCCTGCTGCAGCTTCACTGCTATTGTTATTTGCATCTCTGACTGCAGTGTAGACATACTTGGAGTAGCATGGGACATTATGCTGCAATACTGAGATGCATATTTATACCAGGCCATGGTGTTCAAAAACAATTAGTGATTTTGGGTGCCCAATTTGGAACATCTTAATGGGGGCCTGATTTTCACCCTCTGAAAAGTCAGGTCCATTAACATTGTGTCAGGGCTCACAAAGGCATTAGCCACTTCAGAAAACTTGGCTTAGAATACGTGCTTAATGTGTTCTCCTTGCCTAGGCCTCCTCCCACTTCAAAACATTTGCCATTTCTGCAGCTGGTGCCTACGTAATGGTAGCTGCCATGATGTGAAGAGCTTGGGAAAGCCATTTAAAGTTGAGTCCTGTAACAATGCTCTGCTGTCAAGGCTGGAAAACATATTTAGAAAGTAAATCACATTCATTCTTATAAGAACAAAAAGTTCTCTCCATGGAAAGTGCTGGACAGTTCTCTGCAGAGACCTTGTATACCAGAATATGCAGGTCAAGCATTTGAACAAAATAAAACCAGTAAGTTAATAACTGAGCGTGCCTTTCGTATTTCACCAAAGAAGGTTCATCGGTATATTTTAACTTGATGTTTACAGCAGTAGACATTCCCCCAGCCCCAAAATATATTAACATGCTACAGCATACAAAGAAGAATTCACTTACCAGTTATTATTTTGGAAGCAGTTTGAGAGGGATTTGTAAGAACACTGTCTCCAGATGAATGAGAAACAGGAGGATGAGGTGGTGGGGGAACATTAGGTCGGTTCCGGGGTTTTGGTACTGGCTTTGGTCTCGGTAATGTACCAGTCTGAGGAGGAGAAGGAGACTGCGAAGTTTCTTGGGTAGACAACTGCAGCGGAAATAGTGCTGAGCTAGCATTGTGTTTTCCTAGAGGAGGCGTATCAGGTGGCGTTGGAGTCTGAGGAGGAGTACAAGATGGCTGTTCAGGTCCATATTCGCCACTAGGTACAGCAGGTGGAGAAGATACTTGACTATTTAGTTTAGGGTGCAGTGGAGGAGTAGCCTGTGTTGGGGGCTGTGGAGGTGGGTGGTTAGGAGCTTGTATTGGGGAGAGGCTGCTGGAGTATCTCCGAGGTGCAGAAACCTGGGAAGAGGTGGGGACTGCCCCAGGGTTTGTAAGTTGACCAGGAGGAGAAGGACTTCTTGTGGGTGGTTTTGGAGAGACAGAAGGTAGTTGAGCTGCTGCCACAGAACCATGGTTTCCTGGCTGCCCAGGTGGAGGTTTGGGAGGTGCTGGTGCAGGCTTTTTAACAGCTTTGAGAGACATTGATAAGAATATATTAGTTACTATGTACAGTTGAAATAAAACCTTGAAATAAGGGAATGAGTAACATCCTTTAAAATGCCCAGATGCTTTCCAATTGAAATTATCCAGGCCTACTACTGTTGTAGTTTCATATTGGTTACCAAGAAATATAGACAAAGATTATTAATCAGCAAACTCCTGCCTGAGTGATACCATTGAACACTGTTGGCAACATCACAGTATTCTTCAGACTTGTCCATGGTAGCACACTCAAATGTAAGTAGGTTTTGGTAAAATACATTGTTGAACTATTTGCTTGAGTGGAGAATTGGTCCATTCAAATAAACCCGGAGTGCAATAACCGACAACGATCCCAGAAAACAGCTACTTGGGCAAGCACCCAGCTGTGAGGTCAATATTTTAACCACAATTGTTTAAGAAATGAGTCTAGTCACACTTTGAAAACTGCAAACAAGAACCCAACATACCTCGCCTCACTGCGTGGGGGCTGGGACCAGCAGCATTCTGTGGTTGACTAACACAAAGCTGGTTAGAGCTACTGGATGACTGCGGCTGGTTCTGCGTAGTGCTTAAGTGACCACCATTTCTCACAGGTGGAGGAGTAGTTGAAGCTGCAGTGTCCCTGGGCTTTGAGGAACTGAAAATTTAAAACACCTGAATCAGAAGTTGCTTTTGAAATACCTCTTCCCCCAGATGTACTGCACCAAACTCATGGGCTTACACTAGAAACAGGTAAATTCCAGATACAGGTGTCCGAGTCATGGGAAACCAAGATTCCTGTACTAAAATGGTATCTGAAGGGATTCTGAGTTACAAGTGAAGTAATGAGACTGTGCATCTCTAGAGCTGCCATGGTCAGCTGTCCACTTCAAGCTTGTCTACACTTGAAACAGTGCAGCAGCACAGCTGCAGCACTTCAGTGTAGACGCTACCTATGCTGATGGGAGGGACAGTGTAAATCCACCTCTCCAAGAGGTGAAAACAGAAGAATTTTTCCATCGACCTAGCGCTGTCTACACAGGGACTTAGGTCAGCTTTAAAATGCCGCTCACAGGTGTGGATTTTTCACACACGATGTAATTAAACCAACCTTATTTTCTAGCGTAGACCAAGTCTTAGTCTTAAGTGGGCCCTGCTGACTACGTTTGATATTGTCTCACCAAAACAATGATCTGGAGTACAAATCTATAGCCAGCCTTGCATGATCGCCGGAATACATATTTACATTAATTACTGTTCTAATACCAACTGTATTGTGTTGAAGAGGAGTCAATACATTTAAGGCTGGTTCATCAGACTCCCAACTTGAACGTTCATGGAAAACACTTCGATTACTCTAAAAAAACTAACCCCATTTTAAGTCACCGTGTGTTTGTGGCTTTAACAGAATAACCTCTGTTGCCCCAGCATTGCAGGACATCTCAAATAGCAGCTAGTTTGATATACTCAGAGGTGAGATTGGGGAATAAAAGTGGGGATGCTCTGTTAAGCTCTGCCCACACAAGGTCATGTGAGTCACCAGAATGAGACACTGCTCACATTAAATCATGCAGATATTCAGTGTGCAGGCAGTTCTGAGCTCCTCTGGCTTCTTGGCGTGGCTCCTTGACTGGGGGAAATGTCTTGAGACAAGACAGCAGCAATTTTTTACCACAGTGTAGCTACCCGATACCACCCTCCCACCTCCCTCCCGGAGTTTAGTTTTTAACTTCCATGTAGCTTGTCAGGGTAGGGACTATAGTTCAAGACTGACATTGAAATACCCATCTTGGTATAACTCCCCTCCACCACTACCACCTTGTGCACAGTCCGGATGTGCATAGTGATACCAACACTGGCTATCTGATCTAACACCTCACTGAGCTGAGATAGGCCAAACCTCAGGGCTATTGCAGGGGCCCTGCAACAGACTCAGACATCTTTGCATTGGTTACGCTTTATTCACATTTGAAGTTTCCCTAGCAATGTAACAGCTACAGACTATTTTAAAGGAGAGCTGAGATTCTGGAGAACATGACAGTAGCTCTTGATTGAGCCATTGACACTACATAACCTCTGACCTAGATATTGCAGCATATCAAACTGCCCTGCAGAGAGCGGAGAAGCATTGTGATGCTCTTGGCTCTGAGTGCAGCTGTAGGCAGGAGGACTGGAAAATCCATGCTGAAGCTGCCACTAGGGGGGCACGGTTGAGGCTGCCTGATAAAAGAAGTAGCTTGTTCTTTAATCATGCATGACCCACAAGCAGCGCCAGAGAAGCTGCCATGGGATCTGCTTCTGCCAGACAGACCACCAAGGTACTTCAGAGGAAGACAGGAGGTTAGTGGGGACCTACAATGGAGAAAGTACGGAGGCGTGGGGATCTGTATAAAGATCTAGGCATTGAGCAGGGCCGGAGGAAGAGTGAAGCCACCAGGGCATACGAGAACCAAGGAGTCTGAATGGTTTGTGTGGAGTGCAGGTTGTGGGGAATACATTTTCCCCCTAATCCATATGTCCTCCTTCCTTCCCACACACATGCTGTTTTACTTCTCCTGCAATTCCCAAACCCTATACTTGCCTCACAATAAAAAAAAAAAAAAAAAAAACTATGCCTGATCATTTTGCCTGCATGTTGTACGTTCCCCTCCCCAGTCTGTATTGTTAGATTGTAATCTTGAATTTGGAGAGGGTATCAGCTTTTACAAGATCCAACGCCACTGAAGAATTCATTAACACGTAACAAGAAAGCTTTTGTGTAGATAAATTTAGGTAAGAAAAATGATCAGTACATTCCCTTAAAGGCAGAGAACAACCCCTTCTACACAGCTGTACTTCTGAATCCACTAGTACTGTCCTTGATTGCTAATAGCTTGGGTGTAGTTCATGTTTTCAGAGTTAGAGATCTTGGGCATTGTTAATTTAGGAGAGTTAATCCATTATGATCAGATCTGCAAGAATACTTCACTTTTGTTCCCAAGTGACAAAGTGCAAAGTTACTGATCTGAACCAATCCAGCAATGGCACCTGTGGCCTGTTTTACTTTATGGGAGGTTGCCTAAAAGACTAATCCTCTGCAAACTTCACTTTAAAATGGTTTACCAGCTCTCACTTGGACGAAGCAGAATACCAAAAGCAAAGTCTTACATTAACCCTAGAGGGTGAAAAGGCATGGGCAAATCTGTTGTAATTAGTCTCCAGATCAAAATATATAGTGACTAGCAAAAAAATAAATGATTGCATATAATTTCAATACCAGTCAAGTGGTGAAAATCTAATATACCATTGTGCTAAAGAAACTGATGCCAAAGAGTGATAAATTGACTTCTGACTTGCTGTATAAGGGTTAAGATTACGTCTGTTCCTTGCTAGCTAACACACTTGCTAACGAAAAGCAAACAAGACATGAATCTAGATCACTTAACAGAAATGACCAAGACAAGACTTACAGGCTTCTAGTATTGCCACTGAGTTTCTTAGTGCTTTCAGCAATAAACTGAGCCTGAGTTTTGAAGATACTTCCAGGATTATGACTTGAAGAGATCAATCAATAGAGGGCAGCCGAGTATACTGATGGAGACTTCTTGAAAATTCTCATGTTGTAAGACAGATTTTATAGTAATTAACTTCAAATTAAAAAGAGAAAGATGCATAATCATCTCTTGTATGGTGCTTTTTATCATATATCTCAAAGCACTTTACAAAAAGGGAATGTATATTCAAGTTAGACGGTACCCTGTTGATTAATTTATACTGTCAGAGACCAGTTTGTTGCTGAAGCAGCCTGTTAAGCCACTGCCAACAGAAGCCAGACTTCTTACCTGACATCCTCATTTCCTTGACTTTGTAAATGTTCTGCTGTGCCAGCAAAGGGAGCAAAAGTTGCACTTACTGGGCTGGTTTCAGCCACAGAACCCTGTGAATGCTGCTCTGCTACAGGCTGAGCCAGCATGCCAGCCTCAGTAGGTGGAAGTGGTGGCTGGAAAGCTGGGGATGTGTGCTTTCTATTTATAGTGCCACATCTCCGAGGATTCACTTGGAAGTCCACAACCTTGACACCAAAGCTAGAGAGAAGAGAGAGTGAACACACACCATGCAGGCCAACTCCAGATAAATAAAGCCAAAGAGCAATATTGCATGTTATAACTCAGACAGCAACCCATGTTGCTTAGCATGCAAAAAAGCAACAAGGAAAGCTTCACCTTTCTCCATATAACACCACTATTGTTAAGACATGCAACACAACTTGACTTATTCACACAGAAGGGCAAACTAAACATCAGTGGGATGGGCTATTCAATTACAAGTTGAAGACACATTGATGCAAGTGAGATCTGAGTGCTGAGTAATTTTACCACACTGGTAAATATATACAAATTTCCTTAGACACCAGGATATCTTCAGACTTTGAACATTAGGTGTTTTGCAAACTTTTTAAAATGGTATCTTCAAGTCTCCATATAGACTTCAAGATAAACATTTATTTCCTAAAGAAAGGCTTATATACATTTGCATGGTTAAAAGCATGAAAAAAGGAAGGAAACTACTACCTTATTTAACTATGGATAAACTCTGCCATTCCAACATATGCCATTTTAAAAAGCTAACACAGCATGTTCTAGAAATATTTGTTTTGACATGGTTAAAATCCACTAAAACAAGAAAGAATGAACCTTGAATTGATTCTCCTTTCCCCCCTCCGTCAATACTGTTCACCACATGACAGCAGTAGGGAAATCTAGTATACAGTTGTGATAAATAAAATAATTTGCATGCGTCTAACCATAGTTAAAACCAAGGTAACAATTTAACATTTGCATAAGGAGTTAGAACAGCACATCCCTTAAATACGGATATGGAAAACTGATAACAAATGCACTACATGTTATTGTATGGGGCACATCTGCCATGGTATACTGTACCATCGTCAAATCAGAAGTCTTTTATCATGAAGGCACCAGATAACACCACTTCAGCCTGTGGTTTTAAACAGAAGCCTTGGAACATTCAAAAGTTAAAGCAATAGATACTATCAAATGTACTTTTATTTTTAATGGATTATTTTGAGACCTAAAAATCTAGGAGTTGGGAATATTGTAAACAGAAGCAGTAATTATCTGCTTGACTTATCATGCAGAGAGCATAACTTGAAGTAAATGCCAGTACGTTACCTTTGACCCTTCCTCAGGCTGCAATAATATGAGGGGAAATAAATCACTCACGGGTTATCTAGGAGTATTTCCATAGAATTCCCCTTCTGACCACAATTTTTTAATTTTATTTTAAGATGAGCTACGAAACATGTCAAATTACAACCTCCTCCGTGATTGGGAGTTCTCAGTGTGGGCTAATGGCTGTAAAAAATTACAGGAGCTAAACGTACCCTTCCTTCTTCAGCAAATCGCCTTCCATTACAGCCATGCTGACAGGCCTCTTCCTCTCCAGTGTCCCCGACTCAGACTCACTCCCAAGTTGTGAGGTGTGATTGGAATTAGTGGCAGGTAATGCAACAAATGCTCCAGATACATTAAAATCCACATCTGGATGAAGACAGATAAAGCATTGTAAGACACGTATGTACACAGAAGCAGTGCATCAACATTTTATATTCCTAATTATTTAACAGTGTAGGAATACCATGGAACTAGTATTGACAGAATTCCTCCCATCACTGCAAGTCTTTACCTTCAGGGAAGAACCAGTCTGCATGCTGAATTATTGGCTCTATAATTGCTACCACATGGACAGAAGTTGCTGCTGCCATTTCAGCAAGAGATCTGTGGACAAAATTCAGAAGATCGTGATCTTGGATACAGACACCTCTTTCGAAGCTAAAAATACTGTTGGTTTTTTTCATTTTGCATGCCGAAAGTTGTGAATTAAACGAGTGCCACTACACACTTAATTACTGCCACAAAAAAACAACAACCAAGCACAGGCTTTTTCCAGAATATTCTAAACTTCCACAAAGTGCATGGAATGGAAAAATTCTGAAAACTACACAGCCTTTATGCCACTGGTCTGTGTGCAATTTCATAATGTTTGCTGGAGGAAGAGAGCAGACATGCTCCTGAAATCCCACCCTTTTACAATTCATTTCTCAACAACTTGTTTAAGACCTTTTCAGATCTTGGGTAAGCACTTACAGCTATATTTCTATTCTTTACTGAAGATACAATTAGTAGTAGTATTTAAAAACCAACTTACCCTTCAGTCTTTGCCCATAGCAAGTTGGGGCCTAACACTATTGCAATGTTGCTGGGTGTCATTTTGTTAATGTCACTGTTCTGTGCAAGTGTTGCTAGGAATTTGATTAGATACCTACAAAGAATGAATCCAAGTCATTAGACAGTTATGGTGGCAACAGCTAACTACACACAATGCTCTGCTAGCACATGACTGATAACAATTGCTGTCTCTCATTGGAGGGGATGCGGCTAACTGGAATCACACAGAGATTAAACATTTCAAAATCAAGCTTCCAGAAACTCCTAAGGGTGACTGTGGTAAAAATGGGACTAACATTTCATGCTTAGTAGTTTGCTACTAATTTTCTTCCCATTACTCAATGAAAATTGAGCTTACTGAGAAAGTGACTAATAGTTGGAAAATACCTCCCATCTTAAGCATGGAAGAACTAGCATGCCTTCCAAAACTTTAATATATTTACAGCAGAAACTAGAGTATTGAGGTTAGAATGATCATGCACTAGGAAAGCACATTAAATAAAGACAAAATACCATATTACAGTAAACATTTTCCTGTCATGACTACTCAGAGACCTTGTTTTCCCTGTGTTTCACTCTGAGGGTGAAATCAGCAAGAGGGTTAGCTACTTAGGAAGAAGCCAGGTGCAGTGTCGGAGCTTGGGAAGTTCTCATGGATAAGGAATACTATGTGAGAAGTTGAGAAACCTTACATAGTGAGTGTTGGTTTATGTAAAGCACCACTGGAGTGATGCTACAGGAGCTACATTACTGTTCTATGATCAGTCCAGGGCGTTAGAGAATAGGGAACAATTCTACGGGACTCCACTTCAAGGAATTAATAAAAGTGAATGGAACCATCAACAGTGACACTAAGGCACTTTGTGCCTTGATAAAACAAGATGTCCCTTTACAATCCTAATGGATTGTAAACAGATAAATACAAACCAGATCAAAATGCATATCATTATTCATCCTAGTCTTGAAACAGGTTAGACCTTTTAGCATTGAAGCTGTAGTGCTAAAAACTGTAGCAATTGTTCTTAATGTACCTGAAATTAGCTAGGTTAGGCTTTGGCAATCTTTTACAAATTTTCCATAATTCTTGCAGCTTCTTGTCCTGGTCCTGTATGCTGTGGGGAAGAGAAATTTTAGATCAGCAAACAGAATTCCTTCAGCTACCAGCAAAGGAAAAGCAGAGTCTATATGCTTCCACCTATCTATAATTATCCTCTTGCCTCTGCATTCACTCATTTAATAACTGCTCTGAATCCCTTCATTAACTCTGCTTGTAATAGGCAATGCCCTTTGCACATATCGCACAGTGTGTAACCAAGAGTCTGAAGTAGTTTAATACTCAAATGTAGTGTAAGCTGTTTTACTGAAGTATATTTTAATGCTTTTAAAACCAACTCAGGACACTAATGCACAAAAGTTTGAAGATTAATTCAGCACACGAATATTTACTAGCTGGAGTTGAAAGACAATTAGCACAAAGGTGTAAACCTGTGAACTTTTCCATAAGTTCATTTTTCCTCACTTAGTAACACAATTCAGCACACACACACATTTCTTTGCATATCTAGATTTTAAGTGCTCTTACTTTGCGGCTTGCGTCCATTCTTCATACAGACTGTAGGTCATTAAAGGTTCAGGCAACTCTCGTAAATAAGACTTCAGGGCACCTGCAAGTAGGGAGACATTCTTAGCCAGTAGATATCACAGACTCGTTTTAGATTTTGTTTGAAACAATCTTGGCTTCAATCCTTGCACCTCTGAAGCCCCACTGAAGTCAACGCAGGATCAGGCCTCAGACTGAACCCACTTCAGACGTTAGATTTGTACAGCACTTCACAGAATGGGGCCTACCACTGGACGCTACAGGGATCATTTACTAATCTAGCTGACAAGAGTACACACTATAAAGCCTCAAGATGGTGCTACCAGGTAAGAGCTACAGTCACAACTGTACATGCCTTAGTATCTCTTGATCATTTTAATAGTCCTGTCATGAGAAATATGACACTCGTACGAACATCGCTACCTGAATTTTGAACACTGCTCTGGCCTTACAAAAATCAACATGCAAAACTTTCACGGCACGCGCACCCTACGCTTGATCTCTAAGGCTATGCAGTTAGGGGGGAAGATTCATTTTATTTTCGTTTACAGATCATATCTAATATCGTAAAATGCTGTAATATGTCTGCCAGGCTAAACATGAAATACCTGCAACAGCATGGGGGTCTGAATAAAATTCATCTAGCTGGGAAGTAGAACAGTCCAATGCAGCTTTCAGCTTCTTTAACTTGGAGGCTCCGGCAGCAATTCTGAATAAGCCCTACATGGTGAGAATTAAAGTGTCAAATTCACTTGATCAATAGCTGGTCTCATCTTTCAGACTTGCAATACTATCACACTTAGACCCCGTCCAGACTACCCGCCCGGATCGGCGGGTAGCCATCGAACTATCGGGGATCGAATTATCGCGTCTTGTCTGGACGCGATAAGTCGATCCCCGAACGCGCTACTTCGAACTCCGGTACTCCTGCAGGGCGAGCGGAGTTACCGGAGTCGACGTGGGAGCCGCGAACTTCGATCGCGGCGCCGCGCGGACGCGAGGTAAGCGCGCCAAATTCGAACTAAGATACTTCGACTTCAGCTACGCGAATAGCGTAGCTGAAGTCGAAGTATCTTAGTTCGATCCCGCCCCTAGTGTGGACCAGCCCTTACAGTACTATGACCCAGACTCCATTTTCACAGCAGTTACAAGTTTTTAACATTACAACTGTGCCATGACTGAGTCAGCTCTTGTTGCACTGAAAAGAGGAGAATACGTACCTGTAACTGGAGGCTCTTTGAGGGTGTGGGGTCCCTATTGGTATTCCAATCATAGGTGCGTCAGCGTGCCATGTGCTGGAGCTGGAAGGTTTCCGTAGCAGTGTCCATTGATGCACATGTGCATCTCCTCATGCTCCCAGCTGAGTGGGTCGACAGCTCTCCAGTGACCCCCTTACCGCTAAGTATGCCAGTCTGCAGCAGATGGGATGGAGGGCGAGTATTGGAATACCAACAGGGATCTCACATTGCGAAGAACCTCCAGTTACAGATCAGTAACTTCAAGTGGTGGTCCCTATATGTATTCCAATCGTGGTGAGCGGCGAGCAGTAATCAGTGTGGAGGCGGGTGCAAGGATGCAGAAGAAAATGCAGTCTAATACAGCACGGCCCACAGCCACTGCCTGGGTGATACCACAGTAGGAGGTGAAGGTGTGAACGGATTGCCATGTTGCTGTTTGACTGATGTCCTGCCAGGAACATGCGCTAGGTATGCCAATGTGGTAGCTTGCGCTCGCATAGAATGTGCTATAATTGTATCCGGTGGTTGTACGTCCAAGCACGTAGCACGTCCAGATGCACCCAGAGATCCATTTTGAGATCCGCTGGCAGGAGAGTGCATGGCCTTTGGATTGGTCTGCAACTGCTACAACTAGCAATTGCAGACTTTTGGGTGATGCCCGAAAGACACGGGACCTCTGGAGGTAGGCAGCTATGGCACTGTGGACAACAAGGGAGCGAAGGGTTCTGTTTGCCTTGGCGGCATACACGGCCTATTATAAACTTGGCTGGGAGCACAAGGAGATGCACGGTGCATGCGCGGGTCAACGGACACTGCTACGAAACCTTCCGGCTCCAGCGCATGTGCACCCACAATAGAAATACAAATAGGGACCATCACTCGAAGAAGAACTAAGGGATAACCATGCTCTTTCCTGTCTCTCTGCTTTTCTACATTTAGGTTAAGTTGCATCTGATTCTTGGATGTAATTGAAAAACAATCTTGAAAGGCCTATATCATACCAGTGGACAAAATGCCATATGCAATTATACACCTTAGCGCACACACTGATAGGTATAGCAGCTATTTCCCCCACCCAATAGTTTTACTGGGCTCTACTGTGTCAATTTTTTCCCTTTGAGTTGAGCCTTTTACAGGAGTAAAAGACTACCGCGCATTAAGTAGAAGTTCCTACCTCCTCTTTCATTCCTGTTTCCAAGAGCATCATTACACAGGCTTCAATTGGGAGTGCAATTTCACGACCACTGCGTTTGAGATGCTCTTCCAATGGCGTTCCAAAGGCTGGCTTTTCGGTCCATTTGTCTAGTTAAAGAGTAGAAAAACACTGAGCAAGATATCCAATAACATTGAATTATACCTCAGAGAAGGTTAGAGAAGAGTCTCCAGTATGGTAATAGGAATTTAAAAAAAATACTGCAAGCTTGAGCCTTGATTTGTAAAGCCCCTTAAATTTACGAGTAAAGAGAAAGATGATGAGCCTGCAGGTGTTACCAAGACTGTAAAAAAAATAATGATCCATCTCTCTTGGATAGTGTATCAAATATTTATTCCTTTGTATAAGTGGAAGACATTATGTCCCCACCACGCTTTAGTTGGAACATTCATGTGGTTTTAAATTTATTAAGAAGTTCATTCTGATTCTCTGAGACCCCAAAGTGTAGATTTGCAATCCTCTTGTAGATAAAGAATTTTGCTCAGAATAAGTTCAAATTGCTTGGTCTGAGCTGTTTGTAGTATGGTTTTACCTGCAGCTGACATTGTGTGTTAACAGCTAAGCCAAACACAAAGCCTACTACTGTGTTAAAAAGTCAGTTATTTAGAAACTTATAATTAGTAGCCCCATGTCTCCATTAGAATCACCATATTAAAGGGCCTGTCATTGTTCTAATATCAAGCCTACCCTCCCTTTTCCAAAAAAAAGCATTCAAGCTCACTTGAAAATTTTCCTCACGGCTGCAAGACTTGGGGGTTTTTTTTGGTTTTTTTTTTAAAGTTTGACACAAAATGTTTTCCCCATAAGAGACCAACTTGCCTTGCACCCTATAACAAATTCTCTCTCTTTTTAGCCACACTTCTCTGCTGTTGTCATTGAAAAAATGCATATAAAGCATTGACAGCCTGTCAGTCTATATCATGCACTATTTCTTTCAGAAAGAAAAAAGGAAAGAGCTGAGTATACCAGGTTTGAAAGATTCTAGTGCAGATGCACTGTGGCTTCTTCTAAGGTTTCCATACCGCATATATGCAATATAAAAAGCTGTACCGCCACTACCTGGCATTTATTTGGCCTTTTTCATCCACCGATCGCAAAGTGCTTTACAAAAGGCAAGCAAGCCATAATTATCCCAATTTTTACAAACAGTGGCAAGACTGAGGTGCAGAGAGCTTAAGAGTCACTCAAAGTCACAATAACTTAGAGCAGAGGTGGGAAAAGAACCCAAGTCTGCTCCAGGCATCCACTGGACCATTCTGCCTCCCAGCATGCTTTTGAAGTGATACAGACTGCTATATAATACTTAGCACTTATGCAGTACTTAGTCTTTCAAGTGTTGAACAAACTGGTTAATGAATACGCAAGGAAGCAAGCCAGTGCAGTCAGACCTAGGTTCCCTTAAATACAGAACAGACCTCAATTGTCCACAGCATTCCACCATGGCACTACATAAAAGATACTTATTAGGTTGCACTAGCCTGTTAAATAGCGTCTTCCATTAGGTCTATCAAATGCAGATATTGTGCGTCTCTCTTCCAGCGAAATCAGATCTCAAAATTTCCGTGCTTTAGAGAATTTACGAATTTCCTCTTGGTCCATAGCTTGATATGCTCTGCCAAAGTCTCAGCACATTTGATACCGATCACAATATAGTGGGGTCTCAGACTTTGCTCAAGCTAAACCCTTTGGCATTAGTGGGCACCATGCTGGTGAGGGTGAGATTTAGGACAATGTAAGGGTACTCCTAAACTCAAGCTGACTAATGCGCAGCCTGATAGAACAGATGTACCTGCCTCATTTAGATGTACCCTGAATAGTTGATGTAGGCTAGCTCTGCAGTCTTGGACACTTAGAATTAGCCACAGAATTCAGGGGCCAGGATGTAGTTGCAATATAATATGCACGAAGAAAGGGGGGTTCAGGAAAAAACCCATCACCCACAAAGTTTAGACTCAGACTTAAGGCCAGAAGGGACCATCGTGATCATCTAGTCTAACCTCTCGCACATTGCAGGCCAGAAAACCTCATCCACCCCCTCCTGTAGTAGGCCCGCGACCTCTGGATGAATTACTGAAGTCCTCAAAACTTGATTTAAAGACAAAGTTACAGAGAATTCACAATTTACTTTAGTTCAAACCAGCAAGTGCCCCTGCCCCATGCTGCAAAGGCAGGGAAAAACCACTTGGGGAGGGGTTTGAATCCCACAATACTAGTAGAGAAATTAGTATCCTAGCTTCTCTCTTGAAGGAGAGTTCTCTTTGGCACACAGGTGCCAGGAAGGGGTTAATGAAAAGTCACACGATGTCCAGGTAAGAGAGGGAACACCCCAGTGCAAGCTAAAAACGTAAAAGTCTTCCCTTTCTCTCTCAGGTTTCAGACAGACCCTTAATGTTACATTAGTGTGTTAATATAGGACTGGAGGAGCTCCAGAGAGCACAGCAGCAAAAGATGGAAGTATGTTGGGGAATGTAACGTTGTTAAAAAAGGTTATAATGTCCTTATTAAAAAGGGTCTGCATGCAAAAGAATCAAGATAAAGAAGGAGAATATAGTGCAGAGGTGGCACAGGCAAGGAGAAGCATCAGCCAGAGCACAAGTTACTTTACCTTGATGGGCTTGAATTTCAGGGAGGGCCTTTTCTAAGACTGCTAATGCTTTTCTATGGTAATCTGCTTGTGCTTCTAATAACTGAGAACAGAACCCATATTTTAAAAAAAACAAAAATATTGTTAGCTTCTGATGAACACATACAAACACTAGAAGGTTTAAACACATGAAATGAAATGTGAAGGTTTTTTCGCATATAACAAACACCATAACTGAACATAAGCAAACAAGAGGACACTCACCAGGACAAAGTATCTGGCATATTCCCCTTCTTTCGACACAAAGTTATACATATCTGCAGCAAGTTGATCCTTGGAGGAAGAAAAGCATACCTTGTAATTTTATAAGCCATTTTACATTGTGGGACTCAAATTTACAAGTGTAATGTGTTTGGCAGCCCCCATTAAATTTATATATTAAGAATACAAATATTTCTTCCACTCAACTCAGCACTGATAAGGCCTCTACTGGAGTATTGTGTCCAGTTCTGGGCACCACGCTTTAGCAAAGATGTGGACAAAGTCTAGCAGAGAGCAGCAAAAATGATTAAAGATCTAAAAATATGACCTACGAGGAAAGATTAAAAAATTGGATTTGTTTAGTCTGGAGAAGAGAAGACTGGGGGGCAGGAGAAGGGGGCACATAAATCTTCCAGTACATAAAAGGTTGTTATAAAGAGGATGGTGATAAACTGTTCTCTTGAACCACTGAGGACACAAGAAGTAAAGGGCTTAAATTGCAGCAAGGAAGATTTAGGTTAGTCATTAGGAAAAACTTCCTAAATCTAAGGGTAGTTAAGCACTGGAACAAATTACCTAGGGAAGTTGTGGAATCTGTCATTGAATGTTTTTAAGCGCAGGTTAGACAAATACCTGTCAGGGATGGTCTAGATAATACTTACCCTGCCTCAGTGCAGGGGTTTGCACTAGATGACCTATCCCTTCCAGTTCTACATGTCTATGATTCATATTACATAATTCCCCCCCCACTAAGCCCAAAATGCTGAATCTCAAGGAGATCTGAAAGTTAGCTAGGCACCTGCCCACTGATCAGATGACAGGCTATCAAGTGGACTAATGGGATACACAGTACTGGCAGCTGCAGCCCAATGGCTCAGCATCACCAGTGATGTGCTTTACCTGTGGGAGGGCCGACAGAGAAAAGGCTGTTTTAGGAACGCCCTTCCAAAAATCCACACTTCCGCCCAGCGACTCAGGGCGAATCAAAGGTCTGTACTATTAAACTGGATTACTATCAAGGTATATCATTTAGGTAACAACAATACTGACAGCATCATCCCTTGAAGCAAGTAAATATAGCTGTTCAAATGGCACCTTGGTTTTTTCTTCCAAGCATTTTTGGATTTTACTTAACTTTCTCTTTTTATTTACTAAAGCAAGTCAAGTTGCCCACTAAATATAACAATGATTTGTGCTTGGATATTATAGTAGTACGTGGTAGAAATACCTACAGATTTCGTTATAAAACTCACTTCTTCCCAAAGACTTTCCTGCCCAAACTCCACAGTAGTGAGATAAAAAGTAATCAAGAAATTTTGTAACTCAGTAACAAAACCAAAGAAAGGCACAGATGGGAGTAATAAAGCCCAGTGAAGAATCTCCAGCATGGAGTTTGGACAGCTGAGGGATTGTGTATGAGGAAACTGGGAGCATAATCTCCAGGTCATTGTCTTGAAATCCATCCTTCTAGTTAGCACCTAATGGCTCTTTGTTGGTTTAGAAGAGTATGCGAACATCTGAGTCCAGGTCTAATGGACAGATGTTCACAATTGTCTCCCTTGTTTGTAGCCTCAGAGACCAAGAAATGAATGAACTAGAGAGACCAAATTCACTTCATTGTGAAAACAGTGCAAGGTTTGGGGCAACATTTTTACTTGTGGGATGGACAACACAGTGTCTGACCTTCTGGAAAGCAGTAAGATATCCCAGGAATCAGAAATAAACAGCTAAATGAGAAATGTCAATCAATTGTGCCAGTCTCTGCATTGCTTATTAGCCCTGATAACCCTTATTAACTGCATATTGTTTTATAACACTTAACCCATTGAAGTTTGTGAAGATGGCAGCAATTACAACTGGTGCCACAGTGAGGTGTACAAAGTCATCCACGGACATGCCCTTAGTGGCAGATATATCCAAGGAGAGGATTCAGAGAGCTCGCCTTACCTTGCATTGTTCTACTTTATTTCCAGCCTCATCCATCTCTTCCTTAAGGGAATCTATTTTTGATGGATGCATTTGAAAATTAGTTCCTGAAGTCTTGCAGGCTTGGCTATATCTGTATAAGAGAAACTACAGTTATTCAGTGGAGATTATAGTTAGCGCTTAATATACTATTTACAAAGTCAATGTCTTTAAGGTCTCCTCTTCTTAACTGCTTGCCTCTGGTGAGCAGACATCTATTCACTACTCCAGAAGCTAGTTTCAAAACCAGGTCCCAGTACAATTTAACCCCCGCCCTTCTGGGCCATTAGTGTGAAACATGCCTACTGTCTTGTAGAGGAGACACAGGGTGGCCAAGTGAATCTAATGTGCCACTATATCCTAGCATGGGTCCTGCAGCCACTCCTCTCCAACATGGATGTGGAGTCTGCAGAGACTACCAGTCCTAGCAAGCACCACAGGCAGCTCAGATAAAAATGAGCATGGCTTAATATCGGCACGCCACACTTCCTTAATAAAGACGGCATTTATCCATAATGACAGGTTCAGTAAGCCAGGATGTAGAGAGGTCTGAAACGTAAGTTTGGGCAGTGGCCCACGAGAGGGTTCCATTGACAATGCTATAAAAGCACTCCAATATGGTGACAGAATTAAAATCCCATGGCCAACACAATGACGATGCCTCGCCCTCAACCTGGTGTTCACAAGCAGATGGTGGGAAGTACACAACATGGAAAAGATTTTTTAAAAGTTCTAGTAGCATCCTGATTAAATAAATCTAACCCAGTATAAACACCACTCCCCACAGGAACGCTTCCCAACACTGAGCAGCACACGGTTTGGACAGATGCTGAACTTGGTTTCATTAAATGATTGAGCTAAGTGGAGTAGACTAAAGATGCACGCTTGTATTCACTTAAATGTGAACAGTTTTCCTACCTATATTGGTGGCTGACAATAGGAGAGATCTAAATTTGATCCATATTCGGATCAGAAAGCCAGGTGTTCTTTTTTGTACCATTTAAGGTCTTAAACTTAAATTGATGTTTTCCCCCTGTAAGTGTTAACATGCACATTACAGCACGTCAGAAGCAAATACCAAAGCGAGGTTAGGCATGGAGGAGATATTACTAAGAAATCAGCATGTATTATGCAAACTGTATGGTATTTGAAATCACTTCTTACCTAGCTCTTGCAGAATCCCAGTCCAAAACCAACTTTCCAAGCTGTTTCCTCTGCTTCTGAATATTGGGGATTTCTGCCTGAAACCACAGACATCTAATGTTTATATTTACTTTAGAATTGTGTCATGTAGCTTAGTGTAACTGAAGTCTGTAAAACTTAACACACCACAATCCTGCATTAAATACAAATAAAATATTCACTTGTGTTTTGAACAGAAGTGACGTTTGCAGCATGTACAGTTATGATTTTTCTCAGAAAATATAATGTCGCAAGTGTTTCTTGGAGTATGATGAAGTGACTTACCTCTGTTAGTAGGTTTAGTGGGTCTAAAATTTCTTTTTCAATCTGTACCTCATGGTGAGAGAGCTCTACTGCCAGTTTATTCTCTGCATCACCACAAGTGTCAAGCATCTTCCTTTAAAAAAAAAAAAAAAAAGGAACAGGAAAGCATTGTGTAGTTTATTCAAGTTATTACACACCTACAGCTAAAAAAAAAATAAAGATGCAGAATGAAGACCTATAGGACAAATCCTTTGTCCCCTTTCTGGCTACTTTGTGCTTCTGAAAATGCTAGAGATTCCTTTGGTGACATAAAACTGGGGTAGCTGGCTCTGTGCTACCTGCTTCTAGCCCTGACAGGGGGCACATCAGGGTGAGCCCAGGCAGGCAGTGAGAATGGCTAGAACACCTTGTTCATCCAAACAGTCCCTAGGGAATCTATTACTATTGTAACTTTAAAAAGCCTTTAGGATGCTTTAAGTTATTCTAGGGGACAAAGTGGTGCCAAGACTGGGGGAGCAGAACAGTATCAGAGCCAATTCTCCTTCCTACCCCTTTCAGACCCTTCACTAAATACAGTTTGGTTGGACCTGAGGACCTGATTCTGTATGTAGGAGGTGTTTGATTTCCTTCTTTCCAATGTACAACATCCCTTTAATATCAAAAAGTCTTAATACTGTAACATTAAGCAATAAAATATTTTTGAGAGGTTCAAAACCCAGACCATGGTTTGGCCTTTGTTCTTAAAGATGAATCAGGATTACTTCAATATTGTGACCTTTTGTCTAAGTTCTAGTGAGAACCCTAAAAATAAATACAAAGGCTTTTAGGAAATCCTACACCATCCTCATTAGAATGCATTTCAAGTTTGAGGGAAATGTTGGTTCCTGGGAATCTAGAATTCATTGTTAGCATACTGAATTTAATTTGTTTCAGAAATCGACAATCAATGATTCGCTGGCAAACTGGGAGGGCATATCTAATGGGAATCGCACAGGGGTCAGTCTTGACTAGTACCGGACCCAATATTTTCCTTAATGACTTGGATAACAGAGTGGAGAATACGCTTATAAAATCTGCAGATGACACAAAGCTTGAAAGGGTTGCAAGCACTTTGGAGGACAGGATTAGAATTCAACATGACCTTGATAAATTGGAGAATTGGTCTGAATTCAACAAGATGAAATGCGGTAAGGACAAGTGCAAAGTTCTTTGCTTAGGAAGGAAAATAATCAAATGCACAAGTACAAAATGGGGAATAATTGGCTGGATGGTCATACAGCTGAAAAAAATCTGGGGGTTATACAGGATCACAAATTGAATATGAATCATGTGCGGACAGCTGCAAAAAAAGGCTATTATTCTGGGGTATATTAACAGGAGTGTTGTAAGACATGGGAGGTAAATGTCTCACTCTACTCTGCACTGGTGAGGCCTCAGTTGGAATACTGTATCCACTTCTGGGCACCACACTTTAGGAAACGTGGACAAACTGGAGAGAGTTCAGAGGAGAGCAACAAAAATGCTAAAAAGTTTATAACACTTGACCTCTGAGGAAAGGTTAAAAACTGGGCATGCTTAGTCGTGAGAAAAGACAACTGGGATAATAGACTTCAAATATGTTAAGGGCTGTTATAAAGAGAATAGTGATCAATTGTACTCTATGTCCACTGAAGGTAGGACAGGTAGTAATGGGCTTAATCTGCAGCAATGGAGACTTAGGTTAGATATTAGGAAAAACCTTTCTAAACCAGAAAGGTGGTTAAGCTCTTGAACAGGCTTCAAAGGATCATGAGGAATCTCCACTGGAGGTTTTTAAAAACAAGTTTAACAAACACCTGTCGGGGATGGTCTAGGTTTATTTGGTCCTGCCACAGCACAGGGGCTTGGGCTAGCTGACCTCCTGAGGTCCCTTCCAGCCCGACAGTTCTATGACGCTATGGAAAAAACCTGCAAATGTGCATTTGTCAAGGATAATAAAATGTCAACTTTAGGGCTAAATACTATCAGCACTGTCCTGCAGATTGCCTAAATTGATGCAGCATTTATAAACTGGATTAGCTGCTGTTACTTTTAATTAACTAAAGGTACAAGCATTTTAATAGACTCATTTTACAGAAGTTATTGCATGCAGAACTATACAATGAGGAACCACAGCTCCACATAACCCCAGACACTTACCCCAACAGAGTGTCATCGCTTAGCTGGACAGATCCTTCTTGCATATTTTGAGCAAAAGCTGTCAGAGGAAGTTTTTTCTGTTGGAGAGAAGAGACTTAGTATTTAATTTCTCTCCCTTAAGATATACTCTTTGCAGTCTTTTTCCAGTGTATGTTTTAAAGTTTGCTCTTCCCTTTCCTACAATCTCTACTGAAGTATTTCTTAGGCTATTTCATTTAGAGTTCCAGATCTTAATGGCCTTTGAAATGAATTTAAAATTATTCCAGACTACTACGATATTTGCTACTCTTATGTATGACAGGATAGTTGAGAGATTAACTCTCAAGCTAAATGGCCAATTTCAAAGCTTCTCGGGAGAAAGTTGAATATGCCACAGTTAGAGATGCTAGTGACCATGCATCATAATTTAGGAAGCATTTAGTGTAGACATCTCGTTAGTGTGAACTGTTTAGTCAGAATAAGTTTGACTTTCAGAAGACCCTGATCAACAAAGGTTGTTTTTCAAACCCACAGTTAAAGTTTTTGAACATGAAACACTCGGCATAGTGAATCATAGAATATCAAGGTTGGAAGGGACATCAGGTGGTCATCTAGTCCAACCCCCTGCTCAAAGCAGGACCAATCCCCAACTAAATCCCCAAATGGCCCCCTCAAGGATTGAACTCACGACCCTGGGTTTAGCAGGCCAATGCTCAAACCACTGAGTAGTGTCTCACAAGACTCACTTTCTTAGATTTTCTATTGAAACTACACCTTCTCACTCAGTCTCTAACTACGATTGCCTCAAAGAAAACTGGCCAATAGGGATTCTGTTGTCTGTATACTAGGGCTGTCAAGCGATTTTAAAAAAAATAATCGCAATTAATTGCATGATTAATCGCACTGTTGAACAATAGAATACCATTTATTTAAATATTTTTGGGTGTTTTCTACATTTTCAAATATACTGATTTCAATTACAACACAGAATACAAAGGGTATAGTGCTCACTTTATATTTATTTTTGATTACAAGTACTTGCACTGTAAAAAATCAAAAGAAATAGTATTTTTCAATTCACCTAAGACAAGTACTGTAATGCAATCTTATCATTAAAGTTGAACTTACAAATGTAGAATTGTATACAAAGAAACCTGCATTCAAAAATAAAACAATGTAAATTTTTAGAGCCTGCAAGTCCACTCAGTCCTACTTCTTGTTCAGTCAATCGCTCAGACAAGCAAGTTTGTTTACATTTGCAGAAGATAATGCTGCCCGCTTCTTGTTTACATCACCTGAAATTTTTGAGTTAATCGCGTGAGTTAACTGCGATTAATCAGCAGCCCTACTGTATACAGATCACAACTTTTGCCTGAGGTCTAGACCAAGGTTTTAAAATCTGGTGGGAAGGCATTCTCAGTGTCTGTATGTGTAAGAGCCAAGTTATTTGACCTTGAAGACCTTATGTAAGGGCCTCTGAGACTTTCCTTCAGATGATGTTTATAGGTTAAGTATTTAGTCTATTTTGTGGAAAAAGGTTTTGGACTGATTTTAGTCAAAAGGATTCTGTATGTACTTTTAAGAGAGTTTGATTTTCAGAGTTGCTGAGCACCTGAAACTCCTAATGAAGTCAGTAGGGGCTCAGCACACCTAAAGAGGAATATGGATGCATTTTACAAATGACATATCCTAAGTCAAATACATTCCCAGACACAGGGAACAGAGCAAGTGCTCTGACCACATTAGAGCACCCTGAACACAGTGGGGCTTTACCAAAGCATTCCAATCACTAGGAAATGTCAACATGTGGGATGATTCAGGAGAGTTTTGTTCTGGTAGCTGACTTAGGACATGTCAGCTGATCAGTACAAAGAAGGCCTTTACAAACCAGACTCCAAGTACTATCTGAAGTGCTCTAGTACTTACATGTCTTTTATCAGCATCGGTGCCATACTGGCCCTGAAAACATGCTATTAGCCGCTTCTGTGAAATATGGCAAACAGATCTCACTGTGTCCAGACGTCTCTCGATCTAGCCATGGAAAAGGAAAAAAAAAACCCAGAAGTTATTTTCTTGGCCTCAGCACATCATCTTCCTCCTATGCCACATTTAGTTCATGTTTGTATGTTTCTCAAGTTCTACAGCTTACAAAAAAATCAGTTTAACAGTAAGAGCCTGACAGCAAATTTATTTTGAAGGGGACTTAAATGATTTCCATTAATGGTGGCACAAACGTTCCCTGATTTTGCTGTGACTTGCAGAATCCAAGAGACTCGGGAATGGAACGGAAAAGAAGAGACAATATTCTGCTTCCCCATAGAGCAGCCAGAAGGGGTTCCCACTTTGACAACTATTATTTGGAGTTTGATATGAAAGGCACGTTCACAAGCATTATTTAGGGATAATATCCCGGTAAGAATTCAATAGTCCTTTCCCTTCCCTACAGCTGTGTGGGGTGGAATGGAGGACAACCACATGGTTGCCATCAAGTGTTGCCTTTGGCCAGTGTCCCCCAGCCCTTATCATTTGTCTTTGGCTAGCAGGTTTGCTCTCTGGTTATCAAGTATGAAGGAAAATTCTAAGCTTTATGCAATAGTAGATGGAGGACAAGGTGATGTAGGCATGGATGGGTGGAAAAGATAATAAGATAGAGAAGTATTGAGGGTTTTTTGTGATGAAGAAAAAATACTGGTATGTTTTTCAAGATCTCCACATAAGTTGAGTTTAGTGCATTTGAACCCTTGTCCTCGCTAGTTGAAATATTAAAATGTCTTTGTATATTTTAAGATTATTTTGCTTCAAGAATCACTGAAAGCCAGTAATGGAAATAGTTAAAGGATTCTTCTAAGTAAAGGACATTATCAAGAATAGTCCCCAAAATATGTGTGTGTTGGGGAAGGACTGCTTATGGCACTATAAACTCTATGTACATTGTCAAAGGAATGCAGTTTAGCTGCATTTTGATGACTCACCAAGATTAAAAGGAAGCCCTTCAGAATGGTTTCTATTTTAAAAAAACAATCAAAAAAGCATAACAAGTTTCATCTGCAAAAGTAATTTGAACAGATTCAAGTCTTCAGTTAAGCACCTAAAAATGCTGCTAGTGCTGAAAAATTAACATTTTCAGGAGGGCAATACATTTTCATGTCTAAACATAAATATAGCTTACTCTCTGTCTAGGAAAGATTAACATTTGTTCTGCTTAGGTATCACACCCTTAAGCACACAGCAACTGGTTGTAAAATTACAAAGCGTATCAACTGTGGCCTTCCCCACAAATGGCAAATTGAGCTTCAAATTTTTCTTAATTACAAAGAATGCAGAATGAACCTGCTGCTATTTCTCTTCTTTTCCATTTTGAGAACTGTTCTACACCCAAAGCCCTGATGAAGCTTTTTCCAGTAATGGATTTCCTTTCACGTTACCCCTCTTTAAGGTAGTTGAAAGCTTGCACGTACTGTTTGCTTGGCAACCTATGGCCATTTAAACACAAAATGAAACTAGCTTGCTGGCCTGAAAGACTCACGTTTAGCTATGTAGTAATCTCGATAAAAGGAGGCTTTTTACTTTAATAAGCCATGATGTAAACAGCCATTGTAAAATGCTGCACTTAAATTATGTACATCATTGCTTTCTATTTGCTGAACACTGCCATTAAAAATCAATTCTTCCCGAAAACGATTCCACTCTTCTGAGACAGAGTATTCCGTGCTCACCAAGGACACTGGGTGGCCGGGACGGCCGTGTTTCAATAGTTGGTTTTCATATTTCTGCTACATGCTATGTGCTTGAGTGCTTCATTTCTGCTGTGCCTCCTAAGATTAAGCTTATTATACCAGAGCTTGCTTTCTTGATGTTCTAAGATGGTTCCGAGATCTCAATGTTATAAGAAGTCATGGGTACCTATTGAAGAATATTACAGGTCTGTCGCATCTTAGGCGCATTTAACGTGTGCAATTTCAGCTTTATGCGGTCGGAAAAACAAGGGGGAAAAAAGAGAAAAATAATTTAAATACTGTTTCTGTAGGGTGGGCAGAATCGCTCAATGTAATTTTGACTATACGCGGTTTTCGCTTTAGGCGCTGACCGCGGAACGTAACCCCAGCGTAAGATGAGACAGACCTGTACCACATTTTTATGAATGGTCACTAAATCTTCAAATATAAATTGACCACCTAAAAATCTTACTGACTGAGTTAATCACATCTTTGCTTAAGAATTCCAGTATGATTCAAAACCATCATCACAAAAAGAGCAGGCAACAAAAGCATGAAGCAGTATTTTGTTCGGCAGAAGAATATAGAACTGAGGATTATGTCACAGTGCTTGCTACAGTAACTACTGTGTCAGCAACTGGACAAGTGGATCTGACTGTCCTAGACACATAAAGGGGGAACAGATTTGGTAGTTCTTCCTAATTCCTCCTTCAGGTCAATGAAGCTACTGAAAGACTCATCTTTGCTGGTAACACTGATTGTAACTTTGTTTATATATCTAGAGTGTAGATTAGAAAGTAGCATTTTTTTCATTCAAGGTTCAAACAGATGCTTCCAACCTTGCCTCGAGAATAGAAGATATACAATTGGTTGGACGTCATTGTGCTAACTGTAGGGAGTATGCACTATGGACACACATTAACATTTCAATTACTGTTGAAGGGTAGTCCCTGCCTGATTTGGAAAGGCACTAAATTTAATCAAGGCATATTTGAAGATGAATATTGCACTCAGCAAATTAGAACAACTATTTCAAAATGTACCAAAGCCAAAACTTATGAGTTAAACATAAAGTTGAAAGCCTGTTTATAAAATGATCACTACCAAATGCGTAGGCAGTTTAGTCAGACATGAGTTTTCCCCAAGAACGAGCAAACGCTTCCATCTGGGTGTAACCAGTCTGGTTACTGAGCCTGGGAAAACTGCTTGCAAAATTTTTTGGCAACAAGTGACGAAGAGTTTGTCTTTATTTCACATTCATATTCTGCCTTCTAACTAAGACAACAGATGATCCCTGCAAGCTCTCATGGCATATTTTAAAGTCCTTAATATAGCTAGATTTTTTTAAGCTTTACTTCAGATATTTTCTCAGAAATGCTGCCAAAAACTGTTGGATATTTCTGATCCAAAGATAAAGTAAACCCTCTAGTCCAGGAGAAAGCTGGACTATGTCAATTTAGCTTGTTTCAAGATTACCGGAGGTAGTTATACATACACCTCTAACATCAACATTTAAATGTTTTTAAATTGAAATTAATTTTTCACTCTTGTAACTTCAACAGCTGAAGAGATTCTCAAATTTTGAAAAAAGGAGCTTCTTTGCAGAGACCAAGCATGGAAAATTTCAGCCTCAAATGCAAGTCTTTTGGAAATTTAATCATATTAGAAAGATACTGTCAACTTGGAACCTAGTTATGTAAATAAGTTCGAATTGGTTTGGGGCTATTACTGTACCCGAGTTCCCCAGCCAACCTTTGTGGTTTAAGCAATCACATTGTTCGTAAAAAAGGTTTCTTCCCCTAATTGCTGTGCGAAAGACCTACACATACAGGAGAAACTGATTAAGAGCTAGCAAATTAATGAATAAAGGTGAAAAGAAAACTTCCATTAATCTGTCTATTATACCTGTCATTGGTAGTCTCTGTAAAAATAGTATCTAAAAATTCAGGCACAAATGCTATGTTTAAGTAGATAGTACAACTTTAAAAAAAAGATTAGAAACTTGCAAAAAAAATGTCCATTACAACTCAAAGTATCACAATTGCTATCAGCATGACAGCACTTACTGTGTAAAGTGCAAGAAATAAACAGAACATGGGCTTATTCAGAATAATCCTTGGATCTCTGCATTTATTGCAGCTTCTGAAACCCATATAAATTAACTCCTTCAGGAAGAAACATAGAAGAACAAGGGGACAGGAAGAGGCCTTGCCAAACAGTAATGTTCTCCCAGCTAGAAACAGCCCGAGTGTGTCAACAAGAAAAGCAATTATATTCTTGTAAAGAATCGTTTTTATACAGTGAACGAGTTTACTTAAAACAAAGCTACAATTTCTTTGCTTCTAATCTAGGACTTGCTTTTTTTAGTGTACTTCAACTTTCAAATCCCCTTTTGTCTCATGTGGCATGACAGTTTCTCTTCTTCTTGAGCTATATCATAGATTGCCCAGTCTGAGGAAGCAGAGCTACAGCCCCCTAACTTCTGTCCTTGTGATTTGTTTCCACAAACAGCATTCTATGAAGTCAAAAGGCTTGATTAGTTCTTTATAATAAAGCATTTAAAGGCAGCACATTAACTGAGTTACAGTACCTGTAATAGATCTTCACTGAGGACTTCAGTTTTCTCAGCCCTGAAAGGAAAAAATACCAGGAGAAATGTAAGCCTCGAATTAAAATCTTTTTAGGTGCAAATTATTCTAAGTCAGGGGTAAAAAAAACTTGCAGTACATTAACAGGAAAAACATTCAGCGCTAAGAATTGATCTCTTATGAAAAAGTTCTCCCATTTTAAAAAATACCATCCTGCGACAAGCTTATGAACATTGTTATTATACACAGCACACACTGTCAATGTGGCATGTACCATGCTACGTGCAAATTGCAAATCACCACTTGTCTAGCACCATAAATTAGTGAGATTAACAAGGAAAGCCGCACATTCCTAAAGTTGCAAGCCGAACCCACTAACGCACTCTGTCATGCTTGTCGTCACTTAGCTCAGGCAGATAACAGCAAGTTTCCAAAAATTATGTTTATGCTCTTCACATTTAGAAGCATCCATAACTATCATTTCTGTATATTACCTGCCTAAAAACAAGACTAATTCTAAAGCAAGAAACATGTAACAAACTGGAATCCCTCAGTACTTAGCCAGAAGACAAGCAAGAGTGAAACTAAGTTTCAAGGATAATTTTAAAGAGCACTTCTGCTCCAAAAAATGATTACAGAAACAGCATCATGGAGCTCCAGGTTTATTGTCTCAGTGATTCCTGATCAGAGCATGCGCCACTCAGTTTTTAATTCCTCCCTAACTTAACACAGAAATTGCCAGATAGACCAGTGGTCCACTCAGTCAAATACCCTGTCTGACCATCCGTGTCAGGTGTTAGCCAACCCATTAAAAGACATGTCCACATTAGGGCGTCAACATATGTTAAGCTAACTACTTCCAATTTCTAGTCTTGACAAAAGCCACAGTGGCCATTACCAGATGTTCAGATGAAGGTGCAAAAAACTCTGCTGGTAGACAATTACAGCATAACCTGCTCATGAGAGAACTCATGTCAGTAGTTGGCTAATGCTCTGAAGCAGGAGGGTCTAATTCTCTTTATAAAACCCCTAACGTAACTGACTTCTCTCTATATGGGTCTTGCCCTTTTTTTAAACCTACTAAGATCTTAGCCTGAATGATATTTTGTGGCAGAGAGTTGCCACTACTGACTTGTATAAAAACAATTTTGTCAATTTTAAATTAGCTGCTTTTCAGTTTTGTTCACGGCTATTGTTCTTGTATTCTGAGAAGAGGTAAATGAAGCACCCAATTTACTTTCTTTATACTACTTGTTATTTTGTAGAGCTACCATTTCCCCTGTTATTCATCTCCTCCCCGAATAGTCCCTTCTATTCCAGTCTCTCAATGCTTCATTTTTGCTATCCTTCTCTTGCTGCTGTATTTGAGATAGGGTACTATAAATGAATGGTATTCTAGGTGAAGGTTTACCACAGATTTATATAACAGCACTATGACATGTTCAGTATTATTTTCTAAACCAATCCTTACGCATTAACTTTTAACAGCTGCTGCGCATTGAGCCGATACTTTCATTGAGCTGTCCACAGTGACATCTAGATTTCTTTCCTGAATGGTCATAGTTAATTTAGATCCCAGCATCGTGTACATGTAGTTCAAATTATCTCTTCTAGTGCATGTTACCATATATTTGTCAACAATGAATCTCATTTGCTATAGAATCATAGGACTGGAAGGGACCTCAAGAAGTCATCTAGTCCAGTCCCCTGCACTCACGTCAGGACTCATCTAGACCATGCCTGACAGGTGTTTGCCTAACCTGCTCTATAATGCTGCTCTTCTTTCACCTAGCTTTGTTAGGCCCCTCTGAAGTTCCTCAGTCTTCTGTAGTCATACCCAACCTAGTCTGTCACCTACATTTTACTTCACTGTTGATCCTTTTTAAACACTGGTTTCGATACAGGCCCATGGTGCCCCCCAATATTAACATTTTGCCCTACTAAAAAATGTATTTGTTCTTCCCCTGGTTTGTCCAAGTTAGTTTGTAATCCAATGCATTGCTTTACCTCTCCCCTATAATTCCTTTAATCTCTTGTGAGGGATTTTGATCACATGGGAAACGTATCAGTTAACATGCGTCAAACTTCGAAAGGTATTTAATTTTAATTTCATGACAAGTTACCTGCCTTGGGCTATCAGTGATCCATAAAGTGTTGTTAATTGTTAAATATTTATTATATGATAATTCTCAAAAACTAGACAGACAGACACCAACACTTAAATACTTTATAGTGGCAATGAAATGTGCAAAGGCTACAGCAAAATGATCATTCTGGCAAAGTTAAAAATAATGAGACCTAAGCATTATTTTCCTTGTAAATAAAGCATGACAGCTCTGCTTGATACAATTATTGCTTCCTAGTAGCGAGTGATAAACTGGTAATAAAAGCCTAGGATCAGATAATCACAGATGAAAAATCCCATTGGAAACTACAAGGGAGAAATCTGTAGTGTAAGAAATGTGTTCCTTTAACTGGAGCACTCTTAAAACAGACGTTCTTATAAATGTGTTGACTGTACTTGCATTCCAAGCATGAACAGTAAAGAATATAAGAATGGCCTTACGGGGTTAGACCAATGGGGTTAGACCATCTAGCCCAGGTCTGACAGTGGCTGGTGCCAGATGCTTCAGAGGGAATGAACAGAACAGAGCAATTACCGAGTGATCCATCCCCTGTCATTCTAGTCCCAACTTCTGGCTGTCAGAGGTTCAGGGACACCCAGAGAATGGGATTGCATCCCTGACCATTTTGGCTAATAGGCATTGACAGACCTATCCTCCATGAACTTATCTAATTCTCTTTTGAAACCAGTTATACTTTTGGCCTTCAGAACATCCCTTGGCAATCAGTTCCACGGGCTGACTGCATTGCGTAAAGTAGTACTTCCTTATGTTTGTTTTAAGCCTGCTGCCTGTTAATTTCATTGGGTGACCCGTTTGCATTATGTGAAGGAGTAAATACTTCCTTATTCGCTTTCTCCACACCATTCATGATTTTAGACTTCTATCATATCTGCCCTTAGTCATGTCTTTCTTAAGATGAACAGTCCCAGTCTTTGTAATCCTTCTTCATATGGAAGCTGTTCCATACACTTAATCATGTTTGCTGCCCTTCTCTGTACTTTTGCCAATTCGATTATATCTTTATTGAGATGGGGTGACCAGAACTGCATGCAGTATTCAAGGTGTGGGTGTACAATGGATTTATATAGTAGCTTTATGATATTTTCCATCTTATCTATCCCCTTCCTAACAGTTCCTAACATTGTTAGCTTTAACTGCTGCTGCACATTGAGATGTTTTCAGAGTGGAAACAATTAATTTAGACACCCATCAATTTGTATGTATAGTTGAGATTTTGTTTTTCAATATGCATTACTTTGCACTCACCATAATTGAATTTCATCTGCCATTTTGTTGCCCAGTCACCCAGTTTAATAAGATCCCTTTGTAACGCTTTGCAGTCAGCTTTGGTCTTAACTTTGAGTAACTTTGTATAATCTGCAAGTTTTCCTACCTCACTCTTCACCCAGTTTTCAAGATCATTTAAGAATATGTTGAACTGCACAGGTCCCAGTACAAACCCTTGGGGGATCCTGCTATTGGCATCGCTCCACCATGAAAGCTGACAATTTATTCCTACCTTTGGTTTCGTACCTTTTAACCAGTTACTGATCTATGAGAGAATCTTCCCTCTTATCCCATGACTGCTTATTTTTATTAAGAGTCTTTGGTGTTGGACTTCGTCAAAGGCTTTTTGAAAATCCAAGTATACTACACCTACTGGATCACCCTTGTCCACGTTTGATGACTTCCTCAAAATTCCAATAGATTAGTGAGGCATGATTTTCCTATACAAAGGCCATGTAGACTCTTCCCCACCATATCATGTTCATCTATGTGTTGATAATTCTGTTCTTTACTATAGTTTCAACCAATTTGCTTGGTAGTGAAGTTAGGCTTACTGGCTGTAACTGCCAGGATAGCCCCAGGAGCCTTTTTTTTTTTTTTTTTAATGGCAATTCATTAGCTATCCTCCACTTACCTGGTACAGAGGCTGATTTAAGAGATAGGTTACATACCACAGTTGTTAAAAATGAAATTGCAGAACTGACTATCAAGTCCTGGTGACTTGTTTATTTTATCAATTTGCTCCCAAACCACCTTTATTAACACCTCAATCTGGGACAGTTCAGATTTGTCACTAAAAAAAGAATGGCTTGGGTGTTGGAATCCTCTGAAGTGAAAACCAGTGCAAAGAATTCTAGCGTCTCTGCAATGGCCATGTCTTTCTTGAGTGCTGCTAAATTGTCCAGTGGCCCCACTGATTCTTTGGCAGGCTTCCTGCTTCTAATGGTACTTTTAAAAAAAATATTTGCTGTTAGTTTTTGTGTCTTTTGCCATTGCTCCTCAAATATTTTTTTTGGCATGTGTAATTACACTTTTACACTTTACTTGCCAGAGTTTATGCTCCTTTCTATTTTCCTCAGTAGGATTTGACTTCCAATTTGTAGAAGTGGTCTTTTAGCCTCTAACCACCTCTTTTTTACTCTGCTGTTTCTCATAGTATTTTTGTCCCCCTTTTTTTTTTTTAAATGTGGCGTATACATTTAACTTGAGCCTCTGTTGTGGTGTTTTTAATAGTTTACATGCAGCTTGCAGGCATTTCATCCTTCTGACCCTTTTAATTTCCATTTAACCAGCTTGCTCATTTTTGTGTAGTTCCCCTTGTTGAAGCAATTACATTGTTGAGCTAGCAGACTTAGTAAAAGCATACAGGACCACAGAGTGTCACTGAGGGAACAATGTTATGTAGACTACTGTAGATTTCTTATGGAAATGCATGATTTGAAACTCAGACCTAAAAGAAAAAGTCAAAAGAATTCTGACATACCAAAGCAGAGTGCACTGCTAATTTAACAGACCTTTCTATTAATTAGAACAGATAAGAATTAAAAGGGAAAGGTTTACTGTTGCTCAGAAAACTCCTTTCTGAAGTTTCATAAGCAAAGCAGAATCTCACGTTGCCATAAACAACTTGAAAAAGGTTAACTTTTTTCTGTCAAGAGTATGAATATCCAGAATAGGTACCTTGCAAGTTACCTTCAGGCCTACACTGTTTTAAGGTCTCTGTGCATCAGGAAAAAAGTTTCTCATTGTACTCATAACTTCCTGTGTCTGCTCTGGAGCGAATCTGGCAACTAGTTGAACATACATTTCTCATAAAAATGAGCCAGATAGCTGATCACCCAGAACTTCCACAGGAGTGGGTAAGATTCACAAATCTCCCTGGATCATCTTTGTTCTCTCACTTTAAACAGTTCTGTCCACTAATAAGAGAAAATATTTAGAAACCAAAACAATTGATCAGAGGCTATCTGATAAGAGTGTTCTCACATTATCATCAGTACGCTTTTTACAAGGCTGCCGACTGGACCTTTAGTCCATGCAGCAATTCAAAGCAATTGGCTAAAAATAATCTTCATGTACACATCTCATCCAAGTCCCTCTGTGCACAGCACAAGTCTGTTAAAAGACAAAACATGAACCATTTAAGGCTCTGAACCCACATCCCCGGAAGTCCGTTAGAACTTTGACATTTATTTTACTGGGAGCAGCAGTGAGCCCTTAAGCCAAGACTGACTTAAAAGAAAGCCAATCACTGGATTTCAGAGATACAGAATGATGCCTCTTGCATGAGCAAATCAGATGCAGCCAGCAAGAGACAGAATTTACACGCAACAGATTGAGTCACTGACAGTGGTAGTTTGGGCTTTGTAATATTGATGCATAGAAGAATACTGGAAAATAAAACAGGACAGTTATTAACTTAAACCAAAGAGGATATACTAAATACAGCAGCTGTTCATCACTGTAGTCAAACCATGAAGCAACTGTACAATCTTTACTATAAGGCTACGTCTTCCAGCTACTTCCTATTACTGAATAGTCACAAGCAAGTGGAACAGAGGGCTGAGCTGTCATCGATAACCATGCTTCCTCTTGCATTTTATGGATTGTCTGTTCCAGTCCAGATTTTACATCCAAAACCCAGCATCATGGGATGTACATTACTTTTTTTTTTGCCATCTGCTTCAGGAATTAGTGAAGATTTAATTTAAAATATTCATGTTTAGTTCTTAACAGCAGTGAATCATGTAAGAGGGAACAAACATCTAATACAGCCATAGATTTATATCAGCTTGTTAGAGATTTTATAGAAATGTATTTAGATGTCCACATTTTCATAGATGAGCAGGTTTAAGACAGGAATGCAGAATACTGTTACACTCTTTCAGCAATGAGTACCACTAACAAGCAACTATGTCGCTGGATACACTGGATGAGAGAAGACACCCATTATTTGTGCAAAACTAAACAATACAACTTGTTAGCTACTAGCTTAGAAGTACCAAAAAAAAAAGGGGGGGTGGGGGGTATGTGGTTGGAAATAGGGTTCAATGAGGAGCAAATATAGGCAGAATTTAGCCCTAGTTTTGTAGGACCTATATATGAATGAACACACATGATTTTACTGTAAGTGTATAGAAAAGATACATCCTTTTATCTAATACAGAGATATCACTACTCTGCCTGAAAATAAAGTAACACTTAGAAATAAAAGTTTATGCTACTATGCATCCACTCTCCCAGACAAAGAGCGTCGAGTGCATGCTTTTTATATCAAAAGATGTCACATTTTAGAAAGGCGTATAGACAATGAGCAAATTAGATGCAATGTATTTTATATGAATAATTAAGTGTCACAGTGACAGATGTATAGTAATATCAACAAAAACACTTGAATGACTAAACAAAGGACATCCTGTTGCTGTCTAGACAAGCGCCTGTCGCTTTTCATTTTCAAGCGCTTCCTCTAAAACTGATGGGAATACATATGTCTACAATATACAGTGCTATTTTAAGCACATGCTGAAGACAGACTATAGTTAGCAACATTTCAGCTAAGAACTCTTCCAGTTAATATAACTCCCATCCCCACCTTTAAGCACTAAATTCCCTCTTTTTCTGTGAAACTAGCCAGGAAGCATCCTTTGCAGCCATGTACTTCATGATAATCTAGGACAGGGATAGGCAACCTGTGGCACGGGTGCCGAAGGCGGCACGTGAGCTGATTTTCAGTGGCACTCACACTGCCCAGGTCCTGGCCATCAGTCCAGAGGGCTCTGCATTTTAATTTACTTTTAAATGAAGCTTCTTAAACATTTTGAAACCTTATTTACTTTACATACAACAATAGTTTAGTTATATATTATAGACTTATAGAAAGAGACCTTCTAAAAAGGTTAAAATGTATTATTGGCATGCGAAACCTTAAATTAGAGTGAATAAATGAAGACTCGGCACACCACTTCTGAAAGGTTGCCGACCCCTGATCTAGGACTTGTCTACACAAGAATTTAAAATCTGATAACACATTAGCAAACATGTGAAAACAACGTGTTTTAGATGTCAAGTATAAACCAAGCACTCACTGGCTTTAACACATGGTGAATTGGCTGAGCTAGAACAGGGGATGCCCTAGACTTTAAATCAACCCACTCTGCAGAATGTAGAAAATATTAACCGTGTAAATATTATGTAAACACAAAAAGACAGCGGGCGTTATGAAACAAGCAGGTCTCCAAAATGTTAAAAATAAGCCTCTCTTTAAATTACAAGACAGACCCAAACTAGAATGCTGTAAACTGGCACCACACTTTGATAAAGCTTGGGGTTCTTCAGAGCACAAGTAGTAGTGGTGTCGATTTGGGCCTCAAATCCAAGTGTTTGTCAATTGTTCATGATCCTGGTCTGACCAGCAAAGTCATTCACCAAATTCACTCAGTTTTAGTTCATCTGTTAACTGTCAGTATCTAGGCTTACAAGGATTGATACAATATTAATGGACTGCAGTTGCACACAGGATCGTACTTTTTTAACCATCACTTAGCAGCTCAAGGTAAGGCTTAAAGTATTATTGTCTATTGCATTTTGAAAAGACCTAAAGTATACTTGATATAAAGGTTAGTTACAAAAGTTGCTTCATTTGTTGCACCTCCATGTGATGAGGTGGGTGTCCTGATGTCTCTTGCTCCAGCACAGCTTTAACATTATGGGAAGAGGTAATGCATAGTAAGATTTTGCAGAGATGCTTTTATGATTTTTTTTATAGGAATCAAGACATACTGTACTAGACTGATCAGTGCTCTGTCAACGTATGGGCAACTCTTGGGTTATTAATGAGAAAGATTTTGATTACATTCTACTTGAAAGACCTTAATGGTAGAGTTGGAGAACACTATTTTTCTTCAGCTAGGTTTTGTTAAAAGCCAAGGGAAATCCTTTAAAAAAAACAAAAAACACTTAGTACAAAAGCCATATTCTGCCATATGTACTGTTTCTGATAAAAACACACATTTACTGAACCAGAAGCAGACTGAACAGGTGCAGTTACTACATGTATGTAATTACATGCCCAACTCCATTTGCAATTAGTGTGTGTGTGTGTGCGCGCGCAATTCTTAAAAAAAAAAAAAAAAAAAAAGGGCCCTGTCCTGCATATTCAAATTAAGGACCTTGGAGTTTTCAAGTTTGTTATTTTGGAAGTAAAGACTACTTTGGAAAGATAGGAAGGGTCTTTGTTCAGTGTTTGTACAGCGCCTAGCACAACAGTGTCCGAGTCCATGACTGGGTCTCCCAGGTGCTACGATAATAGAAATAAGGTAAGCTTCGTTAAGGGCATAAGCTAGTACGGTTCCAGAAGACAGACCGTAACAGTGGCAGATAAAACCACCATGGATTAATAAATGCATAGCCTACTGATATCACCACATCTTAAAAGAATCTGAAGGGGTTTTTTCAACCAAATTTTTGTGGGCCTATATCAGTAAACAAGTGTTTTTCTGGCCTGATCCCCTTATGTTAAAAGTTCTATTAACTTTGTATCAGACTCATGCCATGAAATGACAAAGCATAAATCTGACAATGAAGCAGTGTTCTACTAGAGTAGATTAACAATTGCAACTAAGAATCTTTCAAAGAGCATTCCCAGATGCTTTAGAAAAAATATGTACCAACTAGGGAAAAACCCAGACTAGCTGGGTTAAACCAAGGTGTTCAGTGTAATAAACCAAATCTGCAACTTCAAATACAAATTCCCCCTGCAGTACCTGCTTATTTATACACAGTGTGATGTTTAATCTAGTTTCTCAAACTAAAATTCCTAAACTACATCGCCTCTATGGTAATTTCACAATTTAAGAGTTCAACTGAATGTAGACAAAACAGTTAAATATTGGGAATGTAAAATGAAGTCTCTCTCCAAACTATGACTAATTGAAAAAGCATGCCCTTTCTCCAGCCCCTCCTATGTACTAGGAGGCCCAAAACATTCCAGGTTTATGACTGGATCTGTTGTGTGAACTTCCGGTATACAGAACCTACTGGCATGTGTCTTGGAAACAGAAGATCTGTTTAAACTAAGGATATTCCCTGACACATTCTGTAACAAAGATAATGCTTACGTAAGAATAAAAAAGACCGTTAGAAATGATTAGTAGACTGTAATTACAGAGTGAAAGCCCTGCATGCACCAAGGTCCTTCTCAAATGTTACATTGCTTTCCACAACAGAAATGGTCATTTGATTGCTCATCTGTTCACACGGTTTAGATATAAAATAGCTGATTAATTGGCAACACTCCACTGAAAGAGTAAGATTTGGACCTGTGGGAAAAGGAGGATTCTGGGAACCAAAGGCAAAGTTGCAGGATACAGCACGAAGGACAATTTATTGATAGCTGTTCTGGAGGAGTGCAAGTGTTCCCATTTTCTGAATAACCACTAAGGGTTCCACAATTACCCATATTCTCAATTACCTGTGTTCTCAAGTAAAATGAAGGATTACACAATTTTAAAAGACTGTTTTAGAAAGCCAAAAAAACCTGAACATAATTCTTTGTCAAGTATTTTTGAACATCCATAAGAAATATACCAGTTTCACCAGGAATATCACAAACAGATGCAGAATTCCTGTAAATATAAAGAATGATGGCACACAAAACATCTTGAAAGGCAATTAAGATTAACTATCACTGCTCTAAAGTTAAAGCTGGGAAATAGTCTCCCCAACCTGTTCGAAACCAGTCAAAAGTACTATGGCGAAATTATCATCTCCTTCTGAATACTACAAAATTGTAATATTTTGAGTCACACAGTAGGACATGCAGTCTCAACTATCATGTTAATGTTTAGATAGTCATTTCTAAAGACAGTAATTAAATTGGATGTTTAAGGTGGAGTATAAGAACATAAGAACATAAGAAAGGCCGTACCGGGTCAGACCAAAGGTCCATCTAGCCCAGTATCTGTCTACCGACAGTGGCCAATACCAGGTGCCCCAGAGGGAGTGAACNCCAGATTATGAAGAGACATTAGGAAATTATATATTTTGGTCCACAGTTAGGGCAATTACCCGCTTCTGTGCCAAGTCCACTAACCATGTAAAAACGCAAGAGTTTCTTAATGGTTATTTTAAAACTTTTTAAATTAGTCATCCCACCATGGTTTTTTATTTATTTAATTTATTTACTGCCTGCATGTTCCAGTACTGCTCCTCTAGTTATGTGGGTTATGTAGTCATATCCATTGTATTCATCTTTCCTCCTTTCTGGAAGGGCTCTTCAGCCCAATAAAGCTTTGGGACATGATATGCAGACATTCTAAGTTGGAGCAGGGCTGCTCCTCTCCGGGTAGGCAGTGGGGAAAGTAGCAGCTCATAGCTACACTTTCACTTTAAAACCACCCTTTGTCTTCTACTTTCAGTGAGCAGTTCTGCTTCATGTACCCTGGCTGGGGTCACTTATACTTTCTAAACAGTAGATCAGGAGGAAGAATTCAGGAGCTAGGAATTTTCATCTTTGATGTAGAAAAACTGATTAGCCAAATCTGGAGAACTGAAGGAGAGATTACGGGTATATTTACGTACTTTAGAAAACCCATAGGAGTGAGTCTCAGAGCCTGGGGTCAAGTGACTCAGGCTCATGCTACAGGGCTAAAAATAGCAATTTAGACATTCCCGCTCTGGCTGGAGCACTGCTCTGACACTCTGGGAAAGGGGTGAGCCCGGGTAAGAATGTCTACACTGTCAGTTTTAGCCCTGTAGTGTGATCCCAAGTCAGTTGACCAAGGCTCTGAGACTCACTGCTGCAGGTTCTCCTTTTTTTTTTGCAGTGTAGACATACCCTTAGCCTCAGTTTGGCAACATTCTAGACAGGCCACTGGCTTCAGAGAAAGTCACAAGTCCTGTCCAACCAGCACAGTAAGGATTCTGTGATCATAGATGGGCTAAAAAGTAGGTCAAGAGCTACAGAACAAGCAGCTTAATGCCTTTTAAAAGCCAGTAAGGAAGCAACAAGAGCAATCCTAAAACAAAAAATGCTGTAAAAAAAAACCTGACACTCACTAGAGAACAAGTAACTCAGTTCAAATGTAAAACTGGTAACGAATCTTTACTCATACTGTATATGGAACCTTAAGTGTTGGTGTAATAGATGATGCCTATGGGAGTAGTTTGCTTCATGATGAAATGACAAGTCTGAGCTCTTAAATTCTGACAAGATTATAACAGAGGCAAAGGTATCCATGAAAACATGACACAAGACTATTAAAGTTATTATTTTTTCCTGCCATTTGATTTTCCTTAACTACATGAAACCTATTTGTTTGCTACCCAGGAGAGGCCAGATGGGTAGCTTTTGGCATTCTAACATTTCAGAGCACCTTTTCACATCAGGCTTTGTTACCAGTACATCCTGCTCAATTTCTATAGTACAATAGGCAGGATTTACTGCCAGGAAAAATGGAAAATTAGCAGCTCTGTTCAAAAACAGAGATAAAGCATTCAGAATTAAAGAAGTTAGTTTCCCTTAAGAGCCTTGTTTTTCTAAAGCTAACTAGAAATTCTCCATAAAATGTAACTTGACAAAGACAGACATTTCACATTTATTGATTAATTTTTTTTCCACTCATTCTACACTGTACTAAGATCCAAAGCATCTTGGTGACTAGACTTCAGCTCTTTCATGTCACTTGAACTATATATGCTAGTCTGAAGTTCCAGGTTTTAATTTAAAAGTCTTAACATGTCTGATAAGAGAAAAATGCCCAAAGGGGGAAGACATGGATGATGTGGAACACCACCAAAGCAAATGGTCCCCAACTCAGTTTCAGATTTCTGGCTGATCTTAGTGGAAAACAAAACTAAATGTGATATTTTCTAAAAAGTAGTGCCAAAATTCAGGAAGAGTTGGCTACTTTAGATACTGTTAACTGTGCAGTTAATTAAATAGAAATAGCTATAACTTCTATCTCTAGACAGATAAAAGTTTGCATAATATGTTTCTAATATAAATTATTTACCATAAAGAAAATACAGTTAAATTTTCATTGGCCGTTTTTAACCACTGGAGATAATATAGGGGAGCAGAAACTCCAGGATTATCAGGGACATGACAAAATACTATTTAGTTTTTCCTTCTTTCGTTTTATCCGTTCAGCTCTCAATTGTTTTTTAAAAATTGGTAAGTTATCCTAGATAGTCTCAACACAACTTAAAGTTTTATTACTGAAGCGATAAAGCAGTAAGGGAAGTGTGGGTTATCTCCTATTAGTGTGAGCTGGAAGAATATATTGTTAATGTTCACAAGTTCTGTACTTATCTAAGTCTATAAACAAACAGTTCAGGGCTTTTGAACTTGTGGTTTGCTTGCAGACCTGATAATACCAAAAACATGTGCTGTCCAAGAAGCAAGCAAACTTAGCTTTTCCTTAAGGGCCCAATCCTGGTTCCACTGACATTATGGGGATCTGCCTATTGACTTTAATGGGACTACATAAGTGCTATAAAGTTGTTGGATGGGGAGAGGAAGAAGAGGTGTAGCAAGTTTTATGAAGTGCATTTGTTGCTTTTAGTTTTGTATCCTACTTTTATATAAAAAAAAAAAAGTGTTAAAAAGTCTTTAGGGGTAGTATAAAAATATTTTCTACAATTTGTCCCTGCCTTTGGAATTATATAACAATGGTCATTCTTCAGATCCATTTTAATGTAGGGGAATCTTTTTCTCCTTTTGGCAATCTGTGCCAGCATTCAGCTTTCTGGATGCAGCAAGATCTGTTGCAGGAGTTTGATTTTACTGGCATAGCATTTTGAACACAAGCCCAAAGAACAGAACACTTTCTCTCACCACAGAAACCAAATCCACCTTCTTACTCAACTACTCTGCTCTCTGTAGTCTCTCATCTGCTTTGGTGTCAAAAGTAGTTTTTACTATTTTACTCCCGTTCCACTGGAGTCCGTGCAGCTCAGAGACTCAGCTGAGTCATGCAATTCTGTTCTGACTGCAGACTTACTACACGATGCAAGAGTCAGCAAGATACCAGCTACGCTTTCAGGACACCTCATTGAGTCTGCAGGGCTTATAGTTAGAGAAAGCCTTTGTCTCCTTTTTACATTGACTGAGCAGATTTGATCTGGAAGTGACAGGTAAACATGGAACCTCAATGCCCCCTCCCCACTTACAGATAATTTCCAGAGTAGAACACAATAAAGTTTAGAAATCTGGTAGAGTATGCACACATGGACAGTCAGTAGTTAAAAGGATAAATAGGAAATAGTTTCTTATGGCAAATGCTGTTGCTCATATGATCTTCCCAACTTCTCATTTTGTGTCATTCAGCATTATCAAGTGCATTTAGTGAAAAATTGCTGAGAATGCCCTCTCTCAACTTCAGCTTATTTTATTTGAGAAGACAGCTTCCCTTGCTCTTCTGCCCAATAGGGAACAAGCGGTGTGCTTAGTGCCTGAGAGGGGCAAAGGGAGCCCAGCAAGTTATCCAAAGGGCTAATTTTTGAATAACATCTGTTGCTTTACATAGAGTTGATTCCAATCTTCCTTGACTGAGAGAGAGGACACAGGATATGGATGACTTGTGGAGAAGGCTGGCAGGAATGGCAAAGGGGAAGATCTCCAAACAACACTTCTGCACAGATTTATCATAGCATACTTCCCTATCCTTCATACTTCAGTTTAGACTGTTCTGCATTCTAGATTTTGTACAGGATACATTATGAACAAGATTAGTATTTAATCCTGATCTGAGGAGAAGTGTTCAATTACATACCACATTTAGACAGCTAAAACAAATGTACCAGGTACATTTGTTATTCTTAGCACAAAAGTGCTGTTAAGTTATTTAAAATTTTATTTTATTTAAGACATGGTAGAATGGAATATTTTTTCTATCAGAAATCTAGACATGAATCTATGCTCCCGCTTAACCAGAATAGCATAGACTAAAACTTACATGAAGTGCAGAATAGCATAGCACAAAAAGTCCTAGACCAAGTCATTTAGTGTGATAATTTCTTTTTGGTACATCTGAATGCTTCTTGCCCATTGCTGAAACATGGATACTAAGCTGTAAGGATGCTTCCTGACTTCCCTACATGCAGTGTGCTTCAATGGAAAGTTAGACATTTCTTTTCAAAAAGTAGTTTCCACCAAGAATTACTCAATTTAAGAAGCTATAGCATATGCTCTGACTAGTCTTAGGGACATGCAAACACCATCTTTTTTCAAAACATATGCTGCTTCAAAGTTATTTTGCCATTTTCAAAGAACACAATTCTAGCATGGGATTTCCCATACATGCCTCTCTATACACACCTCTTGATAAGAGAGCACTTGAACTTTTCAGAAGTAGAATGAAATGCTGTTTTCTTCTTTCATACTTATGAGTGGAAAAGGCTATGGTGGTGTACTCAAGGTTATATTTAAATTCAGCTTCCAATAGGTTTTGGCTAAATTCTAATATTCAGTTTTGGCAGGTTTAATTTTCAAGTCGAATAGGAGGCAGCACTATTCCTTCCACAGAGTATGCATGGAATAGCCCAACAAGGGATGTTAGGAGTCTAACCCTTCTGGTCAAATCACATTCTCCAACTCAGGAGAGAATTTTGGGGCCAGATTACATTAGGCTGTAAACTCCCCAGTGAAGGGACCACGTCCGCCTGTGAGACAATGCCAAACTCAATGAAGCCCTAATTCTGAAGTGGCACTACCACAATACAAACTACAAACAGAGTGTGCACAGTAGGAGGTAACATTTCCAGAGTGCATTTCTCTTCTACTTTTTATTTAAAAAAGCTTACAAGAATTCAGAATAGATTAGATACTATTTTCCAAATATTTTAGCAATGATTAGGGATTGGGGTATTCTGAAATCCCAGCACAGCCATTTATTTTCAGTGTTTTCATAGTCAGGTCGATAGCAAGTTAATATCCATACACTCTGGTTCTTTGTCCATGCCCAGACAGCATCAGCCATACCACTAAAACCAAGTCACCCATGATTATATGTACACAAAACACCACCATGTATTTAGCAACCAAATACAAGGTGGTGGTGTTCCACAGAGCAGGCAAGGAGTTTCCAACTATCACTTTTCTTTTTTTTTTAGGTGGGTGGGTGGTAAGGTGCCAATCCTGTGCTCAATACCTACCACAGCAACCCTCCTATTCCGAGGGTAGGCAAGCCATTACTGGCAGATGCCAATGATGCAGCCCAAGAGGTGGGGCTAGTCCTTAGGCGCTGATAATCCAGCACCATCTTGAATGGCCTGCCCCATTTTAAACAAAATTAGTTTCCTACTGTGAATGAATTTTAGACAGTTTATTGCACAAACTATAAATAAGTTATTTCCATCTCCACCTCTTTATTGAGGGTTTTGCATTCATCACCAGATGAAAGCATTAACTCAAACTTTAGACATTAGTAACAATAAATACTCTAATTCTGGAACAGATACTGCATGAACTCACCCAAACAACTCTTCCTGGGTTAAGAACCAGTTTGGATGACTGAGCTTGCAGTTCACAGCATTCACTCAAAGGAGTTTGTTCTAGTACAGCGACTTTTATGGTTCTAGAACAGGTTTAATACCCAACCCTTCAGGAAAGTTGATTTATCTGATGGGTGCCATTTTTAAGAACACAAGATGTTTCACTAATCAAGAGCTATAGTTTTAGAAGCTTATGAAGAAACAAAAGCTTGCTGATATAGTCACAAACAACAAATAGTTAAGAACTTCCATTCTCATCTTCTTTCTCTTGCTCCATTGAGCTCTTCCAGTGAACTCTGCCCAAAGGTATGGCGTTTATTCAGTTTAGATTTAAACAACCATTACATACTATGCCAGATATAATTCCACCACCCAACTTTGATAAGCTGAAGCTATTCTAATCAAAGGCATCCCAACAAGTTCCACAAAGAATCATCCTGGAAGGAAAGTGGATTGTTGCCTCGCAGGCAGAGGGAAACCCAAGGCAGACTGTTCACATTAGCAGATCTGGAATGCCTTAGTAAACTAAATAGATCCAAGCCCTCTCCCAAGTGAGTCAAGAGACTTCGCTACGGAGGCCTGGTCCACACTAGGGGCGGGATCGAACTAAGGTACTTCGACTTCAGCTACGCGAATAGCGTAGCTGAAGTCGAAGTACCTTAGTTCGAATTTGGCGCGCTTACCTCGCGTCCGCGCGGCGCGCCATCGACGTTCGCGGCTCCTACTTCGAACTCCGGTACTCCGCTCGCACTGCAGGAGTACCAGAGTTCGAACTAGCGCGTTCGGGGATCGATTTATCGCGTCCAGACAAGACGCGATAATTCGATCCCCGATAGTTCGATGGCTACCCGCCGATTTCGGCGGGTAGTGAAGACGTACCCTAAGGGACAACTGCAATTCAGGCCAAATTCTACTTCAGAGACTTTGTAAGGCATAAGTTACTGTAATGAGGTCCTGTACTTTAACTTCACAACTCTCTTTGCAAAACACATGTTGATAGACATTTAAATACTTAACTGTCGGCATTCAGTTTAGTATAAAATAACCTTTAAACCATCACTTTGTGTGCTCAGGTATCAATGGAGCAGGGTAAGCATCTAGACAGCGGCTGATTTTACATGCCACATGTATTACAAATCCTGTACAATAATGTAGACAGATACACACTGAACACTAATATCGAACTTCGTTGCTTTAATGAGGAGTTAAAGGCAAACCTTTTATACATCGCACAATTGCAGGTTTGTGAATGCAGAATAAGGTTAAATGTAGAATAAGTTCCTTGTTAGAGGAAATTACCACATGGACATTTCAAAGAGAAATTGTGTTTCTTGCCTTGAGCCTGAATCTGATTTCAATTACAGATATGAACAAAAAATCAAAAGCAATTAGTAACTCTAAGCTTCTACTGCATTTTCTGTTTATTATAACGACTTAGAAACTTGTCCATTGTCAAGCTGTATATTTATTGCAGCTATACTGTACCTTATTATGCAATTAAATAATTTGCTGGAATGTTTTAGCTAGTAGGGCTTTAGTGACCCATTTTCCTGTATTCATTACATCTCCCCCAACAAAGAAAGTTAGAAGTTTATTTTAAATGAGTGTAAGAGCCTCAAAATAAGTACTCCCGCTAACTATAAGAAGTGCACTCCCATTGTTCACTGTTAGGAATGCAAAAAGAAAGTTCTGTTAACTGAAGATACTAAGTGCTGTGAGGGGGAATAAAAATGTCAAACATTTAACTCTGGTCAAGATGGAGTCCAGCATCTATTTTTTTAAGCAGTGCAACTGAACACAACAGTGACATTAAGTAAGTAATTAATGTTCTTAGATAACAGAATGAGTCAGAAGTTCCCTACATGTGAGGCTGGCAAGCTTTTAGTTCTGGAAAAGAGCCAATTCCCTTGCTTAATCACCTGGTGACCTGGGAGTTCCCTTGTCTTGTCACAAAAGAAAATAGGCCCCCTCAGATTTCTAAAATTATTTTTTCCTGCCCTGGTCACCAAGAAATAGGTGGGCAGCATACAATTTAACATGGTTTAAAGCTCCATAATCTGTGTGGCTGCAATTGCCGTTCTGCTATGTATTGGAAGAACATCTTAGATCTGGTTATATAATGAGATGTTGAAAACAGTAAGATGTTTAGTATATACAGCCATTAAAAAGGTATGTTTAAAATACCACTGTCTCATTGCTTAGTTTTAGATGCAGGCACACAATATTAATAGCATATGCTTGTGATAAAAAAGGACATCCATATAAGTAGAATTCACAAAGCATGTTGAGTTAATTAAAAGCATTTAGACTTTTTTTGCATTGGCAAGACTGAAGTCTTGCATCTCAGTCACATGATCTTCCCAGAATTGAGAAACAAATATTTTAAGCAGAAAATGCACATCTGGCCACAGAGATAGATGGTTTACATAAAACTTTAAAATGTCCCTCCCTAAAAAAAAAAACAACCCCATGAAGTTTACAAATTCAAACATTCAAGGTGACGTGACAGTTTTGGTTACTATAAAGGAGAAACACAGCAAACATGATACCAAATAAGCCCATTTATAATCTTAGATAGTTGAGGTAGACATTCTGAAATGGCATCCAAATGGCACTGCAGTAGTATTTAATATCTGAATCTAGATGTTTAGTGCTCTAGAACGACATGAGGGCTAAAAACAGATGCAAGTTCTATGCAGACAAGGCCATGGAGAAAGAAGGCAGCAGTTTGTAAGGAGCAGCAGAACTGTGGATAACAAAAATTGAGCAAAGCAAATTAAAGAAGGAAAAAGGGACAGAAGGAGGCAGGAGTGAGAAAATGGGCAAAACCCAGAAGTGACGCAGCAACAATCAAGGCATGATAGCAGGGAAAATGGGGGCTCAGGTATTATAGGGCCAGAGAACGCAGGCCATACTTACAGGCTGGGATCATAGTGGATAATCAGCTGAACATGAGCTCCCAGTGTGATGCTATGGCCAAAAGAGCTAACGCAATCCTGGAGAAACAGCAGCCTTGAGTAGGCAGAGAGCTTATTTTACCTCTTCATTTGGTACTGGTGAGACTGCTGCTGGAATACCGTGTCCGGTTCTAGTGTCCACAATTCAAAAAGAATGTTGATGAATGGGAGAGGGTTCAGAGAAGAGCCATGAGAACGATTAGAAAAAATAACTTAAAGTGATAGAGTCAAGGACCTCAATCTGTTTAGTTTAGCAAAGAGATGGTTAAAGGTGGAGCCTCAATTACAGTCTATAAATATTTACATGGAGAATATTTAATAATGGGCTCTTCCCTCTAGCAGAGAAAGGTATAATACGATCCAAATGGCTGGAAAGCTTGAAGCTAGACCAGGGGTCAGCAACCTTTCAGAAGTGGTGTGCCGAGTCTTCATTTATTCACTCTAATTTAAGGTTTCGCGTGCCAGTATTACATTTTAACGTTTTTAGACGGTCTCTTTCTATAAGTCTATAATATATAACTAAACTATTGTTGTATGTAAAATAAAAAAGGTTTTAAAAATGTTTAAGAAGCTTCATTTAAAATTAAATTAAAATGCAGAGCCCTCCCGGACCGGTGGCCAGGATCGTAGTGCGAGTGCCACTGAAAATCAGCTCGCGTGCCGACTTCGGCACGCGTGCCATAGGTTGCCTACCCCTGAGCTAGACAAATTCAGACTGCAAACAAGGTGTACATTTTCAGCGGTGAGTAATTAACCATTGGAATAGTTTACCCAGGGTTGTGGTGGATTCTCCATCACTCATTTTTAAATCAAGCTTGGATGTTTTTCTAAAAGATCTGCTTTAGGAATTATTTTGGGGAAGTTCTCTGGCCTGTGTTATACAGGAGGTCAGACTACAACAGTCCCTTCTGGTCTTGAAATCATTAATGCCAATGAAAGACATTGGGAATTGAGGGTTTAGTTAAAAGCTCCGTGTTTTCACAATCAGGTCTCACACCGGTTTCCTGAGAGAGAGACACCTGTGTAAGAATTAAAAATTGGGCACAGAAGTTTTCCTAATAACTCTTAAACAGGTCCCCACCTGGGCTGGACTCTCCTCTCCAATAACAAACCTTCATTTGAGACTGCTCATCTGAGTACCGTGTTTTGCGTCACTGGACACTCAAGTCTGTTTTTATGTTACTTAGCTACAGTGTATACAGAAACCATGTTAATGTGTATAACATGCAGAGTTATGCTATTACCATCCTGGTATGTGTCATGCACAGTATGATGTTTTTGCTATTCAAGCATGAAGCTGGAAATTAACTCTTTATTACTAAGCATCAGAGAATGAATTATGGAGCTCTGAGTAAAAGGCTAATTCAGGGTTACTAGCCTCATACTATAGCTTTTGTTCTGACATTTTAGCATGTTTAGAAGTTGGCTGTTACAGTGCAGAGCATTAGATTTAAAAATACATCAGACTTCTGTTCCACAGTGTTCTTTTCACACAAGGAAACTGCATTAAGACCACTGGTTCTGTATGCCAGGTCAGTTTATGGCTAGACTTAAACCAGCTAGTTAGAAATGTGATCCCAGTAACATAGCGCCTCATTCCTATTTCTGTTCAAAGCAAAACTTAAAGAAGCTTCTTCCACTGAATCAGTTTTACATATTACTGTTTTCTCTTCACCTGAAGCAACATGATTACTTTAAAACAATTTAAAGGGGGGGGGGGGTAAACAGGGCCGGCGCAACCCATTAGGCGACCTAGGCGGTCGCCTAGGGAACTATTTTGGGGGCGCCGGCGCCCCGGCCATCAGTCCAATTTTGGGGGCGGGACCTTCCGCCGCCGCTGTTGGGGGCGGCATTTCGGGGACAGGACCTTCCGCCGCCTAGGGCGCCGGAAGAGCTGGCGCCGCTACTGGCAGTAAACCTTAGAATTATTCCACCGCTACAGGATCTTTTGAGGTATTAATTTATCAAACTTCAAAATATTTGCCTGGATTATAATCCAAGCAGAGGTATGAAGCTATACTCCTTCAACACAGCTGTTTCTGACTTTAAATGGAGCAACAGATATCATAGATGGAGTGATGTAAGAGTAATGAGGTGGTCTGCACCCACCCAAGGGATTTATACTTTCCAATATAATGGGTCAATTTTACAAAATAAGAACTGTACCATTAGCTGTGTGAATTTTACATGCTCATATCTTGCTGAAGAGGTCATCTGCAGACAGACATACAAACTACAGTATTTCCCTTGAGCAAAATCATGAAAACAATGACTGCCCTTCATATCATACATGTTTAAAGTGTTAGGGGTCTGGTACCATCTAAAACCAAGTTTGATTTTTTAGTACATTTTAGAAGTATGTTAAGGTGGTTTACAAACCACATGTACTGTTTCTAGTTTATACCTGTGCTAGCTTGAGTGGCATATGCTAGCAATATTAACATAGGCAGGAAGCAGGTTTTAGCAATGAACTACCCCTTCTCTGCTTACTGGACACTCATTCAAACGGTAGTTAACTTTAAGTCTTGCTTTTTATTTAAAAGTTTCTATTTTAGAAAAAGTGTCATTGGTCCCCTCAGAAGTGTTAGATACATCTGAACACCATATTTACACAAAAGTCTGAGCCAAGTGATTTTTGGTGGATGAAACAGCTTGCAACCTCTGAGCAAAAGAACATTTTCTGTCCTTCTGTAAAGGTCACTGACTGCTTCCAAAATGGAATTAGTGACAGTGCATTACTTTATTTTTGTGGTTCTACTGGCGCTTTGTGCAACACAGTGAATCAGTCAATCCAAACTGTTCTGGTCACTTTGCAAGGTAATTAACTTAATAAGAAAACAATTCATGCAAAGGAAAAAAGCCTCCACCGCACTTAAGTGGAGAAGTTGTGGCCTCACCCAGCTGGGTTATTTAAAAAGGGCTACATTTCCTGTGGGATTGTAAAAGTATAAGATGTGCTTTTTTAGAGAAAGGAATGTTTCATAAGTTTGAGAAGGTAACTTAAGCCTTAAAAACAAATACTTAATGGCTATTTTACCCAAGTCATTAGTGAAAATAATTCACCCTATAAAACAGTGTCACAAACAGACATTTGAAAATCTCCCTGGTCTTATTTGTGTCTGCACTAAGTGATGGTTTAAACATCAAGTGTGACCTTGCTTCCAGAGAAGTCTTGGTAACTATAGCAATGAAACAAACAACCAGCTATCAAGCATGCCTTAAAACAATGAGCCAGATGCAGAGAGGAATGATTTATTGAAACCAGTTAGTAAACCATCACCACAAGTTTTGGACAACTTCATTATAATACAGTATAGTAGATCTACTGTGGCTCAATGTATTAATTTGTATTAGACTAGAGTAACTCCTAAAGCAGAGGTTCTCAAACTTTTGTACTGGTGACCCCTTTCACATAGCAAGCCTCTGAGTGCAACCCCCCTTATACATTAAACACATTTTTTTGTATATTTAACACCATTATAAATGCTGGAGGCAAAGCGGAGTTTGGGGTGGAGGTTGACAGCTCGTGACTCCCCCATGTAATAACCTCGTGACCCCCTGAGGGGTCCTGACCCCCAGTTTGAGAACCCGTCCTAGAGGCCCCAGAGATCAAGACTCCATTATGTTACGTGCCATATAGCTATAGTTACATAGTACTTAAGAGAATGTGGCCCCAATTCCCAAATGGGGTACCTAGATTCTACTGCAATATGAAAGACAGAGAGTCACTGATTTTAACCAATTACAAAACCTTGTTTCCAGAAGTTATATACAACTTTAAAGTGTCCTACAAACCAAGTCTTTATTACAGGTCACTGCACAGGCAAGTTATGAAACGTACCATAAACAGGCTTAATTTATTAAACGGTCAAATAGCCTATTACCACAAAAATTCCCTTGTTCAGAGTACGGTTCATATGTCCACTCCATCAGTAATACACCTAAAAACAATTCAAGTATCTAACATAAACAGTTGGCTTTAGTCAATCTCAAGTGAACTGCATTACTCTATTATGTAGAAACAGCTTGTTAGAACTTTCTCTCTGAATAGCTATTTTAGCAGATTAAAATCATTCCTATTTTAAGATTCTATGAGTATGAGCTGGTATTAAAAATGTTTAGCTCTGAAACCACAGAATTCTTCTGTAGACCTGGCACTGTCTATAAGGGGACTGAGGTCAGCTTAATGCTGCCACTCAGGGGTGTGGATTTTTCACACCCTGACCAACAGTGAAACTGACCAATCTGTTTTATAAAGCCTGGTCTACACACTAGAAGATTAGAAGTTACCCTAGAATCTTCAAAAACTAGAGCAGTAGCTAAAGAATGACTGTTGGCTGAAAGGCTTTGGCCAGTCAGGCACTCTGATATGAAGTCCCTGTAACATTAACAAATGAAGGCTTATACCCTTAATGCCAAAATTTAGCCTTTTCAGCATCTTTTTAAAAAGCATTAATACAAGAATTGCACCTGTTTCTCAAATTGCAAGTGGTCATATTTATTAATAAATTTATAAAGCACTCAGGGTGCTGAACAAGCATAAAGGCAACCTTAAAATTATGAAGTAAATTCCCTCTGTAACTTGAAGTCTTTAAATCATGATTTGAGAACTTCAGTAACTTAGCCAAAGGATATGGGTCTACAGGGGTGAGCGGGCAAGGTTCTGTGGCCTGCAATGTGCAGGAGATCAAAGTAGATGGTCATTATGGTCCCTTCTGGCCTGAAAGTCAGTCTATTTCACACTTGATTTAGTCTCCAAATTTAATCCTTTTCAGAGGAAATTCCCCATAGCATCTTATACATTGTTACTTTAATGCAAGGAATTGCTAAATTGTAGAAGATGAAGTATGTTAGATAAGCAGAAGGTCTTACCGCAAGTAGATCCAAACTGAAATCACATAATGGATACACATTTTCCCAACATGAATAATTTAGGGTTTCTATTGCTTATAAATGCAATTTTAATAGCACAACATGTATTATATTGCTTCAGTGCACTGAAATGGTCCTGGAAAAAGTGTATGCAGTATTGTTGAAGCCCTGTTGGTCCCAAGATATTAGAGGGACAAAGTGGGAGAGGTGTTAACTGGCCATTTCACCTTGAAGGGTCCCTTGAAATGTGTTAACTACTTATGCTAAACACTCTGTTCCACCTTGTATGTAGGTGTGACAGTACATTTCCCAGACCTGAAGAGCTCTGGGTAAGCTTGAAAGCTGGTCTTACTAACCAAAAGAAGTTGATCGAATAAACGATATTACCTCACCACCAGCACCCCTTTGCCTCTGGAAATAAGTAGTTTTGCAGATATGAAGAAACTTATTCCACTCTGGTTTGGTGTTGAGAGGACAGCCTGGAAGGATAATCTGATATCAGGTATTCATGAGCTGTTCTGTTTGCTTACACAAGTAGCAGATTCACAATTCCTACACAGATATACATCTTAAGAGGCTGACTAATATCCTTCAAAACTAGCACAGGTAACTAAAGTTTCATACTAAGGCTATGTCTACACTGCACTTTCGTTGGTAAAACTTTTGTCGCTCATGAGTATGAAAACACACACACCTGACTGAAAAGTTTTACTGACGAAAAGTGCTGGTGTGGACAGCACTTTGCTCTCCCGCCGACAAAGCTACCGCCCCTCGGTGGGCGGTTTTATTTAGTTGTCAGGAGAGCTCTCTCCTGCGAACAAAGCACAGCTACACTGCATGCCTTACAGTGGCAAGGCTTTAGCAGCACGGCTGTGCTGCTGTAAGCTACACAATGTAGGCATAGCCTAAGTACAACATACATCGTAGTTTCAGGCAATAATGCTTGCTGTTCCTTGGACACTGACCAGTAACAGTGTTCCGCATTGCCATGTAGAAAACACATTCTATTAATTCCCTTTGCTACTAGCAGAAGAGTGATTTAGAGGCAATGAGCATCTGATGTCACTTAATAGCCACTTGTCAATTTAGTGATTCATGTTAGCATTAAACAGAATTTGCTTAGATCTAGAGTTTGGCAATCATATGAATGGACTCAAGAGTGTCTTAGTCAAATGAAATCTTCAGGATTTCAGACAGCTCCCCTAAACTATCTTTTACACAACAGAGGTCTAACTTCATTCTCATTCACTGAGCAGCACCTGAGCTCCATTTGGAGATAGCATGGAATATATATAAATTAAAGGTTATAGATTATACACACATTTTTAACCCAATATTTGTGATACTGGTATTTATAATACCTGTGCTTGAGAAAATGCTCTCTTATGTTACCATATGGGCTGAGACTGAACATGGTTGAAAAGTATACAGATTTTAAAAAGCAGCTCAGTGAACTTTATGGGCTAAAACCAGAACAGATTATTCTTGCAGAAGTACACAGCTCTAATATAAAGACCTTTCCTCAAGACAACCAGAAAGTTTGGTTATCAGTGAGTGGGTTTTTGTGCGCGTTTGAGATACTGGTCCCAGGATCCCCTATGTCAGCTTCAAGTCCTGTGCAAACAGATTTCTCCACTGGGCCATCAGCTAATGGAATGCTCAAAGTAGACAAATTGCAAGACAATTTTTTTCCATATACAAAATGAGCCTACATCCTAATCTGCAGTTTCATACTATACAAATCAAAGTAGCGAAAGGGTGGTCCAAGGAGGACACCCACTAGGTTTACATATAACAGAACGAAGGACCAGACTTCCAAAATGCAGGCCCACGAACAGGCATTCTAGAACCAGCACCACCACCATCACAGGTGCATGCTCTTTCACTGAAGACATATGCACAGATACTGAGGGTTTGTCTACACTACACAGCTTTTAGCGACACAGCTATGTCACTACAGCTGTGCTGCTAAAAGTCAGGCAGTGTAGCCGCTGTTTGTCGGCTCTCTTGCCGACAAAAAACTTCCACCCCCATTGAGCGGCGTTTGTATTGTTGGAAGGAGAGCGCTCCTGCCGACAACACGCTGTTCACACTGGTCACGAGAAAACTTTTGTCTTGGGGGGGGGGGGGTGTTAACACCTCTGAAAGACAAAAGTTTTGTCATTCAATTGCCCGTGTAGACAGTCTGAGTTTTCAAAACACAGTGTAAAATACCAATGGAAGATTAATGCTCTTATCTGCCTCCCTCAAACAAAGTACATAATTCTGAATAAATAAAAGCAGTATTAAGGTGAATAGTAAGTGTTGATGTGCATGTTAAAAAATCATTAAGAGGGAAAATACACTCCTAAATGTGTTCAGGCTACTAGTCAGTGGTAGCCTGAGTATCCAGTTTCTGCATGATATTTAAGTACTGGAAATAAACTGCTTAACAGAACTGTGTATCATTATGGATGAAAAACTGATTTAGTCAGGAGCTACTTACAAGTACTTTGTAACAAGCAATATTTAAGAGTAACACTAAATGCCAATTTAGATCAATAAAATGACAACATATTCCTGATTGCACCTTGTATCTTGACTGTCAAATGGCTTGGAGGACTACTAACTATTGCTTAGCATAATCATTTTTATCCTGGGTGCGAGCTATTAAAAGATACATTAGAACACTTCTGTGGAGTCAGACTGATATCACGTGTGCAGGATATCGAAACACACTCCACTTGTATAGGAGAGCTTGCACTAAGAGGAGAACTAAGTGGGATGCAGCTGCAGTAACTGTTGTCCCATCTATAAGGCAGGTGGTTTGTGGTGAAATCTGGAAGGCAAGTTATTCAGATTTGCAGTCTGTATTCTAAGAGACCAAGACCATTATTTAATAATAGGTAACATCTCTGCCAATGCCAAGAAACACATGTACCTGTCAACCTAAAGTTTAAGATTTACATCTGATAAGATCATTTTCCAGGAAAACTGGTCTGATCCTGACACCTCCCAGTTTGAATCTGATGGTAAATGCATCCTAAAAACACCAAGAGAATTACTGGGAACAGTAGTGATACAGATCGGTCTCTGGAATCAGGAAAGAAACCACAGTGATGAGTAACATTAATTAGACATGAAGTTTAATAGTCTTAACTGCAAACCTGTTTCTCAAACTAAACAGCACATGCTTGAAAAACACCCTTATGAAATCATTTTTCAGATGAGTGTAGGTCAAGTGCACATTTGTATTCGTATCACTTGAACAAACCTTCATATTGACATTACTTTCAGAATATAATTTGAGATGATAATTACAACTATAAAGCCAAGTTCTGACAACTACCCCAAACCTCATTTTTTCTTTAGGCACTACCATACTTCAAACCCTGGTTAGAGAGTCTATTGGTTCTGGACACAAAAAGAATTCGTATTTTAACACTGAAGCAAGAGAACCCTTACAGTTACTTCTAACTTCACTTCAGGTTCTACCTGGCAGAATCAATGTCTGATCACGAGGAGTCAAGGGTAAAGAAACAAACAGTAATCTTAGTCACTATTTCATTGTCTCTTGAAACTCTTGAGAGAGAATATAGCAGAGTATTTGGAGTTTACAGAATTTTCTGCATTTTACTTATAATTAAATCATGATTGTCTATTCAGCTAAATAGAAGTGAAACTAAGAGCATACATTTGTCATTGTAGGACATGCAGAATACAGAAACCACTTATCTCAAAGGCTGAGGCCAATCTGGTATCCAAAACAAAGTAAATGCCAGGATGACAGAAAGATGGGCAACAACTTAATATGCAAATTCCATAACAGAAAATCTCAGTTTCATATATGATACCACCAATTAAAAGCTATACACTATCTTATGAGATGAGGTAAGGACTTCTGTAAATTATTAATTCTAAAAGAAGTTGAAAAATTCTATAATGATATACTGTCAGCTGTGACTGGCAGATACAGTATGCAGCTAACCACATGAAAAACACAGATCCGATTCCCATCTGAGCGTTGGCCAAAATGCCAACCTAAGCAAAATGTTGCTTGGAATCAGCTTCAAGATCCTGGAGTTGAAGCTTCAGATTAAAGAGAAAGCGTTAACTTTAGTTGATTATTGTAACTTGATAAAGTCTTCAACTTTACTACTTCTTGCACATCTTGTATTGCCATTTCACCCTTAACTGTAGCAACACTGAGAGCACTGCCACACAACGATGCCCCGGTAAACAAAGGCAATTAAATCACTAAGATATAAATCAGTCTAGATGTGGTATTAAATTGTAATTCAGTTTCTTTGAAGGATTATTTTAATAAACTACAATAAGAAACAAAATTGGTGGGTATATTTAAAAACAAGGCGTTAAGCATTAGCCAGGAGTATTCCCATCTACAATTCCTGATTTAAATCCTCAGAGCAACACACACGAATTGCACAGTGTTTTAGCATGCCAAATCTCAATACATTCCAGACCATGGACACTAGACTACATTCTCAGTTTATTACTAGAAAGATTAGCACAGGGAGGCAAACTGTAGCCAGCTGGCGCAGACTGATGTTCAATTTTTATATTAACATGGAATCCAAGTCAGAGACTGAAAAGCTAAAGCTACTACACATTCAACATTATAGTAAAACTATCAAGTTTTAAAAACACGGGAAATTTTTAATGATGCACAGTTAGCCTGTGAAACTCATTGCCACTATAGGAAGGCCAAGAACTGAGTAGGTATCACAGAAACCTGGTGGACTGAGGACAATCAATGGGACACAATCATTCCGGGATACAAAATTTATCGGAAGGACAGAACAGGTCGTGCCGGGGGGGCGGTGCACTATATGTGAAAGAAAATGTAGAATCAAATGAAGTAAAAATCTTAAGTGAATCCACATGTTCCATAGAATCTCTATGGATAGTAATTTCATGCTCTAATAAAAATATAACATTAGGGATCTATTATCGACCACCTGACCAGGACAGTGATAGTGACGATAGTCACCAAATGAAATTAATAGGCAGCAGGTTTAAAACAAATAAAGGAAGTTCTTCTTCACGCAGCGCACAATCAACTTGTGGAACTCCTTGCCTGAGGAGGCTGTGAAGGCTACGACTATAACAGGGTTTAAAAGAGAACTGGATAAATTCATGGATGTTAAGTCCATTAGTGGCTATTAGCCAGGATGGGTAAGGAATGGTGTCCCTAGCCTCTGTTTGTCAGAGGGTGGAGATGGATGGCAGGAGAGAGATCACTTGATCATTACCTGTTAGGTTCACTCCCTCTGGGGCACCTGGCATTGGCCACTGTCGGTAGACAGGATACTGGGCTAGATGGACCTTTGGTCTGACCCAGTATGGCCATTCTTATGTTCTTATGAGTAGGATTCAAAAACAGGGTGGGCACTGATTGATATGGTAACAAGAACATCCAGAGTAATGCTAATAAAGATTAAAAATTTTGGAAGGGATGTAACACTTGCTTCAAAGCATAAAACATCCTCCTCTGAAGAGGGCTAAGCTGTTGCTTCCTGTAATGGCAGGTTATTTTATTATAATTGTTGAGTAAGGAGTTACTTGCAACTTCCTCTGAAGTAGCTGGTACTGTCCACTATCAGATAATGAAATTAGAGGGGAGACCACTGATACCATCCAGTATGGCAATTTCTATGTCTCTTTCCTGAGCAGCATGTTAACACAATTTTTACTAACACCTTTTCACTTAGGGCATGGCTACACTTGCAGATGTAGAGCGCTTTGAGTTAAACCAGCCTTCGTAGAGCGCAGTAGGGAAAGCGCTGCCGTCTGTCCACACTGACAGCTTCAAGCGCACCGGCGTGGCCACCTTTGCGGCACTTGCAGCGGCATTGGGAGCGTTGCATTATGGGCAGCTATCCCAGCATGCAAGTGACTGCAACGTGCTTTTCAAATGGGGGGGTGGAGTGGAGTGTGACAGGGAGTGTGTTGTGTGTATGTGGGGGGAGAGTGGGTTTTTGGGGGGCTGAGAACATGTCAGCATGCTGTCTTGTAAGTTCAGACAACATCAGACACCCCTCCCCTCCGCCCGTCTCTCTCACACACAGCATTCCACACTAATGATTACTTTGTCTCAGAGCAGATAAGCAGCTGGCTGTCAGAATCAGAGCTTTCAAATGGCATATCCGCATTCCTACAGTGAATTCAAAACAATGAGAAGAGTGGCCACTTGACTTAAGGGGATTATGGGACGTTTCTGGAAGCTGATCAGAGCGCAGTAATGTAACACCTCATCCACACTGGCACCGTGGCGCTCCAGCAGGGGCGCAGCAAACGTTATTCCACTCACCGAGGTGGAGTACCAGCAGCGCTCTAGCTGCGCTACGTGCCTTGCCAGTGTGGACAGGGAGTGAGCTAGTGCGCCCGGGCTCCTTTATTGCGCTGTAACTCGCACGTGTAGCCAAGCCCTTAGAGCAGTTCCCCTCCTTTGCCCCTTTCCTCAGTTATTTTAAAATGCAGTAACTTGATATTTTGTTTTACAAACTAACCATGGCTCTTCAAGTTCTGTCCATCTCATGCAGAGTTACTCGTTTCTAGGGCTGCATTACTTGCAGCAAGCCATCAGTTAAAAATACTGAAAAATAAGGCATTCCACAAGAGTTAGGAGTGGTTGTTAGAGTACCAAAATGAAGTGGGGAACCTAACACCATCCTCCAGTCTGAAGGATAATTACTGCAGAACATCTAAAACCAGGCAAATTAGTGATTTTGGTATTCTGCTCCACTTAACTCTCCCCTCCTCAATTATTTTCTCTCAGCTCCTTCAGGGCTTTTGTAATTCCATATCCCTCTTTCAATATATTTACAAGCATAATTCCTAGGTGTCACTTCTCTACTCTAATACAGTTTTTCCCTGTTGCTACTTTCATTGCTCCAGTAAGTTGCTTCTTCTCTTGTGCTCTTGTTTTACCCATCCTATATGTTTGACCCAAGAAGCAGAAACTAATCTCCCTTGACTTCCCACTGTATTCTCATAGTTCTTTACTTTGACCTAGTTAATTTTTCAAGTGACCACTCTGCTGCAGCACCAGAAGCTATTTCCTAGCACAGAGGATGCCTGCAGCTGAAGTAGCACTATCAGAGCTCCAGCAGGGAGACAAAGTTGTAGATAAGAGAACAGATGCATTTCCAACAGAAAGAGATATGGTAGTTTTAGGTAAGGAATACATACCACCATACTGACTGCAGGAAAGGCCTTTCATACCCCTGGAAAGGTCAATTGTGTGGATCCCTAGCTATCTTGGGGGGGGGGGGGGGGGGGGGGGGT
>QXTE01000040.1:2520558-2742378 GCA_003942145.1 Platysternon megacephalum | reverse complement strand
CGTGGGTGAATACCCACTTCTTCGGATGCAAGAAGAAGTGGGTATTCACCCACGAAAGCTCATGCTGCAAAACCTCTGTTAGTCTATAAGGTGCCACAGGATTCTTTGCTGCAGTTAAATATAACACCCTGGATGGAGGGGCCAGGCAGGGTGGCACACTTATTTTTAATTTTACTTAGTACTCTTATTCCTTTGATACTTTTTGGGCAGACATTTAAGAGCAGGGCTTGAAAAAACATCCAGACTTTGTAGAGATTATATATAAAGCCATATGGTGAAGAGAATGAGAGTCATACTTGCAATGGACGTCTGACACAGTTTAGTAATGTTTGGTGTCTCTGAACAGTCTTTTCAAGTGACTTATAAATCTTTTACTGTAGTCTAATGTTTCAGTACCTCTAGTTTTGCCCTCATTGATGTCATTATGGTCAGTGTTGTGGAGACAACATGCTGGCGATTAGTTCTGAGAGTTAATTGTGAAGAGATTCGTGGGCGGTATTATTTTTATTAGTGTTAAGGTAGCACTTGGAAGCTCCAGTTTGGTGTAAGTGCATACAAGCCACATACCCATTAGAGATTAGGTTGATGTGTGGAATTAAAATCCATGTGATGTGCAGTCCTTGGAATTTAACACAGACAATGTAGCTGCGCTGTCTATTGGGCCTCATGGAAGAAATCTTTGCACTGAAGTTCTTCAAATTATTTCGCAGGTGATACCTGAACTTTGCTTTTCCTCTCTGTGAAGTTCTTCAAATGCATGGGGAGAAATACATTTAAAATGTTACAATAGTAACAGCTGTCTTTTTCTAGTTAGAATTACTTTATGTAATCTGTATGTGTTTGAACGGTCTCGGGTGTTCACTGGCATTTTAAGTCTCTCACTCAAGCATACCTCTTTGGAAGACTGTCCCAAGACAGCTTTTTAGCTTGTCTGTCTCGGTAAAGTCTTCATCAGTAAACCGTGATAGCTCTATTTGCTAATCCTCCTCTTCTTTTTTTTTCCCCTCCCCCACCCCATGCCCTTGTCAGATTTGCTGTAAGTATCGGCTACTGGAAGGATCCTTACATCCAATATTTTGTGAGACAGGCAAAAGAAAGGAAAGCACCTGAAATTAATAGAGGCAAGTTAGCATGTGAACTTAAACCAAGACATGCAAACATACTCTGAACATGTGGAGTTCTTGAACAACAGCAGATAGAGCTTCCATATATTGGATATCATAGAATGTATGTGGGAATCATGTAATAGGTCAGGGGTCAGCAACCTTTCAGAAGTGGTGTGCCGAGTCTTCATGTATTCACTCTAATTTAAGGTTTCGCGTGCCAGTCGTACATTTTAACCTTTTTAGAAGGTCTCTTTCTAGAAGTCTATAATATAGAACTAAACTATTGTTGTATGTAAAGTAAATAAGGTTTCAAAATGTTTAAGAAGCTTCATTTAAAATTAAATTAAAATGCAGAGCCCCCCGGACCAGTGGCCAGGACCCGGGCAGTGTGAGTGCCACTGAAAATCAGCTCGTGTGCCGCCTTCGGCACCTGTGCCATAGGTTGCCTACCCCTGTAATAGGTTGATCTGAGTTCTCCCCAGTGTAGTGATTGCACACTGGGCCCTCACTCTTGGAACATTACTTTCTAATAGTCTGTCACATTCTGCCTTTAGTATTGTAAACTGTGTTTTCATGCGTGTCCCACTTAACATGTAGTGTACTATACAAAGCAACCAAAGACCAGGGATGTGACCCATGACCTCAAAGCACAAGGCAGTAATACTCTCCACGTGAGAATAATAAAAGCAGCTATATAGTTTGTACATCTCCCCGAATTAATTTGCAAAGATGACTCAGTTTGAACTCTTTTTAAACTGAAATTTCCAGTTCCTCAGGTGTGGAGCTCTGTTAGTAATCTTAACTTAAGTTACAAAAAAACAAAACATAAAATATACATATCCCATAGGGGAGCATCTAATGGTTATAGTTGTCTGGGGTTTTTTTAACGCATTTTCTTCTGCAGGATACTACGCTCGTGTCCATGGAGTCAGTCAGCTACTTAAGGTTTTTTTAAAGAAGACAGAATGCAACTGTCAAATCATAAATCTTGGTGCCGGTTTGGATACCATGTTCTGGCGATTAAAGGTGATGATCACTCAGAATCATGACACAAGCAAAAGGAAGTGTTTGCACATATCTGAAACTTTCTCCTATTTTCTCATAAGAAACAAATAAATTTATTGACCAGTCACTCCAGTGTCACGTAGGAGTGCATGGCACAAAGGTGACCTCTAGTGGCTGTTTGGAAACATCCTAGTTCTCTATTCCATATAGCTATAGTGTCATACTTCCATCCTTGCTCGTATTTAAGGGTCTAAATCCAGAATCAAGAGATAGCAAGTGCAACATGATACTTGGCACCATCTCTGTGTGTCCTAAATACGACTATGAATTGTTCTTTGAAAGATTCTAAATGACAAATATTATGGTCAGATTCTATATAAAAGCAAACTCTAGTCCTTCCTCATTTTTATAAGAGGTAAGGGTGTTTAGCCTTTTGCAGGATCAGGTCCTATCAACGTAAATGGATTGCTGGAAGACAGCCTGAAAAAACTAAGTTTATTTAGCAGGACCGTAAACCATTGTGTTATAGTCATCCAAATAAATTGGATTTAATTTTTTTTTTTTAAGCTCTGATGCCTTTGCCCTGCCTGCACTCATGCTAAAACCATGTTGAAACACTGTTACCAAGGCTTAACAAAACTAAGAGTGGCAAGAGACCCAGTTAAGAATAATTGTCCGTGTTCTCCTTGGTAGTTAACACAACTCTTTGTTAATATAGCATTCAGAAGGTTGCAAGATTGACAGCCCTGGAGCTAGCAGTACATATCTATCCCCAGAAGAACAACCATGTAGGGAGTGGGACAGGGCAAGCTTTCCCATGCTATCCTAGTTTTGTGCCTAAACTTGGGTCTGGTGGGACTCCCCACTTTGTGCTGATGGAAGTATTGAGCTGTAATTCTCTTTGAGAATACCAGCATGAGTGCAAGTTGTGGACTGCACACAAAACTGTCCTCTAGAACGTGGACTAAAACTAACCCTTTGGATGGATTTTTGAGAGATGCAGCAGGTTGGCTACATAGCGGGTGCATATTTGTGAGCAGTTGACTAATACAAGCTCTTTGTGTGCATCCCTGTGCAATGTTCCTCTTTCCTTCCTTGGAGGCACACACTGAGTGATGGGTGAACGCCATAGGTGAAGTTTTCTGTTGCTGCAACCGGCTGTTGTATACTATGTCCTGACAGTATATTGCAATTCAATTTACAGTATGTTGGTTGCCAAACCATGCCGTGTGTCCAGATTACTTGAATATCTTAAATGTTTGTTTCTTTGCTATTGTGTGGTATATTGTTTCTTAATTTTTAGTTCATTTATTTAAAAAAAAAACCAGAGCATTAAAGTATGAAGAACTGGAAACTCTACTATAACATGAAACAAAACTGTTCAGGGGAAAACTAAACCAAGTCCCCCATTCTCTCTGTGTGAAGCGGGAATATCCCCTAAGGTTGGACTCTTGCTCTGATTTTTTTTTCAGGATGAAAATCTTCTCCCTAAAAAATATTTTGAAGTGGATTTTCCAATGATAGTAGCAAGAAAAATATATAACATCAAGTAAGTGTGTGTTGCTTCATGTTTAGCTATACAGAGCTGAACATAATTTCTTCTAAAAAAAAAAAATTGTAATACAGCAGAACCTCACTAATCACAAACCACATGTACTAACTGCCATATCTATTTGCTTCTCAGCAAAGCTTTAATATAGTAAGTAAGAAAGGATTTAAATCTATATTAAGGGGCTGTCATTAGCAAAGAGTTGAAGACACTATCGGCTTAAAAACTACACATCTCTGAACATTTTTGGCTCACAATCATTACAAGTAACACCTGGAAGAGATTAGAGAAAAAAAAATTCTATTTTTTTCAGTTTACTTTTTGTATTTAGTTAATGTTTCGCATATAGTCAGTGTCACTGTCTCCTTGTTAAAGAGCCTCATGAACAACAGAGCAGGGACAGGAAAATGTGACTACAAGGTATTTTTCTACTTTTAAACCTTACAGAAATTAATAGGAAGATTCATGGCCGGTGTGGTGCCTGAAACAAATTGAAATTCACTCTTTGTTAAACTGATTAGATTTCCAGTTGTGTGCCTTAAAAAAAAAAAAAGATAATAGGGTAAAAATATAACTGAAATGTAAAATAGTCCTCTATCCCCACCTCTCTTTGTATGTAGTCTATTTAAACTTTTTATTTAGTAAGACTTAGGTATACACCTCTACCCCGATATAACGTGACCCGATATAACACGAATTCGGATATAACACGGTAAAGCAGTGCTCCGGGGGGGTGGGGCTGCGCACTCAGGTGGATCAAAGCAAGTTCGATATAACGCGGTCAGATTTTTTGGCTCCCGAGGACAACGCTATATCGAGGTAGAGGTGTATTATGACACTATGATTAGATTTCCATCTCAGGTGGGGGTATGTGGTAGACTACATTATTTGGAAAGTGGTATGCAGCCTAAAAAGTTTGAAAACTGTTGTAAAGGATAGCACAGTTTGGGTGTCCTAAAAATAAGAGGTACTGTAATCAGATCTCTTACTACCAAGACTTGGTAACCTAAAGTATAATCTGTATATATAACTAAGTCACTATTACAAACTAATGAGGGTTCTATGGTGTACAGAAACTTCTGGCGCAAAGCAGACTTTACTTCTGACTGCAGAACTGAAGAGGGTTGTCTCTAGTGATGCTAAGCTCTGCATTTCTCTCCTCCTCCCCCCCCCCCCCTAAAATCTTAGAAGGAGATGGAAAATCCTCAGACTTCTATGATGAGGCCGGCTACCATGCGGGAGTGATTTTGATGTAGAAATAGCAACTATGATTAGTAAACTGAAGCTCATAGGGAATTTAGAGAGTATACGTGACATAAAAGACTTGTTCCAAGGCTTAAGAGTGCCTAGAGCTCAGTACATTCCTTTTCTTAGTGGAGCTCGTAGTTTCTTGTTCACCTTTTAGTTATAGAACCAATCTTTAGTAAATACGTCTAACGGTAAGTTTAACTGTAGACTTGTCTGTTACCACTAGAGGGCAGAGATGCTTTTGTGTAATGAAAAATGACATCATGTAAACCAGTTAACTGCTTACTGACACTTTTTTACCCTCTCTCCCACAGATCAAAACCTCCCCTGTCAAAACCAATTATGGAATCCCATTCTGGGGAGTCTTTTCTAATAGGTGAGTCATTTTAAGTAAATCCGTAATGCACTGTTTTTTTTTTAATCTCTTCACTTCAGTATGTGGGGAGGGTTTTAATGTTTTAAGCATTGTGTGAAGGGAGGGGTTAAAAATGTCTTCTCTCCAAGGGGCCTTAGCATTCTCTCACAGTATTTTTTTTTCTTTACATTGTAATTATTTACTGATTATGCTTTCTTCTGATTCTTGGGAAGGGAAGAATATAAGGGGTCATATGTACAGTAGCTTGTATAAAAAAATCTTCTGGGTGTTATCCCTGCCTCTCTTCTTTTGTCTCATTAATTGCACAAGTCCTTTATCTGTATCTACCATCTGAACTGTACAACGAAGTCAGTCTGCATAGTCCATTCTCAGATGGTAGGGCCCGTCAATGTGTTTTTTGCAGCTTACATGCAAAGCCTGACTTTTGAAGTTCCGTTCCCAAGGCACTACTTCCCACCCCCACCAAAAAACCTCCCTTCTGTAGCTAGTAGCACCAGTGCCAAAACAACTGTTTGCACAGTGGTATAGGTAACTTGCTTTTAAATGATGGGCTGTATTGCCTGTCTATCGAAAAAGCATACTCTGACTTGTTTGTCTCACTAGTGAGTCCTTGCATAGCAGTAGGTTGCACAGTTCAAAACTCTGTCCTTTGCTTTTGGATCACCAGGGCTCTGGGCAGGCAGTACTCAGACCTTGGGTGGGAGAATGTTGCACTGTAATGACAGCTGTGGACTTGTCCCAAAGCTCGTTAATCTGCTTCCGTAGAAATGGGTCCATGGAAGCCTCACTGAAGGGGGCTGTCCTGCACACAGTGCTACCAGATGATGTGCTTCGTGATGAAAATCGTCCTATTGACTTGGTTAATAAGACCTATTCTCAGTAAGTGTTTGCAGGACTGAAAAGGAGAGTGTGTACTAATAGTAGCAAGGTTTGCTGCCAGCTCCAAAAGCAGATATAAGGTGGGCTGTATCCCAGAGATCCCTGGAGCTTTAATTCAAGAGGATGTTGACAAATTAGAGCGGGTTCAGAGACGAGCCGGGAGAACAATTAAAAGATTTGGAAAACCTACTTTACAGTGATGAGCTCCTTAAGTCTAAATGGTTTATCTTAACAGAGAGAAGGTTAAGGGATGAATTTAATCAGTCTGTAAGCATCAAATTTCAGTTCACGGTGTAGATAAAGGGCTCTTCAATCTAGCAAAGAAAAGCATAACAAGATTCAATGGTGGGAAGGTGAAGCAAGACAAATTCAGATTGGATATAAAATGTGTATTTTTACCAGTGAGGATAATTAACCATTGGAACGATTTATCAAGGGTTGTGGTGGATTCTCCATCACTGGGAATTTTTAAATCAGGATTGGATGTTTTTTCTGAAAGATCTGCTCTAGTTCAAATAGGACTTTCTTGAATTAATCCCTATGGCCAGTGTTAGACTAGATGATCACAGTGGTCCCTTCTGCTTTTATAATCTGTTAATCGGAATTTGAGTTCATAATCTTGAAATGAAGTGATTTGGAATAGGTAATGTTTGTTGACGTGCTCAAATTATCATATCCTTAACTATCCAACATTTTACATGTCATTTGAATGGCAGGTTGTTCAGTTGTGAATTCTGTTCTTGAGAGGTGAAAACCTGGTGCCATTTATCAGTGAAGATAACAAGCTGCCTCTTGTTCTTCTCACTAGGAGATGATTGATGTGGTGAAATGAAAATATCCAAATTATTGGTTCTTTTTAACCCAAGTCCCAAAATGACTACTGTGATATAGACAATCTTTTTGTTGGGTCAGAAATCCACCCCAATTAGAGTGCAACAAGATGAAACTTTGCATGAGAAGTCGTTCGGAAAAATCGGTTATATGATATCAATCTATAGTTCTTATCATGGTATCAAAGTGTTTTAGCTATGCACTAGTAAAATTAATTTTATGCATGAAGTAACAAACAGCATATTGTAATCAAGATCTGTTAGATAACATTACTGTACGACTGTAACATCATTTCTCTGCGATTGCCAGACAATGGCAGTTAGTTTGTGTCTGCTGTATGTGCTGATTCTTCATTTATTTTTCCAAAGCAATTAAAATTCAACCTCTTTTTTTAAATGTTGGATTGTGAGCTCTTTGGAGTATGGATTGTTTTTCTCCTATGTTGGTACAGCCCTAGAAAGTTGGGCACCCTGATTCTAATTGGTGGCTACCATAATATAAATATTAGGCCATTGAGAAACTCTCTTATGGAGTCCTGGTTTAAATTAACACTTGCTGAAATGCCCGACCTCTGGGAATGCAAACTGTCCCAGGGATCCTAATCCAGGAGAAGTGCTGGATGTCAGTACCACAGAAGTTAAACTGATGGAACAATACCCTCCAGGGATTTTGGACTCTTATTGTGGTCTTCACTTTAACTTTGCTGGTATTGACATCCAGCATTTCTCCTGGATAACTTTCTTCCTCTTAGGTCAACTCCATGCTGTTGCCCCTTGTACGTAAATCACTCCTATGATGTATGCTTTGGCATCTGCTACTTCAGTTGATGAAAAATATCCTCTGACCTGACTCTTGTCCTGTCGCCTCTTTCCATTCCACAAGCATTAAATGTTTCTAGTTCTTTCTTGGGAACAGATGAATTTTCTTGGTTCCAGGACAGCATTTTTCTTCCTTGTCCTTCATGGAAGGAAATGACAGCAGGGGTTGCAGTCTGAGAATAGATGTCTGAGGGAAGAGCTCCATAGCTTGCTGAATTGTACAGCTGTTTGAGCCACTGTGTTGACACTTGGATGTTTGTTCACTTTAATGCATTGTTAGTTTTCTCTTGAAGTCCAGGATCAACATGGCAGCTTTATTAAAATAACGTTAGGAGGATTGTTCTCCACCTTCCACTTTGTCAGCATTAGCTAGAACTTTCTTGGAGCGCTGTCTCACTCACTCTTTAATTAGCTGGTGCCCTGTCTAGACTTTGGAGCAGCTTTTTTGCCCATGCATTTCCAGATTTGTTCATTACCAAATGCAGAGGTCTTCAGATGTTGAATCCTTGCTGGCTAATCTGCATATCTTTAATTGGTGAGGGTCCTGTGATTGTATGACAGCAAGAGAACTGGGTTACTTTTCATTCTTAAAGTCTGTTCACTCTTTCAGTTTTATCCAATGTTTGGGACTAAATTCTTCTAGTCTTATACTTTATCCCCTCAGATATTTGTGTTCTGGGTGCATGGATTAACAAAAATTTGTGATGTAGGTATTGATTTCCATGGTTAATTCCCCATCCCTCCCTTTGTGGTATTTCTGATGGTACTCCTCTTCATCTGTCACACTGCTGATGGGAGTAAGCGATTCATTGTGGCTGTCCTGGAAAGTGCTGCATTTTCTCATCCTTCAGTAAACTGAGAGGCTAGAGTATTGATTATTTTCTTTTCTTAAATGATTATACAGAACTCAAGCCTCAGGCCATCACCTCATATGTAAACATACTGAGGGAAACTGAGTAAAAGAAACCCACTTTCAGGGGAAGGATACACATTGCAAAGGTATACATTATTTAATACAAACTACTCTGAAGCTTTGCTATGGTTGGATATGTGTATCTTACCCAGATTGCATGGAACTGAAACACAACTGTTAGTTGTTTCAAAATTGAACAAATAGAGGCACAAATCAATAAATGCCCTTTCAAAAGAAAATGGGAGTGGGAGAAAACGAGGGAAATAGCACATAAGCTATTGTAGTCCACTAACAGACCAGCATGGGTCAAGGCCCAAAGTTAGTTGCATAGTTCTACCAGTGAAAAGGCTGAAGCTTAAATAAACACCTCAATCTTACAGACGGTGACTTCTTCACTTTAAAGCCCAACTGCTTCATCTCCTAGTTGCATACAGCTGACTCTTTTATCTGTTTTGGTTGCCAACGTAAGATACTAAAAGAGCCATGTGCTTAGTTGTCTGTCCCAATCTTTCTAATGATGGTATGTGGCAGGACTATTGAAAAGTGATCCACAGAAAATAAATGCCTCTTCTAAAGAAATATTTCAGCTTTTGGAGGGGAAGAGTGCATGCTTTTCCCTACTTGGAAATATTCACAAGCGGGGCCTGAAACAGGAAGCCTTATTCCTTCAATTTCTCAATCACCTTTTGTTCTTGCCCATCTCTCCACTGTGTGCCGTGGAGAAGATTCGTTCAGGGTTGCAGCTCTCTGGCCCAGCATCAGGGGAGAAAGCTCTCAAGCAACACTCCTTGGCTGGTGGAAGGAGCCTGCTTGTCAAACTTCTGGGGGAACTGTGAGCTCTTCTTCCCAAGGGGAAGGTTATTGTGATGTGAGACCTTTGGAGGAGCAAGGCAGATAGTGAAAGCAGAAGCAGTGGAAGTTCCTTGCACTAAAGAGAGCTGGAATCAACTTCACTTGACTAAACTTTCTGTTCATAAATCCCAGGACTCAGACCAGTCAAGACAATATGACTGCAGTACCAAGATGCTGTTAGCTTTTTCTTTTTGTGCTGCACTATAGGTTGCTGTGTGTTATGCTAAAATGTGTTCATATTTGTTGTGCTTCACTAGTATGAACTATAAATCTGGAGCTCTCTAAATGGCATGTTAAGTAATATAATAACGTTGCCATGTAGTGGCAAAGTGCAATGCCAGTTTGTGATATTTTCCACAGCTATTTATAGCCTGACTTTGACTTTTGGCCTCAGAGCTCAGAGCAATATACACAATATAGCCCCCTTACCTTGCCTTGGGTAAGTTTCCAGTATATAATTACAGAAGGATGTTAGTCTGTCCATTTTAAAAGGTTTAAGCTTGATTTTTATCATATACCTTCACTATTAGTTTTACTAAAACCTGACTAATTTTTCCTAAATTTTACATGGCACATCTCTTCCAAAGTTAGAATTTTTGTAGAGATCTTGGGGAAAATCCTACAAGGAATTTCAGCAAGATGGTGGTTTAAAAACTTTTGCTCGCTTTTCAGAGACTTTTCCTAATGCTCTTTTGTCTACTCATGCTTTTCAGAACAGATTCACTTACCCTTATAATTTTTCTCCAGGATTCCTTAACAAGTAGAAGTGCCACATACAAGTTTTGTGGGTGTGCATGTAAGAATTATTGTGATATTTAAAGGTACTATTGCTTGAAAATGTCATGTTAGTGACAAAAGGGGATAGAGAATAAGATGGATAATATATTATTGCCCTTATATGGTACGCCCACATCTTGAATACTGCATACAGATGTGGTCTCCTCATCTCAAAAAAGATATACTGGCACTAGAAAAGGTTCAGAGAAGGGCAACTAAAATGATTAGGGGTTTGGAACGGGTCCCATATGAGGAGAGATTAAAGAGGCTAGGACTTTTCAGCTTGAAAAAGAGGAGACTAAGGGGGGGATATGATAGAGTATATAAAATCATGAGTGATGTGGAGAAAGTAGATAAGGAAAAGTTATTTACTTATTCCCATAATACAAGAACTAGGGGCCACCAAATGAAATTTAAACCTGCTGCCCATTAAACAAATAAAAGGAAGTTCTTCTTCACGCAGCGCACAGTCAACTTGTGGAACTCCTTACCTGAGGACGTTGTGAAGGCTAGGACTATAACAGTGTTTAAAAGAGAACTGGATAAATTCATGGAGGTTAAGTCCATTAGTGGCTATTAGCCAGGATGGGTAAGGAATGGTGTCCCTAGCCTCTGTTTGTCAGAGGGTGGAGATGGATGGCAGGAGAGAGATCACTTGATCATTACCTGTTAGGTTCACTCCCTCTGGGGCACCTGGCATTGGCCACTGTCGGTAGACAGGATACTGGGCTAGATGGACCTTTGGTCTGACCCAGTACAGCCGTTCTTATGTTCTTATGATATGACAAATGCATCAGTTTGCATGCCGTATGTACAAGCACTTGTGCCATAGTTTGCACTAAGGGAACTCGGTTGTCTTTGCTTGTAGATTATAGACACCTAGACAGCCAGTATTAAAAGCCAGATACTGTGCCCATCACAACATCCTCTCAAGCCTTGCGTTTTTTATTACAGCTAAGAACAAACTTAATTTACTAATGTATTCAAGTTGATGAAGTGTGAAACAGAAGTTGTATTTAACTTAGTTGCTAATTGTATGATGATGTATTTTGCTATATCCTGTGTGGAGAGGACAGTTTAACTCAGTATTCCTTCCCTGCTTTTCGCTAGGACATCTGGAATTCTGCTTGCATCACCTGGCCCTTGAATACCACTTTTGTGGGCCTGGTATAATAACTGAAATGAATGGGTGAGGGAAATAGAGCTGCTATTACAGAGTAAATGAGCATAAAAAGTTGACTCAAAATGGTCAATCATTTACTCTGCCCAACTTTATCTTCTCTCCTGTAACTGAGTGAACTTTCTGTGTTTGTATCTTTGTTCAGAAACTGTTGGAGATCGAGCTGTTTTATTTTGCTGGTGACAGTTTGGAGTGCTGGTCGCTTGAGAGCTAGGCAGGTTTATGCCAGTTGCAGTGTCTGAAGTACTTATTGCGTTTAATAAATTGCTTCTCAATTACTACTTTTTCTGAAATGGAAATCCCTGTTCTTCCTGTCTCTTCATTCACTTGGCTGCACTCTCTTTACCTAGCTTTTGACACCTGGTCTTGCATTAACATTCAGTAATGATGTTAGTCTGCAATGGTGTTACAGGCTTCCAAATGGAACCATGCCAAAACTAGTGATCGCTATTGCAGATGTATATAGACTGAATGCTGCAAGGCCATTTGAATCTCACTTGGGGTTTTTCCATTGTTTACTTATTTTACTGCTCGTGCTCGGAGGGGGAAATGAACATGCCATTTTGGCCTAGCGGTTTTACAGTATAATCACAGTTTTTGAGTTCAAAGTAGGGCCTAAACCAGTTGCTTGGGCAATCTAACTTTATGCCTGAAGTCCTTCAAAATATGACTTCTGCCCTTTTGCCCCCAGGCAGTTTTCAAGTGTCTCATCAAACCATATTTTCAGTTTAAATGTAAAGTCCTTCATATGGAGACTAGACTAAGAGTCTAAATCGGTTGGCTACTCTGGACATGGGATTCCTTTTGCTACCAGTCATGAACGATAATGCTACTATTGGCTTCTTTATACTGTCAGTCTAATGCCAGCATAAAGGAACATCCGTGTGTATCTTAACTTTGACTACCATGGCTTTATCTCTTTGTGTTGCTCAAAAGCAGTTTCCTGAGAGCTCAGCTATCCTTGTATCTTTAAGAAGCATCTCTGCCCCTACAGAATACCTTCTCCTTTCAGTCACTTAATCTTTGAACACTAAATTAACATAGTCATTAACATAATCACTAGATAAAATGGTTGAAGCTGGGAATGGGTGACAGGGGATGGATCACTTGATGGTTGCCTGTTCTGTTCATTCCCTCTGAAGCACCTGGCATTGGCCACTGTCAGAAGACAGGATACTGGGCTAGATGGACCTTTGGTCTGACCCAGTGTGGCTGTTTTTATGACCGAAAACCAGAAACATTCAGAACTCCTGTCCTCTGTCTGCAATCCAGTAATGTGCTAATCCTTATTACATCATAATGGTTGTTACCCTGCTAATTTATGTGGAATTAAAATTTAATTATTCATTAGTAAATCAGAGTGTATGGGGAAATGTTAGGAGGTTTTACAGATAAATCAGGCCTTTAGGCAAAGCTTTATTTTTCCTTAGGGGACAGCGTGCTATCCTTATCTTTTGTTTCCCTTCTCTTCTCCCCACCCTGAACCAATGGCAACAATCAGGGTCATCTACCTGCATTAGTGGCAATAGAAGCAAGAGACTCAGTTTGCTGAACATCTGATAGTAATGCATTGCAATCTGTAAATATCAATATCCTGCATATACAGTATTCAGTGAGCTTTTAAGACTCTGCTGTTTATTTCTTTTTAATATACAACAGGTCAAACTTTGGATCTCAAGTTGCTTGTGTCTTCCTTTGTTAAAAATACTCCAGTAATTGCAACATCCTTTTTGCTTATCAAGAACTTAACCATTAATCTTAAAATTGCAGATGCTCACAGCCTAGATTCCAGCCGATATTCTATACTTGCAGCAGATCTTCGAGACTCATCAGAGCTGGAGGAAAAACTAAAGAAATTTAACATGGATACACAGTAAGACAATCTGTTTCAAAGGTTTGTGGAAATGTACTGGTGAAAGTAAAAATCTGTTTTGGGAGTACAGTAACTGCCTCAGTTTTTATTATGCCATTTCCATGGTTACCTTGTTCTGAATCCTTTGAGCAGAAGGAATTGTGCCGATACTGTGTAGCTTCACTGAGCAGGCTGCTACTGCAGTCATTGCCTGCATATTTCCAAGTCCTAATCAGGATAGTTACTCGTCTTCAGCCCATTCTGCAAGATTCACACTCTTCTTATATGAGAACATCAAACCTCTTAGAGGAAAATCCACTACAACTATTATGCCTGCTCTGTAAGCATGTGTAGTTTGTTTATAATACCTGGGATTATAAATATCACTTGATTAAAATAAGAACACTGACGCATTGCCCAAATGTTGCCATTCTGAATGGCCTTTTTTAGAAGCTGGTTTCATTGCATTTCAATTTACATTTTGTTAATGATTAGTGACTAAATCACTATATACTCTTTTATATCTGTGAACTGTTAGCAGGCACTGTCCAAGAGATTCTGGTACCCAACTACAGTACTTTATAGAATAAAGACTCTAACATACACGGAATTACTCTTCTGGGTTTTTACTCTTGCAGCTTGTTTTCTATGCCTCTTTGTCAGGTCAATCGATTTCCTAAGACTTTTATTTTTTTCCTGAGGTGGGGAATGGGAGAATCTGTCAAGAACTCTATCCTGGAGGTAGAATCTTGGATTTTGTTGCTCATAAACTATGCACTTAAGTTTCCATACATGAGCCCAGAGAGCTTTGATGGATGCCATTTCCAAAGTGATAGATGCCCTTTCCAAATCTGAGAGAGAGAAACAGAACATCGCTAGCAGGGAAAAGGCAGGTGGGATAGTCAGGATGTATTAGGCTTTCATTTAGATTTTTGCACTTTCATCTTAAAAGCACTGTCCCTGCTTATCTACACAACTCCTTGTGAAATTCCTTTTGTTTCTAGTGATAACGGTATCAAAAAGCAAACTTCTTATTTGTAGGCAAAATTATTCATGTAGATATTTGCATTTCTCAGTGTGGATGGAGGGGAAAAGAGAAGCAATAGCTGAATCATAGCTAGCAAATCGTGATCTAGTACTATCAAGGCCTTTTTGCTGGTACTTGTCTGTATGTGGCTGTCCTTAAAATGTTCCCCTCTTAAATATTATGTGCAGAGAGATACTTTTGCTGTGTGACAGGAGTAGAGCAGGGAGCATGTGCTCCTCAGAAACAGACTTCAAGATCCATTGAAGTCCACATCTCCACAGAATATACACAGCCTCCAGCTCCTCCTATGGCAAAGGAGAATTAAGATTCAGGATGTGATAGTGAAAGTGAAGTATTCATATTGCCTTTGCTGATCAAGACAAAATTGCAGGATGAAGAGGGGACAAGCTCTTGCCAATACCTGGTTTGCTACTGGGGAAGGGCCAGGCCAGGGTAAAGAACAGAACCTAGTAGTCATGAACAGGTTCTGGGGGCTCGTGACACCTCCCTTTCATTATGGCTAGATGGGAAAGGGGCCTTGTACCTCTTTTTCTGTTGTAATGTGGGGTCATGGTATAGAAAAGATTAGGGAACCACTGGAATAGAAAAGTTTACAACTCCTGTACAAGTAACCTCGCATTCCTAGTCTCACCTGGAAAGGCTGGAGACCCAATCCTAGCGTTTGCATGGTAAAATGATTCAATCCCCAATGAATATCTGTTTCATTGAGATGTGGTGTGTCCCTAACTGGTTCACATGTGCATGTGAAAGCACTTGTCTGTTGCTCACCATTCTTGAATGATATAAACAGTTTGATCTTTTCTTTCTCTTCCCCCTCCCCCTTTTTTTTTTTAAAGATTGCCTACGCTCCTGATAGCAGAGTGTGTGCTGGTTTATATGACCCCTGAGCAGTCCGCAAGTCTTCTAAAGTGGGCAGCGAACACTTTTCAGACGGCTATGGTTATAAACTATGAGCAGGTAAAAGGAAAAAGCTGTAGCTTTTCACTGCTGCATTATTTGCATAGAACTCTCTGAGAGCAGTGGGAATTTTGCATGTAAAATGACGATAGATTCAACTTTGTAGACTTTTCTAATCAGAACTCTGCAAATTCAGGATTTAGCTGGCTTTTGGGTTAGAATTCTAGAAATGGTAGGGCTGGAAGGGATCTCAAGGTCTGTCTCATCCATCCCCCTGCATGAGGCAGGAGTATGTGTACCTAGACCATCCCTGACAGGTGTTGGTCTAACTTGTTTTTAAATACCTCCAATGCAGGGGAGGCTTATGGGACTGACCTCAGGTATTGGGTAACAAATAGCTACAAATGCATGTTCTGGTGAATGACTGATTTGTGTCATTTTGTACCAAAATAGTTTCTCTGAAATGAAATAACTGAGACTTTTTAAAAATCTGGATTAATCAGATTTTGGAAAGAAACTAAGATGATGGGTTGCAGACGGCACAATTCAATGAAATGGCACTGAGTGATGTTATATAAGTTTATTACATTTTATAGTCATCACTCCTTTGGCATCATTGATAATGGAGCAAACATTGCATCAGCCTTCGCTGAGCCTTTCTGTGTGAAAGTGAAAAGCTGCCTTTGGGACCTGGTAATGAACCTTCCACCTTGTAAGTTATTGATCTGAATCTAAACCACGTTGGGAGCAACCAGAAGTCATGGCTCTGTTAGTTTGAATTGGTCTGTGAACAGCATTGGCAGGCCTCCAGTCCAGTTGTTAATGCTCAGTTACCCACAGAAGGAAAACCACCATCCCCACGTACATTAAACTGGTCCCTTTGATGGCAGTCATGATTGAGGGGCCAAGGATTTGACATGGCTGTGGACATGCTGAGTGAGAGCTGAGGCATGCTGGCAGGAAAACACGTGAAAAGCTTGTACTGCATGTGCTGTGAAACTTCTGGGGCTAATTGGAGGGTTTTGAAGCATCTAAGTGACCAGTTTCCACTGTAGCTAAATCCCCTTTCAAAGGGAGAAATGACACCTTTTGTCTCCTCTTCTTTCCAAGGTGAACATGGCTGATAGGTTTGGGCAGATAATGATTGAGAATTTGCAGAGAAGACAGTGCAGCCTGGCTGGAGTGGAAGCCTGCAAATCCTTAGAATCTCAGGTGAGTCCAGCCCCCACAGAGCAGTGAGTCTCGTTGATAGTAAACTATTAATCTGATGGCAAGCTTCAGCTTCTCCAAATATGGCAGTTATAAGACCCAGACCAATGAATAGCCGCTGTGTGTGCCCTAACCTGCCTCTGCCAATACAAATCTCTGTCATCATCATAATTAGGAATTACCCCTCTATATTTCATAGACATCATTCATCTCCTGTATCCAGCGAGTTAAAAGGTGACCATTTTTTGAGGAAAACCAAAAATCTTACCCTCGATTTGAGGCTTATTAGGAATCTTAATTTCCATTCATCAGAAGCGATTTTTTCATCAGATACTTGCAATGTCAGAGAGTAGGTCTCCTATCTTAATGCAAATAGCCCTTCTAGCAAATGCTAAGGAAAAGACTGGGCACTTGCCTTTCCTTCACTTTCCTTCTCAAGTTCTCTGAGCACTTTACTTCCCATTCATTTTACAGAGGGAGCGGTTACTGTTAAATGGCTGGGAAACTGCAAATGCCATTGATATGATGAAAGTCTACAGCTACTTGCCACAGGCTGATGTCAAAAGGTAACTAACTGCTTGCTTGTAGGCAGAACTCAGCTTTAAATGTTTCCACAACAGCTCATCTCAATCACTTGTTTGGTATCTGTAATACACAGCACCACCTTCCTGAGATCTCCTTGTATCTCTTGAGCTAAGCGAGGTTTATCTGAGGGTGTCTCTACACTGAGTTTTTGCGCTGTAAGTTTCACCAGTGATAGGGAACCAGTGAAAGTAAAGCACTGGTTTGTGTCCTCACTCAATTCCTCAGGCATCAGAGTGTTTACACTACCAGCACTTCCATCGCTGATGAGAGCAGCGCTGTGGGGCAGCTATCCCACAGTTCAGCTCTCTCGATAGGTCTTGTGGGAAGGGGGGCGTGAGCGGAAGGCATCCGGGGTCCCTGCTCAGTGCCCCGTGCTGCCCTGCTTCATGTCTCAGGAGCCCCATTACTTCCTTGTTGCTTCTGGGGCATTTTTTTTTTTAAAAAAAACCTCCTGCTGTCTGGCTGCTTTCTCTGCCACATCTACAAACAAAGGGAAAGGGAGCTTCAAACTTCCCGGGGCTTACAGGGGGAAGGGCGGACGTCCTATGCGTCAGAGTAGCGGAAATGCTGGCCAGAGTGGTCACTTTTGGAACTGTGGAATATCCTTTGGAGGCCAAAAGGAGTTTACGCTGGTAGAACGTGTCTTCACTTTCACAGCAGTGCAAAAAGAACAGCGGTAAGAGCTGTATGCCTCTCGTGAAGGTGGTTTTCTTTTTGCGGTGAAACTTCTGAGTTTGACCGCAAAAAGTCATTAACAAGTGTAGCCGCTCCCGTGGTTTTAGTGCAAAAAAGGGACTTTTTGCGCTTTAAATGGTAAGTGTAGACATACCCTAAGTCTTTCTTGCAAGTGGGACTTCCATGGTACTGCCAAGAGCAGTATGAATGATCTAAGAGTTTACCCTCCTCCCCTCTCCCTCAGCATGATGACAGGGGGCACTGCTACTACAGTCGTTGCTGTCTTTGGAGGAGATGTAAAATAGCTCTGAGCACAGAGACCTGTAGGAATGCTAAGTACAGGGATTGAAAGTTCCTTTGGCATTCCTTGTAAGGGCCTAAGCCACTGCAGTGATGGGTGAGCTAGAAGTACGTAGGGCTAGCTTGTAACTCATGCTCACACCAGGGAGTCAGAACTCCCCTTACCCAGACCTGTAGAGTAAGCAAGGGTTTGTGTCTGCTTCCTCCCTCTCTGGAGCAAGTGGGTGGGGAATGGTCAGCCTCTGTTCCGCTCCCCCTGCTGGCTGGGAAAGGTAGCTGAGCCAGGGCAGGGTGGATGCTGCTGCTATAAGCACCTCATGAGTAATGAAGCAGGAGAGGACCTGCAATGTGGAGGAGAGGGTCTGGGTCACAATGGGTTGATGGAGCTTACCCACTTTGCCTTGCTCAGGGCCAGGCCTAAGGACAGAGTCTAGCCCACGGAGCATAAACTGCGGGTGTCTTGTGTCCTCGATAAACTCCAGTTGGTCAATTGCGTTCTACCTACAATTTGAACTGATAGAGTTGTATCTATCCTTCAGTTGACAGAAACTGTTACGTAGTGTTGCTGCTGGCTGGTAAACATCTGCCATGCCCCCACCCAGCGGTGCCGTTTCCCTGCTGAGTGGCAAAGTGATCTATTTTATACATTTGCTTTTATAAAGTAGATTTTTCATCTGCATTTTCCTTCCCAACATGAGTCATTGCCATTCACTACCGTTGGATTATTCATGAAATAAGCTTTCTGGGCATGTGGCCATCTCCACAATCAGAGATATCGGTTTAAGTCCTTTAATGTGAAAAAGAAAGAGACAGATAAGTTTTTAAATAAGTAACTTGCTCAATGTTTAATCAGAATTGCAGGCTATTTAGACGTCAGTCGTCAGCTGCAGTTTGAGCTGGCCAACCAGATTATTTTGATCAAAATAAACATTCACATATGGAGATTTCCCAAACCATGAGATTGTAAATCGTATGCGGTCCAAGTCAGGGTGACCAGGTTGGGTTTTCTCAATCTGTTACTGAAGTGTAAAACATTTCTTCCTTACTTTCTAACATGGTAAAAAACATTGACTGTTCAGTTCCTTTTGTCTGTCCTAGGTGCCAGTGAAAAAGCTACCCCAGTTTTCTGACCTTCAATGAGGAGAATAATGCTTTTTATTTCTATAGCATCTTTTATCCTGAATGATTTTTCAGTGTTTACTGACATGGTGTGTGCACTATGGTAATATAAATAATTATACACATCTCATCCATAAGATTTGGGAGTGTGGCCAGTCACTTGCTGACACAGGAAGATGGTTATTGTGCGGCATTCAGAAAAACTCTGCTGCAAAGCAATGAAACTTCCCCTTTTTCTGGACAATGGCAATGAGTAAATATTGTGGCTTTGATGGGAGTATAGTCTGAAATGATAGCCTAGAATCATTCATCAGGATATAGGTTCCTTTCATCAGCCTATAGTATTACATCTCCCCAAACCTGATGTCCATGTACTTCAGCAAAAGAGATGAATAAAAAATGCGTATCGTAATATAAAGATGCATGATTTAGCATTGGTACATGGAACCCCAGCAGTTAGAAGGGAGGAGAGAGGTCACGGGTAGTATATAGAAAATCACACTTAGGGATGCACATTGGTAGTTATTGCACAACTTATTTGGTACCTTAAGAAACCTTCCCTTTAAACAGTGAAATCCGGCATCCCTGGCTGCTGTACATTCTATCCTGAGCAAAGGCTCAGAGCACTGGCATTTCCCCTTTTGTACGTATTCGTAGACCAAAAAGAAAACTCTTACTACAGAAACTGCTCACCTCTGTGGAATAGAGAGACGTGTTACAAAATGCACAAGGAAGATTCAGTTTTAAATCATTTCTATTTCCCTGCAGAATAGAGGGACTCGAATTCCTCGACGAAAAGGAACTCCTTGAACAACTCATGCAGCATTACTGCATCTGCTGGGCTACGAAAGATAGCTGTAATCTGGGTAATGTTTCTTTAAGTTTTAGGATGTCTGTGTAAAGCTTGGCAAGGCTGCCTGCATACATCAGCTCTATCACTGGAGTCTCCAGCAGCAGACCTGGGGGCAGCTTCTCTACCCTGGTACGGCAGTGGGCACCTACCTGGTGGTGACTAGACAAGTGCCTCTTGCTCCACACCTTCCAAGGGTTTGTACAGACACACAACCTGCCCCCCAGGAAATCCATCCAAGCAGATCAGGGTTGGGGTTTTTAAATTAAGAGACCTTAAATAAGCTTTATGGCAATTGCCAGCTTGTCTTGGGTGTCAGAGCTAATAAAGTGGGTTCCAAAGTCCTGCACACTTAGGGCTGGTCCACACTAGGGGCGGGATCGAACTAAGATACTTCGACTTCAGCTACGCTATTCGTGTAGCTGAAGTCGAAGTATCTTAGTTCGAATTTGGCGCGCTTACCTCGCGTCCGCGCGGCGCCGCGATCGAAGTTCGCGGCTCCCACGTCGACTCCGGTAACTCCGCTCGCCCTGCAGGAGTACCGGAGTTCGAAGTAGCGCGTTCGGGGATCGACTTATCGCGTCCAGACAAGACGCGATAATTCGATCCCCGATAGTTCGATGGCTACCCGCCGATTTCGGCGGGTAGTGTAGACGGGGCCTTAGAGTGCTGTATAAATTAATAAACAGTCTGGTTTCATAGTGACTTGACAGCACTGAAATGCGCTCTCTCTTCATTAGCTTAGTCTTTTTTGACATAGTTTATCAGAAAATGCCAATATGTTGAAACCGACACTTATTGCGGGAATATATCAAAAAGAGAGAGAGGGAGCCCAACCCACCCCTGAATAGCCCAGTGACTAGAGCACTTGCCTGGAAAGTAGGAAACCTGGGTTCACGTCCCTGCTCTGATCAGGTGAGTAGCCTAACCACTGGGCTGTTGGCTAGTCTGGGGTGGGTGGGTGTCTCCTCAGTTTTTTACAAAAAAAATTCCAAAGGTCTCTGGTTTGTCTTGATGCAGAATGGGAAACATTGTCAAAAGCTCATATTTTTGCAGAATGGGAAAATGGTTTTCTGACTAGTTCTAGTTAGACCTACTCTACTGCAGAATTTCATAGGCTGCTTGATAGTTTGAATATTCCCAAAAAAGCTGCTCCAGCTGCGTAACCCAAGAAAAAATGGCAGGGAATCAGTTATTCCCAATTGTCCATTAGGTGCAACAGAGTAATCTTCCTTCATGCTCTTCGTCATTAACTCTTAGTGGGAGAAAACTCTTCCAAAGGGTTTCCCATATATCCTAGCCAGGCTGGGTGTGGAATAGTTTATCTGGCTGATGAAGCTAGATCTAAAGCTCTCCTTTGCTGTAGCATAACAGCTGCTGGCCTATGCTGTCTGCTAAGCAGAGCCTACAACCTTTGTGTGTAAGGTGCAGGAATGCATGGTTCCCCTTGATGATAGGGAGATGAGAAGTGATGACCATGTAGAATTATATCTTGAGGAGCTCAGCACAAAAAGTTCACCTCTCTCCAGTAATATTGGCTAGTGTTATCTCTCTGCTGTGCCTCACTCTGATTAGAAAACACTTAGAGTAATAGGTTGCCCTTCGTTTACAGGGCCTCTTGCTATCAGCAGGAGCTGTATGTGCAGGGACTGAATGGTACAGGATATCCAAGAAGCTGCAGAGAGACAAGATTTATTTGTTCTCTCCATTGGCTAATCCTAATCTAAATGTACTGGTTCTTTGTCCTGCCTGATTGTAAGGCCTCGAGCAGTGACTGCCACCCTTTCCTTTGTGGAGCAGTTCCACAGACTGATCGCTCCCATTGTCAGAAAGTGGCCTGTTTCTTACAAAGTTACACTGAACCTGTACTTTCCCGTTCTTGCCCTGAGTCCTTGCCTCCCAGCTCCACGTTTGTTCCACCCTAGGTAAATCCTCACTTCCCTTCAAATTGGTTTAAACCCTTCAAATATTTGCAGACTTGCCATGTGGCTTTCTCTTAGCCAGGCTACTGGATTCTTTTACTCTTTCCTCACAAATCAGTCCCTCTAATCCTATAAATTAGTTCTGTGGCGTTTTCCTGGGCTTCTTCCTGTTTGTTAATAGAGTGGCAGCTATGCTAGAAACTATATGGAGAGGGACTAGAATCTTTCTGCATTGTTCTAGTGGTGCCCACTATCACCCATGCTGTGTCTTGCTTTTCACGTTGTATGGCCCTTAAAATGCAGTACTGGAGGGAATAAAAGATGATGGTGTCTGGAGAATGTGGGAATTCATTTCAACATATTTAAATCACTGATGTTTAATTTCTCTTTGGTTGCAATATTGACCATTTACCTTGCCCCCTATGCTCCTTAGATCCCAGACACTTGTTATAAACATCCCTTTCCTCCCAATAGCTGTTCTAATAGTAGTGGAGTGTGTTTGGCATAGGAATATATTCTCCTTTCACTTTCTTTTCAAATAGGTCTTTCAAACATCACATTTTAAAGTATTCGATTCAAAGAAGCCAGGGGCACAGAAGCCAAAGCTGCCACCTACTGCTGGAGGGAAGCTCACACAAATGATGGGACTTTGCATGTGAGGACTCCAGGCTGCTCATCCTCATAACAGCGCCAGTGAAAAGAAAGTGACCAGTGCAGTGTTGCTGATGCTGACCCTTTCTTGTTGGCTTGTAATTGTTTTCATAAATCTCTACTGCCTTTGTGAGCAATCGTTCCGTTATGAGACTTTTCTCCCTTTTTCAGGGACTTGGTATGAGACTGTTTTGAATGTCAAGAACTCCTGTTTAAAACACCCACTCCCTTTGTTTAAAGGGGAGAGCACTGTCGTCTTGGTCGTTTTACTTCTCCTGTGTCTCTCTCCGGATGTACGTGAAATGCGTTTGTGAAGGGAAGATGTGTAAGCTGTGCCGTGGGCTGCGGAAGTGGATGTTATGTTGTGTTGTTCACAGCTGATCATAGAGGGTATTTTTCTTCTATTCAGGTTTATTTATTTTTGTGAAAAGATATCCTCTGGGCCTTTTCCAGGTTCAGGCTGTAGCTAGGTGGCTGCCATTTTACTCAATTTCTCACTGACTGTTGCTCAGCTGTGTTCAGGAAAACTGGCTGTATTCAGCAGGACTTTGAAAGTGGAAAGGTCTTGCTTTGTAGTCCAGCAGTGATGGCAAAGGTGAGAAATGGAGTCGAAGATGCAGAGCTCCAGCTGTGTCTTCACACTAGTCCCCCGCCCTCCAAAAAAAGCTACCTGAAATTGAGTCTTGCAACTTGCCTTCAAGAAGGGTAATAAATGTCTATTAATTATAACCTGTCTAATGTCTTATTCATAATGGGAATATCTAATATTTAGACACTTTCACTTTCATCTCACCAGACACTTCAGTATTACCTCTAGTAATGGGTGCAAACAGATGCAATTGTCTTAATATCCTACACTACTTTTTTCTAGTGCGTAATGCTTGGCTACAAAATAGTTACCCCACTCACTGTATATTAACTCTTTTCTCCCCCCGCCCCCCAGCCCATCTCTTTTTAGAATCTTACACTTACTATGTGACTTGAAAGATAAAATTGCGGTTCAGGGAAACAACCACTGCACACGTCCCCGTGCTTGTACTTTTCACTCTGCCAGTAGAGTGCTGCTGGAGTAATTGGCGACTACAGTTTTCTCTGCTGCTGTCTGCATCAAGCTATTTTCTTTAATCGCAAGGTATAAATGCCATAAGTCGTTAACGCCTTGCTCGCTGAATGTCTGTATTATTTACATTCCCTTCCCTGAAAGGAAAAAGCGAGACTGAAGGCCCCCTGCATACACGAGAGGAGCTTGCATCTGTTTGCTACCTAGATACTGATCTTCATGGCATGCTTATCCCCGTACCCTTTACATGCTTTTGGCTTAAGTGTACCTGTGTTCTATCAACAGGCACGAGCAAGCTGCGTCTGCAATAGCCCTGACCCTTTGTGCTGACCTCTGTGTGCATGGGGACTAGAAAGGGAGGATTTAGCCTTGATTTTCCCAAGTCTCCTCTTGTGCAGGAGGACTACCACCAAAGAGCATGGTACGCTTTTTGTCCTTCGCCATCCAGTGTCCTCCCTCTTGCCTGCTGGCTCATGAGCCCCTTTGCTTCCTGGGGGCTGGGGCAGTTCAGTCAAGAGCAATGGGCTGCAGCCTCTATGCTTTTATTACTTAGAATTTAATTCTTCCTGTGGTCCCATTCCCCCACCTCCACTATGTCTTGCATCCCAACTTGAGCACAGAGCCAAATTTGACAAAGATGGGTAACATAAGTTAGACCTACTCTCTACATTCTACATCTAGAAGAGCTCTGGGTGGTTTCAAAGCTCATCTGTCAGTCCAATAAAAGATATTACCTCACCTACCTTGTCTCACTTATGATTGTGGCAGATGGGCTTGTGACGGGTTAGGTCACAGAAACCCCCTTGGGAGCTGCCACCTGATGTGCCAAGACTACTTCTGCCCCTGCTTTCCCTGCCAGCTCAGGACCCCAGCCCCCTGTCTTGCTGAGCCAGACACACCCGTCTGCTCCAACAAAGACCCAGGGTCTGAATTACTTGCCCCAAAGCTGCAGGCTTAACTTAAAGCAGCTCACAGAAGTGTTCTTGTCTTTAACACTCAGATGCCCAACTCCCAATGGCGTCTAAACTCAAATAAATCCGTTTTACCCTGTATAAAGCTTATACAAGGTAAACTCATAAATCGTTCACCCTCTATAACACTGATAGAGAGGTATGCACAGCTGTTTGCCTCCCCAGGTATTAATACATACTCTGGGTTAATTAATAAGTAAAAAGTGATTTTATTAAATATAGAAAGTAGGATTTTAGTGGTTCCAAGTAGTGACAGACAGAACAAAGTGAATTACCAAGTAAAATAAAATAAAACATGCAAATCTAAACCTAATACAACTAAATACAGGTAAAATCTCACCCTTAGAGATGTTTCAATAAGTTTCTTTTCTCAGACTAGACCCCTTCCTAGTCTGGGCACAATCCTTTCCCTTGTTCCAGCTCTGGTGGTAGCTAGGGGATTCCTCATGATGGCTGCCCCTTTGTTCTGTTCCACCAACTTATATATCTTTTGCATAAGGCGGGAATCCTTTGTCCCTCTGGGTTCTCACCCCTCCTAACTGGAAAAGCACCAGGTTAAAGATGGATTCCAGTTCAGGTGATATGATCACGTCACTAAGACCCCAAGGAAGGCTTGCCTGCAAACAGAGCTATCCACAGTCAATTGTCCTGGTTGACGGGAGCCAAGATTCCAAGCCACCATTAATTGCCCACACTTTGCATAATTACAATAGGCCCTCAGTTATATTTCATATTTCTACTTTTAAATACAAGAGTGATACATTTATAGAAATAGGATGGACACACTCAGTAGATTATAAGCTTTGTAATGATACCTTACAAGAGACCTTTCGCATGAAGCATATTCCAGTGACATTATATTCACTCATTAGCATATTTTCATAAAATCATATAGACTGCAACATCACAGGGCTGTCTGCTGATATCTCCAAGATCAAGTAGTTGGCCAGTTTGTCTTTCATCTTGAATTCTTCCACTTCAAGTAAATGTAGCACCAATGAAAAGTGCTGTATCAACCGTTCCAGAACCTGATGTCCTCTATCTATAGAACAGGGGCACCATGGGCAGCAGCAGGGCAAGCTTTCACAATGCTCCTCCCTGCAATGGACTTGAACCCTGGTTTGGAGGGATTCTCACTTAGAAATAAAACAGGAGTTCAGTCTCTATCTGTTCATTCCCTGGTGTCTCTGTCTGGGCTGCCTGCAGGAGAGCCAGTTAGAACAAAATGTAGTGATGGCTTATGTTGTGTCAATATCTTTTGAGATGCCCTACCCAATTCCTTTTAGAGGACACCAAACAGCTATCCAATAACAGCCATTGATCACTGCTGGCTATAGTTAAATTCTTGTCATTTCTGCCCTGATCTATAGATAGGCCAGTACCATTTTCTCTCTCGTTTGAACAGCAGCTTATTGAAGTGTCTGATTAATAACCTTAAAGCACATACACAGCGAGCACTGTACAAGATTCCCCCCATTAGCTCTGAGAAAAGTAGCTCTGTTGGGCCTGCAGCATTCCTGCTAGTTCAATCCTGGATCCATGCTCTGCTCTGTCAGTGCACTTAGTAGAGCCTAGAGGCCTCACTCAGGATCCGAGCCTGTTGTGCTAGGGGCTGTATAAACAAAGGGAGAGATGGTGGCCTCCCTGAAGGATTTACAATCTGAATCAAGGTAACGTCCCTGGAACAAAGTAACGGTACGAGTTGGGATGGGAAGAGGGGAAAGAGTGCCAGGAGCATGTGGCTACATAGACTAGCTGTGAGCATAACTTGAAGGTTACAAGCTTGCCTGTTTATATCCTAGAAAAGATGTATGGCATCAGCAATCCTTGCTGAAGTGGAGTGCCCCCTCTGTTCTAGTACTGCTCATGGCTTGAAAAGATGGCAAGCTGTGTCAAATTCTGCAGCAGCATGTGGGTGGGGAAGGAGGGTGGTGTTAGCTGAAATGTGCAAGTGTCTAGCAGCATGGGAATCCCTGTCTACCTAGCAGCTTGGGTGATCTATAGAAAACACCTGAAAAACCTGGAGCACCAGCACTTTCTTGGGAAGATCCTCAACCTAAAGTGGGAGGATCATCACACTGTCAGTTTCCTCACAGTGGCCAACATCTTCAATGTTGAGGCCCTGATTATCCAGCACCAGGTGAGGTGGAGCGGGCACTGTGTGTGCATGTCTGATATACGCGTACCAAAACTGCTGTATGCCCAACTCACCAAAGGAGAAAGGAAATGGTGAGGCCAAAAGAAACATTTTAAAGACACCCTCAAGATCAACATCAAGAGATGTGGCATCGACACCACAAACTGGGAGACAGCAGTCGAGGATAGGGATAACTGGCCAAGACTTGTCAGGGAGGGAACGTCCACTTTTGAGGAAAACCGCCTTGCCCTGGTTGCAGAAAAATGCCAGAAAAGAAAAACAGTCACGAAGCAGTGCAGTCACACAGCCTAATCCTGTCTTCCAACACCACCTGCAATGAGCCTGCAGCTCAAGATCGCACTCCTCAGCCACCAACGGACCCATGAAAAATAAAACCTGTGAGAAAGATCACCCTCGACCTCGAGGGATCGCTGATGACGACATAGCCGCTATCACCACGGCAGGGGCTTGATGTGTCTTCTGAGCCTATTAAAATTGTAATGTGGGCATGACCTAAGTGCCCAAGCTAAAGCCTTGGATGTGCCTTAGGTATCCATGACCAGTTCTACGATGAAGCACCAAGCTGTTACAGGGCTTCTGATGCAAGCCTGCTTTGAATCTAGTTTACTAAAGCTGAAAGACTAGAGATTGCACCTTGTGTTTTTCCCCTCCACTCCTATATACACACAATCTCCTTTGTTACTTTCTCATAGGTGATGATCTGGGTCTTCCTCTGCCTCTGGAAATGTTGTCTTCCCTGTAGTATTACCAATTGTCTCTGCTGATGGGTGAGATGAGGCAGGTCATTTAGGGGGAATTTCTTCCCATCAGCTCTTCTTCTTCCCTTATCTCTTGAGTAATCAACTATCTTGGATAAAGCATTGAAGAATACAATGTAAGGAGAAATATTGCCCTAGCCAGAAGGATGGGGATAGTTGTTTGTTATATGGTCCAGTGGAATCTATGAAAGCTACCCCCTTTCTAACATCTTCCAGCTTGCAAACATTTGTTTGGAGCAAGGTGGAAAAACAGCTGAAAGATGCAGCAGCCAGGGGGTAGAAAGAATTGTTGTATTGAGCATAAGCTTTCCTCTAGAGTTTTTAGTTAAATGGTCCAGCTGCAATGAAGCTTGAAAGTAGGTCAAATTTGCTCTAAGGTTACAATAACGATCAAAGGAGCTTTAGGGGTGTTTGAAGGGAGGAAGATGTGATGAGGGAGCTTTAGGGGTGTTTGAAGGGAGGAAGATGTGATGAGGGAGAAAGTCCGGCTGTTACGTCTGCACTGGATCGTTAGACTAATGCAGTCTGGTCTAGGTAGTCTGCAGACTAATGCAGTCTGGTCTCTCCCTTCTGTCACCTTTTCTTAGGGAAACTTGGTCTTTCTAGGCAATGGGAATAGTCTCTCACTATTTCTTCATGTTGCCTTCTGCATGACTCCCATACGCCTGAACCTGCTTCCCTCTCCTTGTGGGGCAAACATCTCCGATCTCCTCTCCAGAGCCCACTCCTTGGTCAGGGCTCTGGAACCAAACTGGCCGTTGCTGCACAACTCAGGCCCACAGATGATATGTGAAGGGGGGTTGGGGAGGAAGTAATTAACGTGGAGTCCGAGTTGGAAGCAGCGATGTCCTTCTCTCGCTGCAGCAAGCTATGGCCGATGGCTGCATCTCCCGCCTCTTGGTACTGCTGCCTTGCTCATATCCCTCCACGCTTGTTGTCAGCTCATGTCTCTGATCTCAGGAGGCTGTAGCTCCTCAGGGTGCTGGTGGCTGTTTTCATTTGTACTATGCACACTCACGGCACTCTATAAAGGATAATGTTAGTGACAGAGAATGGGAGCCAGGCCAAATTGATGGCGCCTGTAACTCAGCACAGCTCCCCTGGCTTCCGTGAAACTGCACTTGTTTATGCCGGCTCTCCAAGTCGAGGCTGCAAATTGCATTTCCTAGTAAGGGTGTCCAGGCTGCCTCTATTGGTTTATATTAAGGTTCATTTAAATATCTGAAATTGTATGCAAAAGGAACTGGTAGTGGCACGGCTGGATGAGAGGGTGCGGAAGAGTGGCCATCCTTCTCCACATGCGTCTGCCTCCACAGCCCTCAAGGACCTTTCAAGGGGACTCTGGTTCTAGTAAATCATCCATTAATTCCTCTGGGGACTAACTAGCTGTTTTTATCTGGGAGCTGAATGAAATGCTGTTGCAGCTTAATGTAGCTCTAGATGTTGTACTAGTCACTTGCATCTTTTCATACCTTTCATTTACAGCCACACTCCGTCTCTGGGCTGCTGTGAGACAGGGAAACCCATATTTATCAGAGTGGTAGCTGTGTTAGTCTGTATCAGCAAAAAGAACGAGGAGTCCTTGTGGCACCTAGGAGACTAACCCATTTATTTGGGCATAAGCTTTCATGGGCTAAAACCCACTTCATTGGATGCATGCAGTGGAAAATACAGTAGGAAGATATATCTTCCTACTGTATTTTCCACTGCAAGCTTATGCCCAAATAAATTTGTGAGTCTCTAAGGTGCCACAAGTACTCCGCGTTCTTTTTCCTTATTTATCAGGAACTGAAAAACACTCCACTGTAGTTAATCTTTTTATCAAGACATTTTCTTTGAGCCAAGAATGGTATAATTCCTGGGAGGCTGAACACATGAAAATGAGTGGCCTGGTGCATCATTCACTGCTCGGAAAGCTGAGGCGATTAGCTGTGTGTACCAGAGCTGAGATCTAAGTGTGGTTCTTTCCCTTGGTTTCCTGTGGGAATCCACAGAAACCAAACTAATCTAGAATTTCTCTGGGGGCAGTGGCCCTCTTCTAGCCACGTTTTTGTCAGTAAAATGGTCAGTCTCTACAGAAACTCTTCTGGAAACTTCCATCTCTTTTTGAGCAGTGTGGTAGCATCTTAAAGTAAAAGAAGGACAAATAAGATCTTTAAATGTTCATAGGCTAATAAAACCTATGTAGGCAGAGCTGTTTCTGTGAGTTCTCATTAAACGTGTGTAACATTGGGATTACTAGTCTGTAAAACCAAATAATTTTGATAACTGTACATGAAAATAAGGCCACGTCAAATGTGTTGCCTTTGCATTGTTATCGTTATTGCTCTTTAAAGAAAACATGTTAACTGTTATGCGAGCAACATATGCTGACTGACTCTAGCCACGAGAGCTAGGGCCATGCTGGGGGGGCCAAGGTGCTGATTGTTTCCAGTCTATAAGGTCCCCTGGCACTTCTCATTAGAGTGGAGCTGTTAAGTGTTCTGGCTGAATTCCAGTTTGGCTAATTGCATTCTGCCTCCCTATATTCATTCCCCTGCAATTTGTTCTCCATTTCTTATCCTGGGTGTAGCCCCCATAGGGTCAATTGCATTTCAGTGGTGGATGAAGTAATCCCTAACCGTTGCTTGGGGAGGGCAAGGAGGGTTAATTGCTCGAAGTGTGTAAAGCCCTTTGAGATCCTCAGCTGAGAGGTGCTAAAATAGAGCAAAATAGAATTGTAGACATGTGGGACTGGAAGGGACCTTGATAGGTCATCTGGCGCAGACCCCTGCACTGAGGCAGGACTAAGTATTATCTAGAGACCATCCCTGACAGGTGTTTGTCTAACCTGCTCTTAAAAATCTCCAGTGATGGAGATTCTACAGCCTCCCTAGGCAATTTGTTCTTTTGCTTAACTACCCTGACAGGGAGCTTTGCCTAATGTTTAACCTAAATCTCCCTTGCTGCAATTTAAGCCAATTACATCTTGTCCTGTCCTCAGTGGATATGGAGAACAGTTTATCCTCCTCTTTATAACATTGTTTTACCTACTTGAAGACTGTTATCATGTCCCCCCTCAGTCTTCTCTACTCCAGACTAAACAACCCAGTTTTTTCAGTCTTGTTCTCTGAAACGCTTGCAACCCCTCCCAGCTTCGTACTGTCTGGAAGCTTTACAAGTGTCCTTTCTATGCCATTGTCCAAATCACTTACGAAGATATTGAACAGAACTGGACCCAAGACAGATCCTTCCGGGACCCCGCTCGATATGCCCTTCCGTTGATATCCACTTGCTGAGTGCGGTTACTTTTGTTTATCAGTATGCTCCGTATTGTCCCTTCTTTTGACATGACCACTTGTCTCGGGGGGTAGCTGCATTTCCCTCTGCCGTTCAGGAGTTTGCTGCATTCTTTACCTTTGGAAAATAAAATGTGTGGAACAAGAGCAGCAAGTCTGCTCAGCATCTGAGCAGAAGGGCAGGAAACTCGCAAGCAAGTGAAACTGTGCTCTGCTGATAACCGCTGGCTGGCTGCAGAGTCACTCAGGAGGCTGCCAAAGCTGTTGCCTTAGGAAATGGGGAAGAGATGCAACATTTCTGTGAATAAGAATAGCAGCGGCATTTACACTTCCTTAGATTGGAATTATAAGGACTCCCAATCTGCCTGCCTCAGGGCATAAAGAAATCAGCAGAAAATCCCTTATGTTATAGTGCTGAAGTGGTAGCTGAAGTATGGATATCAACCAGTTTAATCTATGCACCGCATATCTGAAGCACCTGCCACCTTGGTAATGTTTATCTATTGCCTTTGTAGATCATTGCCTTCCTCTACAGCATTAGGCACTGGCTACTATTAGCTAAAGGAAATCTGTCTGAACCGAGGATTGGTCTGTTCTGCCAGGCTGCTAGATACCAGATCAGATGGATCATTCATCTGTTCAAGTCTAGCAGGAGGTGGAAAATCTAACTGCCTGGATCACCTGTGCGTTCTGTGCGTTCGCTGTGGCAGAAGCTGGAAAGCTGGAGTAGATGGCCCCATGGTCTACCCCTGTTATGGCACTTGCTAAACTCTTATTTTTCTGTGACAAGAGAAAGGAGGCCTAATAACCCCTCTAATGAAAGGGATTGTGCTCCACCCACAGAGTGGATCAGTGCGCCCTGCCATGATGAACGTCACATTGAATTTAAAAAAAGTAAATTAAAAAACGACACAACTGTATCATACTAGGTGCACGGCCAGTAGGAAAAGCAAAGGGGCCTACCCCAACATGCACAGCAATCTCCTGTAGGACTTTGGGGAAATACTCTACCAGAGGAACAAGACATTGAGAGATTGTTGAGACGGGTCGCCGATAACTGACCCAGTTTACTGAAGCACTATAGTCTATTCATGATCGTGGGGTAGTTATAGGCCATTCTGTGTGTTGCTCTCCAAAGATTTTGCCTTTTTTTTTAGTAATTTTCCTGTTTTTTGGTTTTATCGTTTGAAATAAGATTTACTTGGGCATGTTAAGTGCTCTTTGGGGATCTTGTTGCATTGGGATCTTCAATGTGTTTGTCACATAATTGTATAATTCCTACCAGTATTATTTGATGTCTGTGCATATCCCACATCAGATGTTTCCAGATCCATTCCACGTTAGTTACTAAGTGGAGGAAGGCTGTTGAATTAGATGCATGGGACCAAATTCAGCTCTGGAATAAGCAGGTGCAACTTCCATGGACATTAACGGTGGAATGTATTTAGAGATGGACCCAGATGGCAATGTCCTCGTTAGATAAGGGAACTTTTGAAAGAGATCCTTCGTGCTTTGCTGTGACGGATGGGCATGGTAGGAAGTGCTGCTGCTAGGAGCTGTTCCTGGAATCTTGCACATGTGCACTAAAAGGCTGGAGTCCTGGAGCAGCTGTCCCATATGCATCCTCTGTTTGGAAGAGCATGTCTTTTAAATTAACAGTGACAGGTGTGGAACTCCCGAGTGCCTGCTGAGTCACCATTCAGAGCAGATTTGTATCTGGGGCTCAGTGTTCCCAATTTTAAAATGGGGATGACAATAATAACTACCTTTTTAAAACTCGGAGAGAAGCGCTGGACTGGGAATCAGGAGCCCTAGCTTCTAGTCCTGGCTCTGCCACTGATCTATTCTCAGGCAAATCCATTCCCATTCTGTGCCTTGGTTTCCCTTCCCACTCCTTTATCCATCTAGGGCCAGATTTTTAAAGGTTTTGTGAGTTAGGCACCTAAATACCTTTAAAAATCTGTCCTATTGTCTATTTGGATGGTAAGGTCTTCAGAGCAAGAGCTCTCTCTCATTATGCGTACGTACAGCCCCTAGCACGATGCAGCTCTGCTCTGATCTCAGCTGGGGACTCTAGACACTACCGTACGATGGCACATTCGTTATACACTTATTGCTTTCTTATTTTTCTGGGTCAGCAAGGCTGTAGTGGATCCATCTCTGGGTTGGGACTGGAACCAACAGTGCTGACATTTCACAAGAGAACCTGTTCTCAGGCCAATTCAGCCCTGTGTGGTGGAATCAGGGTCTGGATAGCTCTGAGAAACATTTGGAGCCAAGCTGCTTACCTGAGCTGGCTGCAAACGGTGTGCGGTTCCCCATCACTACAAGAGACTCCTCTCTCTTGCACCTGTCTTGTTTGTTGAAGCTTCATTTCCAATCCTGTGCTTAGCAATAACTAACCTCTACATTGTTGGAAGGTAGAGGGTCTCCTGCAGCAGGGATAGCTCAGTGGTTTGAGCATTGGCCTGCTAAACCCAGGGTTGTGAGTTCAAACCTTGAGGGGGCCACTTAGGGATCTGGGGCAGGGGGCTGGACTCGATGACCTTTCGGGGTCCCTTCCAGTTCTATGAGATAGGGATATCTCCATATGTTATTTATTAAAAGAACCTCACTCTTCCCCAAACAAGTATGGTAAATATTTAAAAAGCCACGGACACTGGGCTAATGCTACAGTTTGAATTGTGGCCATTCTGTGGTCTGAAGCCATTGCTTCCTTGGAAAAAATTCCAAGAGTCTGATTCTTCTCTTGCTTGCTCCAGCCCTGTGTTGGTGCAACTCCATTGATTCAGAGGCGTTATTCCTGGTTGACCCATGCAAGTGCCAGCTGATTCAGAACATCGCTGTTTTGGTTTGCACCTAAACTGCTCCTATCCCTTACAATAATTACCCTAACAAAGAAATCAGGTTTGGATTCCTTTAAGAGGAGGGCTCTCGCAGCTGTCAAGGCTTTTCTATGGTTGCTTAATTAATCAATAATGAAGGAAGAGCGGGGCTCTCCCTGGGGAGTAACGACAATCCGGGAGGAGTTGATAGCTCAGGAACCCCAGGAGGTTCTCGTCCTGGTTATCTGTGCTGCATTGTGGTGGTTTATAAGATGAGACCAAGTGGGTGTTTTTATAGGTGAATTGGTTTGAATTGGTCTGTGCAGGGCACTGCTGGAGAGCTAAGGCCCTGGAGATTAATTGGCTGAATCAGGGTGAGATAGCTCAGTGCTGAGAAGACTTTTATCCACGGTGTTTAGAATGGAGTCTGTGGAGAGAGGGCCTGGACAGTCGGATTCTTCTTTAAAAGCTGGCAAGTTGGATTCCCTCCGTCATTGCTGTGCTGGCCCTCCTGTGGCGGGCAGCCTGGGACCGTCCTTGCTGAGACAGGCAAATGGAAATTTCCTTCCCATCCCCAAAGCCTTGGGAAAACATCATAAAAACATCCCCAGGATTCTTTGCCTTTAGTTAATAGAGAAACAATCCCCATAAACCAGGCACCTTAATTACCCACTACAAAAATAAAACCTCACCTACTCTTGCTCAAGCTGGTGAAATGCTGAGGCGCTCACATTTCTGGGCTGGTGTTCAATGCCCTGGCTCAGGGGAGAGGCACTCTTCCTGGTAGCCACGCCAGCTGCACTGCTCAAAGCCTGCTCCTCTCTCAGGCGCAAGGGCTGTGGCCTGGTAACACCCTTGTCAGGACAGCCGCCTCTTTGCCTGCACATCAGAGTAGCACCAAGAGCCTCTGCCAGGGTGAAAGGCCCCAATATTTCTGCTTCCATCAGGGGCTGTATCTATTTCTCTGTCCCCACCTGCCTTTTTCGGGTGACCTGCCCTCTGGGGTGTGACCTGGTGGAAGGGCTAGTGATGCTGATGCTAGAGTAGGAAGGATGATCTAGTGAACGGGGCGCTGGCTGGGACTGAGGAGACCTGGCTTTCATTCCTGGCTCAGACACGGACTTCGTAGCCAAGTCACTTCATCTACCTTGAGCGTCAGTTCCCTGGCTGGAGAAGGGGGATAAGGGTTCCTGTCCTCACCGGGGTGTTTGAGAATAAAATCTGTGGGTGATTGTGAGGTGCTGTGGTGATGGGGGCTGGAGAAGTGCAGGGAACCTCTTTCACTTGCAGCGGGAGGATTTGTGCTTGGCATGCAGGAAGGAGTGGGCATGGCCCCCAACCTGCCCTCCAGCCATCCTGGGAATTTTGTATTGATTTGCCGAGCGCTTTACAGAATTCCCCACTAGCTTGGTGGCCAGCTCCTAGTGAAGATGTGCCTGCTTCCCACCCCCACAACCCACCCCACTGGCACTAACTGGCCAGTTTCCATGGGCCCCACAGCTAGCCAAGGAGCTAACAGTCCATGGAGAACAAACTTCTGTCTCATCACTAGCTCCCTTCGGATCGGCATGGAGGCCTGTTGGTGGGGCAGTGCTGGGCTGGAGAAAGCTCTTGCTGCTACTGCCTGGGCTGCATGGCTCTGGGGAGAGAGAGCTGCTCTCCAACTTTGTACAGAACCCCCTCCCACACCGCTCCACAAGAAAGGATTAGAAACCATGCATGCTGGCTTCGTTTCACTCGCCACAAAATGCAGCTGCCTCTGTGGCGGGAGGCAACAGCCAGCGTAACGGCAGCAGAGCATGTTTATGTGCTTTGCTATTTTTCTCTTGAAAAACGTCTCAGGAGGCAGAAGGGCGAATGGCTCAGTGAGTTAGAGCAACAGCTTTTCTGCTGCTCGGAAGCCTGCAGCCAGGCTGTTCCGCTCCCTTTGGCCGGGAGCAGGAGTGCGGTAATAAGTAACTTGTTACTTGGGGTCTCTCCGAACCAAGGAACATGGCAAACACTCCATCTGGTTTTCACTTTGATCTTGCTCTCATACTGCATCCCGGAGCTGTGATTTATTCTCTCGGTTTGACTGGGGACGCTGGTGCTCCCTGCCCACCTGCAGGAATTAAGCTGGCAGCAGCCAAATGAGAGCAGGACTGAGCGCTGCTTATACCAAAAGCTCTTCCCATCTGCACGACGCTTCGCCTGAAAGCCCAAGCAGCCGCTCACGCTGAAGGGAGTGTATTTGTCTGCCAGGGAGGAGAGGGAAGGCAGGGGTGGGTCCGGGTCCCTCCCGGCCTTGGTGTGATCCCCAGTATCACAGGGACGACAGTGCTTCCATGGAGCTGAGAGAGCTCAAGCCCTTGTGCCTGGGAATGCGCTTGAGTCTAACCCCCCAGCAGTGTGGACTTCCCTTTGCTCCTGCTGGACAAGGGCTGAGAAAGGGTTTTAAATGATGGTTGCAAAGAAAGGGGAAGGTTGGTCAAAGAGGAGGAGGATGGGGTCCGGGTAAGCATTGGGCTGGGGCTCAGGAGATCTGGATCCATTTCTGGCTCTGCCACAGACTGCCAGTGTGATCCTGGCCATGTCACTTACTCTCTCTTTGCCTCGCTGATCCCATCTGTCGAATGGGGCTAGCAGCAGTCCCTCGCTTTCAAACTCTTGTCTGTCTTGGCTGCTTAGACCAGGGGTAGGCAACCTATGGCACGCGAGCTGATTTTCAGTGGCACTCACACTGCCCGGGTCCTGGCTACCGGTCCGGGGAGCTCTGCATTTTAATTTAATTTTAATTGAAGCTTCTTAAACATTTTAAAAACCTTATTTACTTTACATACAATAGTTTAGTTATATATTATAGAAAGAGGGGTAGCCGTGTTAGTCTGGACTAACACGGCTACCCCTCTGATACTTGACACCATGCAAGGCACTGCATTTAGCTGTATGGAATGGAAATCTATCAGCCTCATAAAGAAACTTGACATTCGTCTGACGAAGTGGGTATTCACCCACGAAAGCTTATGCTCCAATACATCTGTTAGTCTTAAAGGTGCCACAGGACTCTCTGTTGCTTATTATAGAAAGAGCCCTTCGAAAAACGTTACAATGTCTGACCGGCACGCCAAACCTTAAATCAGAGAGAATAGCTGAAGACTCGGCACCCCACTCCTGAAAGGTTGCCGACCCCTGGCGTAGACTGTAACCCTTCAAGACGGGGCCTGTCGCGCTGTGTGGGCGGACAGCACCTACTGCAACGGGGCCCTGCTCTAGGTACAACCAGAATTGTCTGAGCTTGCAAACCCCCAGACGTGTGTCTGTCTGTAACACAATAACTTTTGAACGCTGCAGCCAATCAGTTCCCAACTTCCAAGGAATGATCTCGACCCCAGAGGGCAGAGCTCTGTTGATTTGGGAGGGATATTGGAAAATCGAAAGGGCGAATGGGGGACACAGGGAGCCCCTGCCACCTAACAGCTGTGGGGCAGATGCTCAGCCAGCAAGGGGAGCTGGAGGGAGAGGAGAGAGATGGAGGTCTCATTCCTTCCCCCCTAGCCCACTGCCTCCCCACAGCCTGCCCCTATGGTGAGGGGGAGAGAGGGGGCACCAGCCATCTGCCCATCCCCTCCAATCCAGGGGAAGAAAGGAGAGATACACAGAGACCCTGGTGCGAGGTGGAGAGGGATTCAAGTTATGGGGGGGAAGGAGGGCATGGAGGGGCACATAGAGCCCACAGGATGGTGGGGAGAATGGGGTTCTCTGGTATGGAGGGAAGGGATAATGGGGGGCACAGTCCCTGGCATTTGGGGAGGAGAGAAAGGGGGACACACAGACCCCGGCATGAGGGAGAGGGAGGGTGTTGCAGACAGTCCCTGAAATAGAGGAAGGAGGCACCTGGGAACTGGTGGGGTGGGGAAGCAGGGGCCCTTGGGGTGTGCAATGGGGTGAACCTATAGCAGCATTGCTGTGTGCGGCCCCTCGTAACGAAGAATGAGCCTCTAACGTGCAAACTGCCCCCAAAGCCGGTGTGCTGGGCCGTGCCTGAGGATTTCTCTCCCTCTCACCGTGGAGCAGCTCCCAAGCCAAGGTTCATGCCTGGGGCGCTTTGGTTCAGGCCTGTCCCCATCTTAACTTGGTGTCTCCTGAGCGCCCCTGGCCTCCAGCTTCGCATGGTCTCGTTTGGCTCCATTTCACGTCAGTCGTGAAGGAGAGCTGTGAGCCGCCTGTGAGATGAGTTGGGGTCTCAGTCCACCCTTGCTAATGACACAGCTCCTTCCTTTCCAGTTCAGTCCGGGTTCAGCTGGGAACTACTTGCTCAAGGAGAACTTCCACAGGAGACCCGCTGGGGAGCTTTGTCTGAGGAAAGAACGCAAGGCTGGACTGCTTGTGGACGAGGAGGCTATTTTCCTTCTCCCCGGAGCCTGCTGCTGTCATAACTATTCTGCTTGCTTGCTCCTTTACAGACAAATAAGCACCCCACACGCGCGCACACGTACTTGTTCTTGGAAAGGGAGTGAGACCAGGTGTGCAAATGGCACGTTACGCTCTGAGAACAAAACCCAGCAAAAGGCACCCAGAGCGTCAGGCCCATTGTCCCTCCAACTGGCACTGACGCGGATTGTACTCTGCACTTCACACGGGGGAAGGAACCATAGTCCCCGACTTGGCAGAAATCCTTAACAAATCCTTGAACCATAGAACCATTGAGATAAATAGCTTTCATACTCCTGTGGGCTGGAGTACCCGCCTCTCGGATTTTATTGCATTTTTTTAACAATGTAAATCCATTCCAATATTTTTTTAAAGCCTCCCATACACTGTGTCTCCGTACAGGTCAAGTAGGGAGCATTTCAATATTTCCATGAGACAGATAAGCCATTCCTCTAGGTGCAGTGCGATCATTGCTCGCTGAGGTCCTGCTGGCGTCAAGAGGTCTCTGCAGCTCCCAGAAGAACAGAGCACTCAGAAAGTAAGTACCTCAGTGTAACAAAGGCATTTAAAAAATCCACACAGAATTTCTGCCTTCCAAACCCTTTTCAGTGGTTTGGCACCAGAAGGTCCCCTGTTGGCACCTGATCATAAGAGCCCGTATCTCTTATATGCTGTGTGAAGTGCCTAGCCCACTTGAGGCACTTAATGGGTAATTGGAAGCGTGCTCCCTGCTTTCGGAGCATGCTGTCCCCGAAGGAGTTAAGCGATAGTGTTTGTATCTGGATTGTTCTGAATTGCATGTACTAATGTGAGGTGTCAATTCCGTGGTGAGTCTACTCCGCTGTCTGGCAGCGCCCAGCCTGGCACTGGATGCCATCAGAGCTCTGCCCGCTTCATTTCAGCTCCCCTGATGTCTGACCTGGAGTTTGGTGGCATGTCCATAAAGGAGGTGGAAATGGACGGCAAGTACAAACCTCCACAGCCTCACTGGTACGAGCTGTATGCCCAGCCCTGCGTGGCCGAGCTCCTGGGGTCGGCGTTGTTCATCTTCATCGGGTGCGCGTCAGTGATTGAGAACGTGGACGGCACGGGGAGGCTGCAGCCTGCCCTGGCGCATGGGTTGGCTCTTGGGCTCATCATCGCCATTTTGGGAAACATCAGGTGAGAGAATTTTGGGGACTTGGCTACTTGGCACTGACTGCGCAGCGAGGGGCTCAGACAGTCACAGAGCCGGGGGCAGGCGTCCAAAACATAAAGGCTTCCTGACACCTCCCGGGAAAGCATGCGAATGTGGCTCTGCTGATTGATAGCTAGCTAGAGTGAGCCTATTCTCTGTGTTTCTCCTGCCTCGTTTGTGTTGGATCAGTAGATATCATTGTAATAATCACACTCTGCACTTTACACAGTGCCTTGCAGTTAAGGTTTATTATTGTTTGTATTACGGTAGTGTCTAGAGTTCCCAGCTGAGATCAGAGCAGAGCTGCATCGTGCTAGGGGCTGTACGTACACATAATGAGTGAGAGCTCTTGCTCTGAAGACCTTACGATCCAAATAGACAATGGGACAGATTTTTAAAGATATTTAGGCACTTAACTCACAATACCTTTAAAAATCTGGCCCTAGATGGATAAAGAGTGGGAAGGGAAACCGAGGCACAGAATAAGGACCAATTTGCCTGAGGTGAGTGGCAGAGCCAGGTCTCATGATCCCCAGTCCAGTGCTTCTCTCCGAGTTTTGCAAAGGTAGTTATTATTGTAATAATTATATTATTGTAATTGCATTATTAAAATTGGGAACAAAGCCCCAGAGAGAGAAAGATACAAATCTCCTCTGAATGGTGACTCTAAAACAGGCACTGGGGAGTTCCACACCTGTTCTCTCTCAGCCACTCCAGATCAAATTTGCCCAGCCTACAAGTGAAAAAGTCCCCCCCCCCCCCCCCCCCCCCCCCCCCCCCCCCCCCCCCCCCCCCCCCCCCCCNCCATTAATTGCCAGTCCTGCAAACAGCCTGTGTTCTGATGATCAAGGTATGTCCTCTGTGGCTCACGTATGATCAGCAGGAGTCCTGGACCAATGGAGGGATATTATGTCTTTGTCTTATGAGGGTGGAATTAAAGTCTACACCTCAAGGTAAAGATTTTGCCACTGGGACTTAGCAATTCTGCTGATGATGCGTGAGCCAGAACAGAATGCAGCTCCCTCTCCCACAGCTGCTTTGGCTCAGCAAGGCTAAGAGGAGAAGGATGGGGTAAAAATTTGGGTTTGTTAGTAAAGCCAGCAGCTGTGGCTCTGAGGGTCCTCAGGGAGCAGATCTGTTGAGCAAGGAGGTACCACTTTTTACCATCAGTGAAGGAATAGAATCCAGGTCTTCTGACTCCTGTTTCCTTGCTCTAACCTCTGGGTACGCCGCCTCATTGGCATCAAAACATTGGCTTTTTATTGCTTACAATTTCATCTGCTCTCCCTGTTTATTCCTCAGTTAAAGACATCGGGCCAGATCCTCAGCTGGTGTTCATGAGTGTCACTCCATTGATTTTAATAGAACAAAGCCCATTGATCCCATGGGTGTTCTCAGTTGGCTGGAGATGATTGTGATGTCACAAATATGAATGATCAGTTCAGGTGAGGAATAAGCAGCTGGAGGTGATGGAGCTCTGAGCTGCCAAGATCTGCTTTCGGGTCACTATTCTCCAGGAATCACAAACAGTGGAAGGGAGATACACAAAATCTCCACTGTCTCTCAAAAGGATGCTCTGCCAACTTTTCCATAGCGTCTCAGTAGCTTTTGAATGGTCGATAAAGCAGGTAGTTTCTGTACGAAGCAGAGGGTGTTTGCAGTCTTCCCGCTCTGGAACGAGGAGTGGGTTGTTCAATTAAAGTTTTTCTGCAAAAGCATCATTCTGAACCGACTAACTTGGGGTTAGAAGTTTGTTTCCAAGACGGAACCAAGAGGCTGCAAAAACAAGTTTGTTTTGATCAATGCTCCATAAAAAATAGGCTGGAATCCACATTTTATGACTCTTTATTAACTGCCTGTTATTCAGAGTTATCTGTGGATTGGTTAATGTATACATAGAGTATACCTAGGCTAGCAGTGAAACCCAAGGACCCCGTTAGCCTTTGCTGACAATGCGCCTAGTGTTAGAAGGAAAAAAGATAAATGATGCTCAGGTTTCATGACTAGCAATAGATTGGACACGCTGCACTCGGGTGGCTAAATAAACTATCCTTTAACCCACTAACAGACATATTAAGTGGGTCCCCGAGTATACACAGGTCTGACTGGAATGCTAAATGGTTGGACTAGTCTGGTCGCTGGTCTCCATTTCCTGCGTGTGCTACCTAAGCTGAAAGCATCTGTCACCTCTTGCCAAGACAGGGTTTAAGTCACTGACTGGACCATTGAAAGTAGAGAGGGGAAAGCTCTGTTCGATCACCCCATCCATCCTCCTCAGCCAGGGCAAGGTTGTTCCCTCCAGCATTTCCCCTGGTGTGTTGTTTAGCCATAGGTCTGCCCCCCTTCCCACTGTTAGGCACTGCTGAATTTCATCCACTACTCTTAACTGTGCCCCTGTGACCACCTTAAACAACTCCTCGCCTTCCTGGGTGTTTATACCCTACAGATACACAGTTACAATGAGAGACCCTGATTCAGGGAGCTCTTACGCATGTGCATAACTTTAAGTACATGCTTAAATCCCATTAAAGTTGATGGGACTTCACCATGTACTTCGTGTTTAAGGGCTTCCCTGAGTCAGGGCCATATACTGCAAATATAGATCCTGCAACTTGCCTAGTGGACAGAACACTGGACAGGGCCTCAGGGTTCTATTCCCACCTCTGCCACTGGCCTGCTGGGAGACCTTGGGTAAGTCACTTTCCCCCCTCCGTGCCTCAGTTTCCCCATCTGTAGAATAAGGATAATGATCCTGACCTCCTTTGTAAAGTGCTTTGAGCTCTGCTGATGTGAAGCGTTAGAGAAGAGCTAGGTGCGGTTGTTGTTGTTGGGTCCAGGATTGGGCCCTATCACTGACATTTTCAGCCCCACACCAAGATTACAGCTGGAATTGGTCCATTGCTGCAGGATAAAGCTTTGGAATTTACCTGAAAACTTAATTAATTCTCTGCCGGTTCGGTCAATTAAATCCTAGCAACTCCATTACCTCTTTCATTAAAGCCGAATAATCAGAAATAATCACAGTTCCTAAACCCTCTGACTCATTAGCTTTGAGGGCAATTTATTATCAGGGTTTATTGGTTATGAAGCTAGTTCATTAACGAGCCTTCCCCCAGTAATCTGTTTTCATTAAAAAATATTTGCATTTGCCTCTCACGGGTACTGCTAGAGACCCGTGATTTAGGCTCTGTCACAGGACAAGAGGCCCCCATCCTGCCTGTGGGATCCAGGCATGTGAACCTGTTAGCCTGGCACGCAATGCCTTGAGCACGGGGCTCTGTTCACACAGAGCCCGTTGCAGGGTCAGGGCCATAGAGCTCTGGGATTCTGGGCTCCGGCCTTGAGTAGCATTCAGACTTCGCCTACGTGTGACCGGCATGGAGTGTTACACTGTGCACCGGCGCCCTGACTGGCCAGAGCTGAGCGGCTTTTGCTCTCTTCCTGGTTTTCACAGGAGAGAAATTGTTCCAGAGAAGAGGCAAAGGATTTGGGGAGAGAAAACGAGGACCGTTCGTATCAGCACTAGCTGATGTGTGAAGCCGTGTGAGCCCTTGTCATCCCCTGGTGGGGCTGCTGCCAGGAGAAAGAGGGAAAGAGACTAGCCAGCAGGGCGTTCTCCTGATGGAGGGAACCATCTGTAGGCCCCACTCCTGCATGGGCCGGGGAGAGGGACAAGGAGACCCAAAGAGTCTTTCCCAGCTCTGATTTCTCTGGGAATCAAAGGAAGAATATCCCTACCCTCTCCTCAGTTAACCCCTTCCCTTGCAGCAATGCCTGTGAGTAACTAGATCAGCGTGGCTGCAGGGTAATCAGGGACCGTCTGTGCATCTTTACATCTGTGGAGACACAACTATACTCACCTGTTGGGAAAGTGCCCTGCACACTGTGGGCCATATCAGGAAAAGCCCAGCAATAATGACAGTTAACAGCCATTTCTGCTCCAGGGCTTTTTGCTGTTTTCATTCGTCCCGTTTGGGGCTTTGTGTTTTCGTTGCGACTTGACATCCAATACCCCAGCCAGGCAGAAGAAAGCTGCTTTTGGTCCCAGCTCTCCCAGCTGCCTGTGTGTGTTGGGCATCTCTAAACTCCCGTTGCCCTCCGGAAGGGTCCTGGCACACTGGCAGCCAGGCTCACGGCTAGCCTGGGCAGGCATAGCTTCGTTACGCCAGCAGTGCATTTGGCCTGGGCTCCAGAAGGACGTGGCGAGGGAATTGGGGTTATCTGGGTGTAACCCACGCGAGGAGAGAGTGGATCTTTGTCCCCCTCAAGTGGCTGGTCCACAGGAGAGATTGAGTCTGCTACTGCTCCCAACCATCGGCTTTAGCTCAAGTAGTGGAGGCTTGTGCTTTTGATGCTGGATGTTCCAAGTCCCGGCCCTGCTGATGGCCCAAGCAGGGTCAGTTACACAGCACAGCTTGTCAGCGAACAAATCCCTCCTTGGTCAGAACAGTGAATATGGGGAAAGAAAACCTGCAGGCCAAGTTCTGCTCTCACATTGCATGCAACAGCTTTGGGCAGCCAGGCCAGAACGAGGCGTCTTAGCGAATGGCACTCGTAAACTGTCAGCACCAAAGAGGAACCTCGAGGGAAACAAATGCTCGTTCCATGCCCTGGTTCCTCGGCCCCTCCCTAAAGGAATCCATGGGCTGTGTGTTGCCGTGGTCGCAGTAGCGGCGCCAGGTCCCGCCCCCGAAATCCCGCCCCCAACAGCGGCGGCGGAAGGTCCCGCCCCCAAATTTTTACGGGCGGCGGGGGCGCAGGCGCCCCCAAAATAGCAGCGCCCTAGGCGACCGCCTAATGGGAGCGCCGGCCCTGCGTGGTCACTCCCCTGGGAGATGATAGTGCCATCAACTGCTCAGAGAGTCCTGTAGGTGCAAGGCCAGGAACTCTTTGCAAACATTTCCCTTTCCTGGCTCCTGCCCTACAAGTTAATGGTCCCTCCACTATGTTTCGGTGTAAGTAACCCCCATCTTTAAGCTTCTGTAAGAAGGGACCTCAGGAGGTCATCTAGTCCAACCCACTGCTCAAAGCAGGACCAATCCCCAGACAGATTTTTGCCCCAGATCCCTAAATGGCCCCCTCAAGGATTGAACTCACAACCCTGGGTTTAGCAGGCCAATGCGCAAACCACTGAACTATCCCTCCCCTCGTGTGCAGTCAGTCTCTAGCTCCCTGTCCCAGCCTCAGAAGCTTTCCCCGACTTCTACCCCTTAATCATCTGTCCAGAATGGGCAGGGCAGGGCAGAATCCAACAGAGGCAGAGCAGGATTATGAATCGCTGCCCAGGCCTCTCACCGTGTGTGCAGTTGCCTAGGTAACGGGTCAGTTTGAAAGGGCATAAGGTTTAACTGAGTCTGAATCCAGCTTAAAGGGGTCATTTCCAGCTGGGCTCAGATTCTTCTCCTCAGGGGAACGCGGGGTAGAGGGTCCCACAGCTGAGCCACTTAACATCTCTCTCCTGTTGATTCCAGCGGTGGCCATTTTAACCCAGCCGTCTCCTTGGCCGCGTGGTTGATTGGTGGGCTGAACATCATGCTGCTCATCCCTTACTGGATCTCCCAGCTGTGTGGGGGGCTGATCGGAGCTGGCCTGGCAAAGGTATGGAAATCAGATGACTCTTCCTTGCTAAGAAGATTAAAGGGTTAATTTCCTGGGGTCTTGGGCTCCCCTCCATGCAGACATGTGAATCTCAGCAGTGGGTACGGGCCCCTCAAAGGCAGGTTATGTTTCTCAGTGCGGTTTGCGCTGTGTCAGAGAACAGTTTGTCATGCACCATTGAGCATATGCTGGAAGCCAGCACCCAGCAGCTGCGTGAGCTGATGGAAAAGGCAGGGGAGATTATAGCATCCGATCCTAGTTTAACTTACAGAAGTAACATTGTGCTTGGAATCGGAACACAAACGATGATGCGCAGCACCTCCTTTGTGGGTATGGAGTTTGTGTAGTGGTTGGAGCGCAGGACTGGGAGCCACTGTGTTGTTCCCAGCCCTTCGGCTGGCTCAGTGTATGTCACTGGGCAAGTCGCTGCCCCATCGCTCGGTGCTTCGGTTTGCCTGTCTTTAATGTGGACATACCTGTTATACAGGGTGCTGGGAATCTTCATTAACTAATGTTCAGTGGCAGTTGCTCAGTAAGTGCTGCAGGGTTACAGTTGTTTTATTATAGACAGAAGAATGCATATTCCTCCCGTCGGCTACAGCCATCTGCACTTCCCCCACTATTGACCATGGTCTTTCCCATTTTATGTGGCTCCTCTCATCCTCCAAAGTACTTGATATATAAATAGCATCTACGGTGCAAACCATTAAGCAGATACCGGAGGTTAATTTCTTTACAGCTTTGCTAGGGTAGCTGGTGGCTAATCCACTTGTAATTATCTACAGGCTAAAAGCCTTTGCTAATGAGTTTACATTCGCTAGAGACTTAGGTTGACTTTCAGTAAGAAAGTGATCAGATTAGCTGCTCTCTGCCCTGATGTTATATCCACCTACACTGTCCTGACTGGCCATGGTGTGGAGATTGAAACTGTACCAATTCCAGGGCTCTCTCTTGTAGGTTATGACAGCAAATGACAGATACATAAACGCCACTGGAGCGGCTTTCACTAGCATCACAGACGACGGGCAGATCCCCTCCGCCCTTGTGGGTGAGATTGTCATGACCATGTTCCTGGTCTTAGCCGTCTGCATGGGAGCCATCAATGAAAAAACCAGCAGCCCTTTGGCACCTTTCTGCATTGGTTTCACTGTCACCGCTGACATCCTAGCTGGGTGAGCCGGCACAGCCTTTTCTGTGTTCTGTGGAGCCGTGTATCTCTGGAGGAATGATAGCTGCCAGACATTCCTGTCTGATGGCTGCCCAGCAGCCCTGGGGAGATGAGTTGGTGGGTCTGGATTTAGTTTCTACCACAGACAATAAACAGTGATTAGTGTCTCCTGATGGCAGCCTCAGCAGAAAGTCCAAGGAGTGAATGGGCCGTGGTTGAAACTTCCCTGATACACGGGAGTAGGTGCAGGGCTGGGGTACACTGGGAAGCACAGGGGGGTGGTTGCACGCATGCTGAAAGGTTCCATGGATATTCAGTGGACTTTAGTTTCTAAAGTAACTGATGCTCTCCCGGTGAGGTTCTCTGGCCTGTGTTATCCAGGAGGAGATGATCATAGTGGTCCCTTCTGGCCTTCATGTCTATGAGTCACTCCGGCTGTTTTCACCAGCCTGTAATTCATGTTGGGAGGAATATTGGCCACACATGGACAGAGCCCGATGACGGCGTCAGAAAAGGCCAGTCTGCATGCGTCTAACATGCTGGAGGCTTGAAGCCAGATCAAGTTTTTCAATACGCTGTTGTGGGCGGATAAAGAAGGAAGTCCCCCCGGGCAATGCTTGTAATAGGAAGCCCTAAGGACACAGAAGCCGGTTCATTTTTAGTCGTTTTTTACTGTATGTTCTGGCTGCTGTTAGGAGAAACTGCCCAGCTTGGCCTCAGCGTGCCCCAATTTTGCAAGCAGGCTGTTGACTTTCTTGTGTGCCGGGACTCAGATAACAAGAGCCTGCAATTATGAATGCTAATAGGTTATTTATTTAAGGGAGAGCCCCCTCTAGTGGGTTTTGAAGTGGGTTATTTAAACACTGCACAGACGTCAGGTGCAAATGTTTATCCGTTGCTGGAAGATATGTATCAGTGCCCCTTCCACAGCACATTGTGAGCTACACACAGTAAAGAGCGTAAAACCCAAGCTGGTAACAAACCCAACATTTACATTTCAAACGGACACTTTCATTTCCGTCCCACGAAGCTTTTTACTTCCTTCGTTAGCTTTCATTTATTAACGATCAGATATAGGGGCTCCCTAGCTAACAGCTAATGCTGGAGTCCATACAGGCATGTTCCTAGGTCTGTCAATGTTATTCAGATGAGTTTTGGCAATGGTCATTGTATTTTGTATAGTAGATCTGATTACTCTAGTCAGCCATTAGTGGGGCATTATTACAGAGATTGTTACTTTCTGAAAACACTTTGTCCTTGGAGTTCTGTGGCAGAACATTGTATATTCAGCAGGGTGAATTGTGTGACACTTCATTCGTTTTCTCTTTCAGAGGTGCTATATCTGGGGCTTGCATGAACCCTGCCAGAGCTTTTGGACCAGCGCTGGTAGCAAACTACTGGGACTATCACTGGGTTTACTGGGTAGGGCCCATGGTAGCCAGCCTGCTAGTTGGTGCATTGATAAGGTAGGTGAGGGGACACTGTCTATAGTGTAAGAAGAGGGAAAGCTGTGTGTACCTTGTCATGCAGAGGTCCTGGGTCTAATCTGTACTGCTTGTGTCTGTTTCCCCGTCTGTAAAATAGGACGTGGTTATTCACTAAGTGGCGAGTCCAGTCCCTCCTCTCAGGCCCAGATGGGAGGTTTTAGCACAGAGGGTCTCCCAGGGAGTAGGAGCAGGAGCAGTCTTCAGTCACTGGCTGGTTGTGGTGTGATCGGAACTGCTCCTCAGGCTACCATGGCCAGTTGGTTGCATCCCCAACCCCCAGCTATGGTAGTGGATCCAGAGGCCCTTCCCAATGCCCTCTGTCTCCCAACATCCTGCCCCTCGGAGGTGAGTTCTGTAGCACGCGCTGTGTGAGCTCCTGCAACCCTCCCCACTCATCATCTGATGCCACACTAGAAATAAGGATTCCAGAGTCGTTGGTGAGAGTGTTTTTCTGGGCCTTGATTGGCGGAAATCCCTCCCCTGGGTGATGCAAAGTTGGCCAGAAGGAATCTGCTCCCACGAATCAGAAGGCCAGAGGCACAGGAAGAAAGGTCCCTGATCAAAAAGAATCAGCAATAAAAGCTTCAGCCAGATCCTAACCAGCTGCGGAGACGCTGCAGACTCTTCCAGCCCCTGTGCTTTGGAGTTTTCCCCTCTCTCTGAATGACGGCAGTCCCTTAGCTGTTTAATGTGCATGCCCAGCTGGAAAACAGGGGACGTCCAGAATCCTCTGCATGTTCCTAGAGTCCCTGTGAAGGAAGAAAAATTGTAGAGGTATAAATCATCCCTGAATACAGCATGTTATCCTGCTCTGTCTGGAGCCATCACTCTTCCCTTACCAACCTCCCACCCATTTGTCTATCTTTCCCTCCCGCGGGGTAGTGTCCGACTTGAGTGGGACAGGGAGGTTGTGTTTTCTTTGCCTGTACACAGCCCTGCACTCCTGTAGTGGGGATGGTACATACGCTGCCCATGCTCATCTCTTTGTTTTGCTCCTGAAGGCTCCTGATTGGCGATAGGAAAATCCGCCTGCTCCTGAAGTGAGCCCTGGATTGGGACTGCCTGCGGGACACAATCACTTATGGATAGGAAATTGGCTCTACTTGGCCCTCGGGAGAAACTCTGCTTCACCACACACCAGCGCCTCCGTTCTCAGTGTCTGGCCACGTGGAACCGCTCCGGGATCCCAGCTTTCCAGTCTGGTTTCCCCAGAGAGCAGGTGCTGGCAGGATGATCCCACTTGAAGCGACAGATTCTGTAAAAAAACAAACAAACCCAAACCCTCTATTGTACTGCGATTAAAGAAAAGGCCTGCCTGGCTGGGTAGGAGTGCTAGGAGCGCTGGCCTTTCCCCTCTGTGCTGGGGCACTGCCTCTTGCTACTGCACAAACGGCAGCCAGAAGCCAGAGCAGTTGTCCTGGGGGTTAATATCCCGTATGGAGATAAGCTAAACCGGGCAGGAGGGTCTGGCGGGCAGTGATGAAGCAGGGCTGGCCTGGTTTGCACGGCGCTCCCGCTGGCATGACGGAGCGCGGCTGCAGCACCTCGGTGATGCCAATGCGCTTGCTGCTCCAGTCGCTGGGGAAATTCGCTTCCTTTACTTTTCTGTTCTGGAGATGGGAGCACCCAGCCCCGTGTTCCCCTGGCCCCACCGCCTTCCTGGCGCAGCACACGTGGTGCTTCTGGAGAAAGCACTTTATCATTGTGTCCCGTGGCCCCATCCCCTGTGCTGGATCTCCAGCAATCTCTTCTGCTCCCCAGGGCTGGCCGACATCTCCGCCGGTTGCCAGACGCTGTAGTGAGGAGCCTGCTCTAATCCTAATAAGGTGAATAAAAGCCGAGTTGAACAGAAATGCCTGTGGAATGTGCGTCATAAGTCACTGCGCCGACACTAATTGATTTCTGAATTCTTAAAAAACAAAACAAAATGGAAACAACCTCCAAACAGTTGACCAGAATGTAAATTCACAGAAACATAGCAAGGCACTTCCCAGCACCGGGCGGCTGAGCAAGGTCACTGCCCCGCTGGGATCCTGCCCTCTGCGCCCATCCCCGCTGGGATCCTGCCCCCTGCGCCCATCCCCGCTGGGATCCTGCCCTCTGCGCCCCGCCCCGCTGGGATCCTGCCCTCTGCGCCCCGCCGGGATCCTGCCCCCTGCGCCCATCCCCGCTGGGATCCTGCCCCCTGCACCCATCCCCGCTGGGATCCTGCCCCCTGCGCCCATCCCCGCTGGGATCCTGCCCTCTGTGCCCCGCCCCGCTGGGATCCTGCGCCCCGCCCCGCTGGGATCCTGCCCCCTGGGCCCCGCCCCGCTGGGATCCTGCCCCCTGCGCCCCGCCCCGCTGGGATCCTGCCCTCTGCGCCCAGCCCCGCTGGGATCCTGCCCCCTGCGCCCATCCCCGCTGGGATCCTGCCCCCTGCGCCCCGCTCTGCTTTCCACTTTGTCTCCTGTTTCTGACTCTCTCCCTTTTTTTTGGCCTCCCCAGGACCATCCTCTCCTCCTCCCTTGCCCTCCACAAACCTCAGCGGCGCTAAAGCCCGTTGCCCTTTCCCCAGAATGGATATTTCCTTTTAAGGCACATTACTACCCCAGTCTGCTCCGCTGCGGGATCCTGTGCCTGAAGCCAGCTCTGACCTGATCTGTCCTTCCAAAGCCATAACTCTCCCCTCTGCCCCATGACAGCTGCAGACCCTGTAGCAAGCCGAAGGAATTGCTCAGCAGCTCACTCCTAGCACTAGCACCACTGCTAGTGCATCAACTGGCCAGCAGAGGATGCTCAAGCAAAAAAATAATGTTGGATTAGAAGATGTCTGTGCACATAAGTCCTTTGGTGTAAAGCCTCAGCATGAACGGTGTTTGCTTTGGTTTATAGACCATTATGGTGGCTGTCACTGTAAATATACATAACCGTTTACAGTAGCTGGGTAGCAGGTCACTAGCCTTCTTCTCCAGCGGCCTCTCCACGCTACACAAAGCAAGGGAAGAGGAAACGGTGAAGGGGACGTGGTATGAAGCCTCAGCCTAAGCTCACAGACTGCAGAGCGACCGGGGAAAGGGCGCTTTAGTGCAGGAAAGCCTGAACGTTGGCGCTCCAAGGCCATGCTAGCACCCTGCTGAGTTTGCACAATTCATAGAGACTGAAATCAGAACCGGTCCTAGTGCGTTAAATGGGCCCTTTCCACAGGAGGCAAGAGAGTGTCGCCTGCAGAGCCGGGAACACCGCGTTCTAACTTATCTAGGTATTTAGTAGCTGTGTCTCAGACAGCTCTGCCACCGACTCATTTTGTGTACTCAGGAAGTCACGTCACCTCTCTCCACATGCCGCCCTACTTCATGGGGTGTTGTGGGGATTGATTAGATAAGGAAACGTTCCGGGCTATAGAAATGCCCTGTGTGATTACAAATAATTGTAGGCAGAGCTGGTAGTGCCACCTATGCTTAAAGCTGCTTGACACTTCCCATTACAAGACCCTGTTTTCAGTTGCTTATAATTTTGACAGACTTTAACAATTTGGTCTGAAATTTCCCGTGCTGGGCGCCTGCCATAGGCTTCAGAACTTTGGAAAGTTTGAGCAAAAATGGTCCAGCTGTTTCTGAGAATGAGGCGAGGGGAAAATATGTTGTTTTTCCAATGTTCAATACTTTTAACCATTTAACTGAGCAGCTCTAGCGCCCCTGTGCTTTAGCGGAGTGAGGAGCCTGGCAGGGGGTCGGGGGGTGGAGACTGGGCTGGCTCGGTGAGAGGACTGGGTTTAGTACAAGGAACTGAGAGGAGTGGGGGAAGACTGGGACAAGGGGTGGTGTGGTGGGGAGAGACAGGACAAGGAGAGGGACAGGCTTAAGGGGATGGGGCAGAAGGGGTCAGGTTTGGAGGGAACAGGAGTGGAAGCATGATGTGACCACTAGGACACACTTCCTTCCAGAACCTGGAATGGAACCCAAAATTCCTGAGTCTCGACATTATTCTGCTGTCAGCAAATTGTGTGTGTGTGTGAGAGAGAGAGAGAGAGAGAGAGATCCTCCCCGAGTGGCTGGTCCACAGAGAGCACGGCAACCTGCTACTGCAGTCAGTCAGTCTATTAGCTCAAGTGGCAGAGGTCTGCACGGTGGATCTAACGATTCCAGCCCTGCTGACATCCCCGGTGGGTGTCGCTATGATGGAATTTCTGGTTTTTTCAAGTTTGTTTTTTTAATTGGAACTTACACGCACAGGAGCCGCTGTTAAAGGGCCAGTATTAAGCTTGCAAAGACAAGCCCTGAAAAGTTAGGAAATGCCAGACTTAAGGTTGCCCAGGCACCGTCATTCAGCCCCCTTGTGCCTATGCATCGTAAAACCGCCTCCGATCACACGCCATAGGGCCCCCTCTCATTCCGTGCACAGTATAGACCAGGGGTAGGCAACCTATGGCACGTGTGCCGAAGGCGGCACGCGAGCTGATTTTCTGTGGCACTCACACTGCCCGGATCCTGGCCACCGGTCCTGGGGGCTCTGCATTTTAATTTAATTTTAAATGAAGCTTCTTAAACATTTTAAAAACCTTATTTACTTTACATACAACAATAGTTTAGTTCTATATTATAGACTTCTAGAAAGAGACCTCCTAAAACCTTAAAATGTATTACTGGCACGCGAAACCTTAAATTAGAGTGAATAAATGAAGACTCGGCACAGCACTTGCGAAAGGTTGCCGACCCCTGGTATAGACCATGCTATGGGGCTGCATCTAGTAGTGAAGGAGGCTGGTTGGAGGAAGACCCTTGCCTCATTTGTTGCAGAAGTTGAAAGGTGGGGAGTATAGTGCATGATGTACCAATGTTCCTCACTGACTCATGGAAACCCTCTGAAATCCAGTGTGTCTATGTCCTGAAATGAAAATCTCAGTCGCAGTCACTGAAAGGGAACGAGGATGAGGCGCGACATTTCTCTGGCCTTTGAGAGAGGAGCTGAAATGGCTTCTTGGTCGAGTTCACCAGCTGTGAACACCCTGCATCTGCCTCACGCTGCAGCCCCGAGGCCAGGCGGCTGCAGGCTGCATTCTAGGCCATGCTGCGGTGCTTCTCAGCGGGCTCCGGGCAGCGCTCAGGCAGGCAAAAGCCAGTCGAAAATGCGGTTAAAAGGGAAGAAATCCTACCTAGCCAGTGGGCGAGATTCCAAACTGCAGCTTTTCCCTTAGCAGCTGAGTCAGGAGCAATGACAGCTACTCCTTTGGGAGGGAAAATAAAAAAACCCTCTCAAATAAACACAAACGGCACTAAGATATGTCTAGGACAGTTGCCATAGCAACACTTAAAAATACCAAACCAAATAGCAGAGCAAAGCATCGACTTCCTCCCTTTTGAGAGCCCCTCGTTGGGCTCAGGAAGAAGGAACCAGAAACCCTATAGCATTAGATGGACAGTGAAACTTGGGCTGAAGTTCTGCATGAATTCAGCATTTCATGCTCTGACCCTGCAAAGACTTGGAGTGGTTCCTTTGAATTCATGGGATTGCACGCTGTGCGGGAAGCTAAGCACGGGTGCAAATCTTTGCAGGATTGGGGCCTCCATAATTATAGCTGTTGCACTGGCCAATGGAAGGCTGGCAGGGAACAAGCCGGGCACTGCTCACGTTCCCCTTTTGAAAAGGAAGCACAGCCCTCAGGCACCTCCAGGAACCGTTTTTAGAGAAGCAGCTATGCAGATGTTCAGAAGCTAAGTCCAGTTCCTGAATTCTGAACCGCTTCTGTTCAGACTCTGCTGTGCTCCTACCCCTGCTGTCCCCAGAGGGTTTGACAAACACACAGGCCTTTCCTTTGCTTGTGTGCCTCTTCCTGCCCACTGCACCCCTGCACACAGGAATCTCCATCTCCTACAGGCAGCTTCCTCCCCTGAATGCAAACCCTGCTTCAGCTGAGGTTAGCCCCAACCAGCCAGGGCCTCATGTTCTGTTTCTGGGGGTTTCAGTGTAAGGGCACCATTTTCACTGCTACAGGCAAGATACAAGTAGAGAGCTGCTGCCGGCCCATAAACACAGCAAGGGGAGGCAAAATGGCCAGGGGAGGGGAGCTGCATTTTATTTCCACCTGTGTGGAGCACTCAGGAAGCTGCTACATCCATAAAGCCCGAGCGAAGAAGGCAGAACATTTGGAGGTTCCCACACAAAACTCTGCTCTTACCTCGCAACTTTCCTGTTGTGCTATCGATGTGTTTCGCTGCCGAACATCGATTTTGAATGTGTCGGGCTGACTTTTAATAGCACATTTCTAAGAGCGTGTTGATTTTCCCAGATTTATTAAAGTGCTTAAGTCACGCTAATTAAATATCAATTAACTTCCGAACGCTTAATGTGCTTTAAAGACCTAAAATACATAAATCTCTTTCTCCCACGCAATTACAGTGGCATTGGGTGTGGACGGAGGTATGAGCTGCATTTGTAGCAACGCATGGACTCGGGAGAAGGTTTTGAGGCCCTGAAGGGTTCCAAGCAACTGCCTGGCAGAAGGGATAGAAACCAATTAAAGGGAGTTCAGACAACAGAAATGAGTAGTATGGAGGGATGGGTTGGAAGAGCGAAATCTGTCTAACTGGGCTGAGCCGCGAGCAAAGGGGTGGGGAATATGGTGCTGACCTGCAAGGATTTGAAAGGCGTGAACACCCAGGAGGGAGAGTTTGGGCATGTCTACATGAGCACTTGCTGCACGGCAAGCTGGGGGGTGTAAATCTGCAGTGCTCGTGCGAGCTGCACCTGAACTGCTTGCGTGGCCCCGGCAGCTGTGCACTAAATGTCCCCTAGTGCGCACTGAGGTACGCAGCAGTATGTCCAAGTGTGAAATCAAGGAGCTGAAATTCCTCTGACGACCTGCATACGTCAGCTTTGGCTTCTGCAGGTGCTGTCTATGACCGACTCAGCCAATTCATTTTTTTCGGTTCTGAGCATGTTTTTCAAGCTTACAGCAAGTTATAATACAAGCTTATGGCTTGTCTGGCTAGCAAACAGCCCCAATGCGAACAGTGAAGAGTGAAGTGGCTTAAATTATAAGGAGGAAATATAAGGTCTGGGTTTGATGGGATCCTAAAGGCAGGAGTGAGTTTTTCTCTGTACCTGCACTTACTCAGCGGTTGAGGCATTTTTCTCCCAGCAAAGCCATTTACATAATGGCTCCTTAATGCACAGGGGAACTCGCTTGTATTTTATTCCTCACATTTGCTTCAGAAATGTTACTTTCAGTTCTTCTCACTTTCCCCAGACCCACGGTCAGTCAGGCATATGCTTTAAGTGCTTACGCAGGCCGAAAAGACTGGTTTGACATTTAACTCTGACGTGCTGTGCTGATGGTTCTCCTAGAGATGGATCTTGGGTGGATATTGACGCAGATCCTGATGCGGAGGTGAACATGATGTGGAAGGAACATATAACCCTTGAATCAGCTCAGCGGGCCAAGCTGGTGATGACCAAAGTGTCTGCTCCTCAAGTCTCTGTTTACATGCAGAAGCGGCAGTAATTTGAGCACATTCATTCACAGTGACACTTCTTTGTGCTCTGACTGGAGAAGACTACGCAGGGCACTGGCCCTCAACCCGGGTTGTCTCTGGAGCCCAGACACTAGCAGTCCTAGGGACTGGAACAGCATTCTCTCTGTGGAGGTGTCACAGCGCACCCATTACTGAACGACTGGAGGGCCAGGGGAATGCACCGTCAGTGCATACGCTAAGCATCCTGCTTTGCTCAAGAGTCCCCTGTCCAGCCGTGATGGGGTTTGCACAGTCCCACTGCAGCTTGACAGCTGAACCCTGCTGGAATGGGACATCCCATTGTTCCTCACACGGGCAAGGGGGAAGCCCCCGGTTTCAATGCAGAAGGTCTCAGGATGTGTGAGGGCCACCAGCTGTGGCACAGGAATTCAGCAGCTGGTGCAAGGGGCTTGGGAAGTGTTTTACCAACCCCCCCTCTGTCCTGGCCAAGTTTTAGAGATTCATTCTCAGGTCAGCCAGGCAGGGCAGGGCTCCTCAGGCGTGGGAATGGGCCCAAGGAGGGAGCTGTGCCTGTGAAGGGCTCCAGGCTGAGCAGCAGTCACTCTGAGCTGCAGGGTACGTGTCCGAGGAACGACGACGAGGATTTTGACGTTGCATTTAAGCTGAGCCGTGCATGTGGCACAACGTGGCTGGTGCTTGGACAGGGTGATGGTGAGGCTCTTTGCTGGCAGAAGGTTGGCGGGGGGGGGGTCAGCTGTGCTGACCATGGGCCTTCCACCTCAGGTGTCTTTTTCTCGGACTCGGAGCGGCGCTTGCCAAGCCAATTTGCAGCAGCCACCTGAGCGAAGTGCAGGGCCCTCAGACCACCGTCCAATGTAGCCAGAGGGCAGTCGTCAGTGATGTGCGACGCTGTCTGTCTTTGGCCGCAGCTGGGTGTGGGATCCTCTTGTGGCTGCACGTGGACCCTGGCCCGTTTGAAATCGGTTCAGAAGGGCCAAGGAGCAGCGAGGCAGATCAAAGCTGGGTACAGGCCCGGTCGGGTCAGTTAGAAGAGACGGTTTCTGGCACCAGTTGCAGACCATTCTTCATGCCACATTGGCATGGCAGAGGCACCTGGGCAGGGCATTGTAAATTCAATTCAAGTTCTCTGGGAGGTTCTTAGATGCCTTGGGGATGGGAGCCATCGAAGAACTTAGAGAACTGGTAAGCTGGGGAAGTGAATGCCTTTGAATTTCTGAGAAGGTTTCACAGATGAAGGAAGGAGAGAGGCCAACCCCCTTGGGAGCTGGTTTCAGTGAGTGTGTTGTTCAGGTAACCATGCTGCTGATATTGCAGGGGTAAAGCTTGCCAGACAATGTAATTAGCACAGTCCAGCCCTTCAGTAATGAGGAGCCCACAGCTTGTCAGTGACATTTCAGTCCTTGGAGGACTGGTAGGCAAAGCTCGCAGATGGCCGCCTGTTTTGATGAAAACGAACTGCAGCTGAGAAACGAAAGCTCCCCAGCAGCCCGCAGCCTGCCCCAGTGCCGACAGCTGAGGCAGCACCCGGGGCTCTGGGCACAGGCAGTTGCAGAAGGCCCATGCTTGTAAGGTACAAGCCACACTCTCTCAGGAATAGTTTTATAAGCTTCCCCGCATTAGCTGCCATACTTACCGTGAAGCTCCCAGGAGCTTACCCAACTTGGAGCAAGCTAGTCCATGCAACCATCAATGGCTCGATTACAGGGGTACTAACTGCAACACTGGGAACAAAACACATCAGCTCCATGCCTGGGCCCACCTCCATGGCAGGCTCTCTCAGCTGATAACGGGAACGGCTGAACACCTGAGTAGGACAGATATAGCCCATGTAAGCCTAATCTACTACACACTGGCCAGTAGCCGCATGAAGAACCCAGATGACCATGTGCCCCTGGGCATTTGGGGGTGACCCACAATGTCACAGCAGGGATCATGGCTGGAAAGGAGAAATGACTCTTTATGAAGACCCCAAGTAGTTACATCCTGTCTGCATGCCGTTGAGCAGCTGGGCTCTGTCTCCTAGTCCTGATGTCTTCAACTTCCAGCCTTAACTCCTGCTTTCAGCCAGTAGAGGTGAATTCAGATCCCGCTAAGGAGAGCTGAAGTACAGTGGATCAGATGCCATTCCCCGCCAGCTGAGCACAGCATGAGAGGATGGTACTACAGAGGTCTGTGCAGCTTTAACAGCTCCTGGTTCTGTTTGTTACTAGAGAGGGAGGCCCCTTGGAAGCGGAGATGAGAAGGGGACTCAGCTGGCTTCTAAAATTCCAAGGTGCCTTAGCGTGATCGGAGCAGCCGTGAGATTAGGTCTGAACAGACAAGGTGGTGCCAGCCAGCCAGCAGTTCCACTCTCTCACGCCTTCATCCCACGAAGCTGCCTCCAACCGGGGCTGCACTTCAGACACCGTTTTGATGCAAGGTGCTTGCAGACCTGGTAGCATCACGCCGGGCAGTGTCAGCGTTGTGTGTCTGCCTAGGGGGGTTTGGGCAAGACAGGAAAGTCTGGCTAATGCTGCCTTGAAAGTGTAGCTCAGTCGGACCCTGCCAGGCCTCGTAGCAGGTCTAGCCCCTCTATCGGCCACCGCAGGGACTTAACGGCGCATGCCATGGCAGAGGAAGGGGCAGGCAAACTATGCCGAGAGGAGCTGCCTTGATTGGGGGATGGAGGGACAGGGCACGTGTAACTGCCCCAAAGAGGCGGAGCCAGAAAACTAGGCCAGCCAAACAGGGGCATGTGCAGTGGGGTTGGATCTTAAACCTCTCCTCCATCTCCATCTGGATGAAAGATACTCCTGGCTCCCTATGCCTGCCCCTCTCTCCCTATCCCAGAGAGGCAGGCACCGGCTCCTGGAACGACCTCCTCCAAGCCCACAGCCTCCCTCGCCCATGTCAGTAAGGATGTTGTGCTCCACCCACTCATAAAACAAACCCTCTGCAACCCTTTGCGTCGCCATCGGCTTGCACGGCAAGTTCCTTGGGACCAGAACCTCGCACGGATGTTTGCTGTGTCCTGCAGAACACCAAGTGCGTTCTCCGTGCGTATCAAATAATAGTGCAGTGAGCTGGGTGTGAGTGCCTGTGCGCACAAATCTCTGCCACCCATTGGATAGAAGTGGGTGTTACCCAACTGTGTGTCACAAGACCTGTACTGGCAATGAGTAAGGGGGAGTCCCCTTTTCCTCCTGTGGTGGAAGTCTGTCATTTTACTGCTGCTGTTACTGTGAAGCTCCCTGTGGCCAGAGCTGGCAGCTCAGTGATGACTGTCAAGTCCTAGGTGACCATGTATTTGCCATAATAATTTTCTGCATGCAAAGCTCTGTCTCAGGCCCCTGGCTTCAGAGTGTGCAGCGAGGCGTCTTCTCCCGTCGCTCTCTGAAAGGAGCGTCGCCATGTTCTGCACTGCAGGAGCAGCCTCGCTGTCTCTGTCCTTGCCAGCCTGTGCATGTGCCAAATGGTGCACGTCAGCAAAGAACAGCAGCAGTGTGAAATGGAAACTTGCTGCAGAAGGTGAGCAGTTGGCAGTGGACTCCACACGGCAGGGTCTGGTTAATTGCGGCTGTCACAAAGTGTAACTTGCAGCTGCTACAGGGGATGGACTGTGAGCCACTCAGGGGTGTGGTACATTTGCTTTGCTTCCCTGGGTAAACAAATGTGTGTGTGGGTCTTGGGGACACTGGAGGAGATGGCTGAGCATGAATCTCGTGATACAGGGCATGGTTGTGGAGGGGTGGCTCCCCCAGTTTCTCTCTACGTATTTCCAGTGCATCAGCCCCTACAGTACCGAGGTGGTTTAACAACACTCCATCCTTAGTGCACTTTACACAGACTGAATTTTGCCTGAGCTGTTATCCCCATTGTAGAGTTGGGGAAACTGAGGCAATGAGAGGCTAAGTGATTTGCCCAAGGCCACACAGGAAGCCTGTCACTGAGCTTGATTTCACACCTTGCTTCAAGAACCCAAGAATCCTGACTCCCAGTCCTATACCTTAACCACAAGCCCCTCTCCCTCCCAGCCCGATGGTACATCCTACTGCAATACTAAACCTGTCTTAGTTGGCTACTTGGAAGGCAGCTGGAAGACAGAGGGTGGAGTTTTACCAGGATGTAAATAGCTGATGTGCAGTAAGCAAACAGCGCAAATGTGTGGATTAATGAGTCAGTTAATTCGGCTGGCTGTCTTTTTCTTGGGCTGTAACGACCTGCTTAGCTCTTACACTGCAGCAGGTGCCTCTGGAAAACAGATTTCACAGCTGGCTGGTCCATGTGATGCCATTGCTAAGAGAGGAATATGTGCTGGGAGAAACGTGCTGTCCCAGCTCCCCACCCTATTCTGCACTACGCTCCCCGGAGGAGGGAATCCAATCACTGGCTTTGCCCAGCTGAGGGATGTGTGGGGCAGTTCGCTGGGGGCCACACCAGGTTTGCATTAAACAGAGCAGATTGCACCTGCCCTTGGACTCTCCTTCAGCGGGAGGGGCCTGTTGCTTTGGAGGAGGTGGCAGCTCAATCCTGCTGCCCCCTGAAGCTCTAACTGACCCTGACAACCACAAAGTCCTAGGTGTGGCTACAAACTAGTTACAAGAGGTGGATCTGCCCCTCCCTCTCTCCCGGCCTGGGGTCTCCCTTGTAGTTTTGTATTTCCACCTCAGTGGTGTGATGCTGCCATCCTCAGGGGTTATTTCAAACTATTCCAGCCATTCGACTTCAGAGGCAGCATCTTCTTTTCCCTGACTCTGGCCCTTGTCTCTCTGCCCTCCCCAGTTCCCAGCAGTTTATATGAAGTCCCAGCTAAACCATCCCTCTCTGCAATGCCTGGATTTCCAGAGCAGAAGCTGCAGAGTCACCCTTCCCCTCTCGGCTTGAACGGGTGCGTGGTAATCAGCCCTTTCCTGCTGAACAGGCTGGGCGGTGCAAGGGATTATGCTTCCCTTAGCGGTTACAAGGGCTGAACTCACAGTAACTCAGCATTTACTTGTTTTAGAACGAAGTGGAGCAATCCCAGGTGTGGAGAAAGGGGAAATAGTTTCATTAGAAAGGGGGCCATTGTATTTTTCTTTGGTGCCTCAAATGTACAAGTGAAAAGTGTTCTCTCTCTGCACTACAATTCAGCGTATCACCTGTCAGTGCCGACCCTAATTGATTAATAGTCTCGCCTGCTGTTGTGCCTGGTAGCTTGAAAAAGGTTCCAGCAGAAAGCCAACCAGCGGGTGATTTACCACTTAGCTCTTTGGCAATCAGGGAATCCTATTACCTCCTGGCCCAGTGCAATGATGGGCGAATGGCACGGGCACCTAGGCTGGGTAGGCAGGCGGCTGATGCTGGGTCTCTGGACAAAGCCTTTGTGTGTCACACAGCTGCTCCACCGTGCAGTGGGTGAGTGCATGCACCTTTCACTTTGAGAGTGCCACGGTCAAATCCTGGTTTAATTCAGCTGTGAAAATCCCCTCAGGCCATACGTGAGACCCTCTGACTTCTCCCATGGGGCCCTGGACTGGAACCTCAAGGGATGCTGAGGGCAGGACTGAGGTGTGTGGGGCTGTGCCTTGCTTTATGCATAGCCACTGCTAGAGCTTCCTCCTTTTCACAGGCGGTCAGGCCCAGCTCCTCCCTTTGATTCCCATTGGAGTTAGGAGCCTAAATACCGTTCAGGATCTGGGTAACTCTATCTCCGGCTAATCCAGATGCCCCAGCAGTGGGGAGCTCCCAGAAGAGGTTGAGTGACATCGTCTGGCAGTGGCAATGAGCTCTACTGCTCCTGCAGTCACAATCCAGCTTCTTTCTGTTCAAACACGTCCTTGCGAGTGTTGCATGTGCAGGGTCTGAACCCGAACCCGGAGCACAGCCCTCTGGCCGCAGTGATAGGGCACGTGTGGCCAATTGCCCCCGTACGGCCAAACCCCGGCTCCACTTCCCTAGGGTCGCCTTTGAACATCACCTAGGGCTGGGTTCTGCTTCGCTCTCAATTGCGTCTACCTGCTGGTTTCAGTTCCACCGACACAGGTGCAATAAAAAGCTTGAAGGAAGAGCTGTAGCACCAGCTTGTGGCTGATCTGAATCTTACTGGCGTTAACAAACTGCCCTTGTCTCTCAGCACTGTCTGATGAGACCCACACTCTGTTCTGTGCTGGGCAGCCTCTGCATTGAATTTACCATCCCAGGCCTTCCCCTGAAGAGTCTCACGCTGGCTGTCACAAGCCTGACAGCAGAACGTCCCCACTTGTGGCCCGGTAGGAAAACCACAGATGTCTTTTTGCCTCTTGATCTGCATTAGTACCTTTAAGCAGAGGTACTTTTTTATATCGGCCCTGGTAAATCAATGTGCTACTGCCAGCTTCACCAGGCCCGAGTGCCTAGCAGGGAGGGCTCCTAACAGCAGACACTGTGATTGAATAGGTGTGGGTCCCAGATGGCTAATGGTGAGCAGGGAGAGAGAGACTGTGATTCCCTGTAGCGCCCAGAAGAACCACCCAATAAGTGGTCCCTTCTATAAGGGCCAGCAGACTGCCTCCTGCCTGGGAACTTTTCCACGTGGCTGCAGTTTCTAGAGGCGAGACGTCTCCTTGCTTGCCAGGTGCTGTCAGTATCACCAGCCAGGTAGAAGCAATGAGCTTGACAAGGACACTGTCCCCTTCTCCTTGTCCCTGGAGCAACGTGACTGTGAGAGAAGGGGATGAAAACGGCACCGAGACGCAAATGCAAAAGCCAGCCTCAGACCAGTGGAGCTTGCAGCCTGGGAAAGAGACACACCCGTGCACACTCCTGCGGTTCTGAGCGTGCCTTGCACTTCGCATTGTCTGTCCTAGCGGTTTCTCTAATGCCTGTCACCATGGGAGCTAAGCGCTATGTTTACACGGTGCCTTTTAGTGCGAAGGGACCCCAGAGCCCTTTGCAGTCTCCCATCGACGCACCAAGAAATGAGAATATTGACAAATCCCTTCTCACTGCTCCCACGAGTCACCCTCTGCTTCTTAATGCTTTATAGGGTGACTTGCTCCCGGGGTTCTCCGAGCACTGCACACGCCTGTTCTCCGGCCATTACAGTGACTGCGCAGAGTGGGGGAGCGGGACAAAGCTGCAGTCTAGGGAGGCAGGCTGGTGAGGTCACACGGTGAGTGGCTGGGAGAGCAGGGAATAGATCCCAGGAGTTCTGACTCCCTTTTCTCTGCTTTCCCCACCAGATCAGTCCCTGCCCATAGCCTGCTTCATGTGGCCTCCTGAAAAATGGCCTTTAACCAAACTGCCGCCCTCCTGAGAGCAGTGTGTGAAAAGGAGCCAACTCCTATGGGCCTCTTTGCAGTGTCAGTCCCGCTCCTGGTCCCATTTGAGAAGCTGGACACCCAAAGAGGAAGCAGCGTCTCTTCCCTACTGTCCAAGCAGAGAAACGTGAAGCCAGATCAAAAAGCTGCATCGCAGATTTGTAATTTAAACTCCCCATTACTTGCTTCTGCTGCCCTGCTTCCTTGAGGCCATTGCAGTGTGGACAAGCCTCACGGCCTGCAGTGCTGCTCTGAATGTGAATATCTTGCGCCTTTTGTCCTCGGAGGATCAGCAAGAGAGTTGATTTGAGGGTGTAACTGATAACTTCCTGGGTGGGGAAGAAGAACTGAAGCCGGCTGTAAAAGCAGCAAAGAATCCTGTGGCACCTTATAGACTAACAGAGGTTTTGCAGCATGAGCTTTCGTGGGTGAATACCCACTTCTTCGGATGCAAGTAGTGGAAATCTCCAGGGGCAGGTATATATATGCAAGCAAGAAGCAAGCTAGAGATAACGAGTTTAGTTCAATCAGGGAGGGTGAGGCCCTGTTCTAGCAGTAGAGGTGTGAAAACCAAGGGAGGAGAAACTGGTTCTGTAGTTGGCAAGCCATTCATAGTCTTTGTTTAATCCTGAGCTGATGGTGTCAAATTTGCAGATGAACTGAAGCTCAGCAGTTTCTCTTTGGAGTCTGGTCCTGAAGTTTTTTTGCTGCAGGACGGTGACCCTAACATCTGCTATTGTGTGTCCAGGGAGGTTGAAGTGTTCTCCTACAGGTTTTTGTATATTGCCATTCCTAATATCTGATTTGTGTCCATTTATCCTTTTCCTTAGAGACTGTCCAGTTTGGCCTATGTACATAGCAGAGGGGCATTGCTGGCATATGATGGCGTATATTACATTGGTGGATGTGCAGGTGAATGAACCAGTGATGGTGTGGCTGATCTGGTTAGGTCCTGTGATGGTGTCGCTGGTGTAGATATGTGGGCAGAGTTGGCATCGAGGTTTGTTGCATGGATTCGTTCCTGAGTTAGAGTTACTTTGGTGCGGTGTGCAGTTACTGGTGAGAATGTGCTTCAGGTTAGCAGGTTGTCTGTGGGCGAGGACTGGCCTGCCACCCAAGGTTTGTGAAAGTGTGGGATCATTGTCCAGGATGGGTTGTAGATCTCTGGTGATGCGTTGGAGGGGTTTTAGCTGGGGACTGTATGTGATGGCCAGTGGAGTCCTGTTGGTTTCTTTCTTGGGTTTGTCTTGCAGTAGGAGGCTTCTGGGTACACGTCTGGCTCTGTTGATCTGTTTCCTTATTTCCTCGTGCGGGTACTGTAGTTTTGAGAATGCTTGGTGGAGATTTTGTAGGTGTTGGTCTCTGTCTGAGGGGTTAGAGCAGATGCGGTTGTACCTCAGTGCTTGGCTGTAGACAATGGATCTTGTGGTGTGCCCGGGATGGAAGCTGGAGGCATGAAGGTAGGCATAGCGGTCGGTAGGTTTTCGGTATAGGGTGGTATTAATGTGACCATCACTTATTTGTACTGTGGTGTCCAGAAAGTGGACCTCCCGTGTAGATTGGTCCAGGCTGAGGTTAATGGTGGGGTGGAAGCTGTTGAAATCTTGGTGGAATTTTTCCAGAGTCTCCTTCCCATGGGTCCAGATAATGAAGATGTCATCAATGTAGCGTAGGTAGAGAAGGGGCGTGAGTGGACGGGAGCTGAGGAAGCGTTGTTCCAGGTCGGCCATAAAAATATTGGCATATTGTGGGGCCATGCGGGTGCCCATAGCGGTGCCGCTGATCTGGAGATACATATTGTCATCAAATTTGAAATAGTTGTGCAGAAGGGATAAAGAAGGCAGCTGGCTCTTGGGAAAGAGATCAGTGTATGGAGGGAGCAGAGAGAAGAGGGAAATGGATGAGCTAATTCCTGAGCTGCAGAGAAGGGTTGAGTTTTGACACGGTGCCTTAGCGGAATCGGGCTGGCTTACGCTCTGCGGCGCTGGTTAGATCTGCGCTGGGAAGTGCTGCTGCTAGTGCCCTGGGGGCAGGGACCAGCCGTGTAAATTGACTTTTGGCCGTAAAGGTCCTAAGAAGCAAACCCCAGAAAGCTCCTGGAAACCAGCCACAGGCCTGTTAGCCTGGACAAGAAGTCGCCCAGCCCCACGGACTGGGGGTCAGAGCCAGGGGCGGCTCTATGTATTTTGCCGCCCCAAGCATGGCAGTCAGGCGGCTTTCGTCGGTGCGCCTGCGGGAGGTCCGCCGGTCCCGCGGCTTCAGCGTCCCCGCCGCCGAATTGCCACCGCCCCCCCAGCGACCAGCAGGCCGCCCCCCCGTGGCTTGCCACCCCAGGCATGCGCTTGGTGCGCTGGTGCCTGGAGCCACCCCTGGTCAGAGCCCCGGAAATGGCTGCATGTGCTGAATCAACAGAGTTTCTCAGATTGAGACTGGGGCCAGTCAAAGGCGTTTTGTTTCTTCAGCATGTGTATGTCCCTGCTGGGGCTTGTTTAACATCAAGCAGGCGTGTGGGTTTCCCCACGCAGGTTTGGCTCCCAATGCATCCCTGCTAGGCCGGCGGGACAGGTCTTGCTGCAGAGGTGGCAGCCAGCGAGTGAGGAGGGAAACTCGCTGGGTTCTCTCGTGGGAGCCCTGCTTTGTTCTCGCCAAATAAAAGCTCTTCGGAAACATCCGTGGTGCCAATGGGAAAAGCAGCCTCCAGCACAGAGCACCCATTGCTACCAATGTGGGTTCAGGCCCTGGTGAAAATTCTTTTTCGGGCCCCTCAGCAAGGGCAGACTGGCTAAACAGAGCCAACGAGAGGGGGGGGGGAAGCCAGGCCCCTTTTCGGACTGCCGGGCCCCGGTAATTTGTACCGGCTTCCCCCCCCCTCTCGTCGGCCCTGAGGGGAGCTGGGTGTGGTGTGGGGAGTGCGTACTGTGCTCCCTGCTTCGGGACAGGACTCTGGCCCTTGCTGCTGCTTTTGGAGCCCTGTGCTATCCCCGGGACTTCCCGTTTGGAAGCGGTCTCGAAAAGGGGAAGATGTCCCGGTGGCTCAGGCACACCGCTGGGGTCAGGAGCCGCGGGCCGTATTCCCAGAGTCTGCTGCAGGATGTGGGGCAGGTCACTTAACCTCTCTGTGCCTTACGGGACCCCCTATGAAAAACAGAAGGGAAGTGTCATTTCCAGCAATGGGTTTGTAAGGCCTGATTTGTTCTGGTGCTTGTCAAGGGCTTTGAGATCCTCTGGTGGAATGCAGCAAACAAGGTAGCTGTAATGTGATCCCAGTGTGGGGCGGCAAGCAGCATGTACCCCTGATTCTCGCTCTGGGGCATGGGACCCTTTTGGGAAAGCTGAGCATGGAATGGTCTGAGGTGCCCAGGGCTCCAGGGTTACGTCGGTCTTGGCTTTCATTTAAAAACCCAAAACAATGAAGGGTTCTAGCCTGTATGGCAGTGGAGAAAAGCTTGAAAATGTGACCCAAGTGTAACTGATGCAGTAACGTCTGCCTGAGTCTGCAGACAGCCTGAAATGATAGCTCTGAGAGGTGTGTCCCATGCATCTCAGTGGGAACCTGCAGTTCCAAATGGGAGTGGGGCCATCGTATGGGGTGGGGGCACCATGGGCCCTGTGCGGTGTTGGGCCTGGGGCTCCAGGTTGCCTTAATCCAGCTCAGCCCCCTCATCAACATACTGGCCTAAAGTTCATTCACCTTTTGCAGAAGCATCTTCTGAGCATTAACAGGGGCAGGATTGTGGACTGGAGGGGCCACCAGTCTGGCCTAGGAATCCCTGCATGGGTAGGTGTTTGTGTGTGGCCTTTGTAATACGATTACAGCCTAGTAATCTGCCTGGTGAGAACAGATTGTTTCAGACATCTGCAGAAGCCAAGCAGTTATGTAACTTCTTTTTGATAATTGTTCTCTCTGCTCCTGTGTTTATACCTGGTGCTTCATCTACTCACTGAACAAGGGGGAGAAGTACAAACCATCCTCCAGAGGCCTTGCTTTGGCTTGCAAAGCTGCTCCTAAAAAGCCTGTTTCCATTCCAAAAGCGAGGAAAAAAGTCCTAGAAAGACACATTCTCTCAGCTGGCGAGGGGAAGGCTGGCTGCCGTGTTGAGACCTAATAACAAATGCCTCCATTTACTGTTGAAAATAAATGCCATGTGCTTACCTATACATCTCATAGAGCTGGAAGGGATCCTGAAAGGTCATCAAGTCCAGCCCGCTGCCTTCACTAGCAGGACCAATTTTGCCCCAGATTCCTAAGTGGCCCCCTCAAGGATTGAACTCACAACTCTGGGTTTAGCAGGCCAATGCTCAAACCACTGAGCTATCCCTCCCCCTTAAACCATTGTGCATGCTGTCCCCTCTGCACGTGTGACGTGCGCAATATCCCCGGCTAGGGGTGTAGTCCCTCTCTAGTCAGAAGGATCACAAAGAGCTTTGCAAACTATTCCGGGGCCACGTCACTCACTGCTGAAATGCTGCTGTCTCTAGGTTGGAGGCTCGGCAGCCAAGCTGCCTCAGTTACCCTACAACTAGGGTGACCAGATGTCCCTATTTTATAGGGACAGTCCCGATATTTGGGGCTTTTTCTTCTATAGGTGCCTATTACCCCCCACCCCCATCCCGATTTTTCACACTTGCTGTCTGGTCACCCTACCTACAACAATGTCCTAGGAGGAAATGAGTGAGTCCCATGACAGACTGAAACAGCAGTGGCAATTCTGACCCGCTAGAATGGAATTGGCTGAATGGAAACGGAGCCGGGACTCCTGGGTCAACAGCCCTGGCCTTACAGAATGTTCTTTGTGGCATGACTCACGTGAAAAGCAGCAGTGCAGCAACTCGAGCCGCTCTGCTGGGACACTACTGCAGCGGAAGAGCGCCGCCACCAGAACATAGCGGGGTGTGGGGCTAAGAGGTAGAGAAGTCGTCCTGGAGACAAGAGTGAGCTTCCCCCACAGCCAATGCAGTTATTTTTTTTTGTACATAATTCTACATTTGTAAGTTCAACTTTCATGATAAAGAGATTGCACTGCAGTACTTGTATGAGGTGAATTGAAAAATACTATTTCTTTTCTTTTTTACAGTGCAAATATTTGTAATCAAAATAATAATACAAAGTGAGCACTGTACATGTTATATTCTGTGCTGTAATTGAAATCAATATATTTGAAAATGTACAAAATATCCACAAATATTTAAAGAACTGGTATTCTATTATTGTTTAACACTGCGATTAATCGCAATTAATGTTTTTAATCGCTTGACCACCCTAAAAAAAAAATCTTTGTTGGGCTTGGCAAACCCAAGCCAGGGGCCAAGACACTCATTTTCGGGGTGGGGTTTCCAGATGGTGGTCAGTGGTGGTCTGACTCTGCTGCCATTTAAGTCAAAGGAATTTTACCCTTTGCTTCAGTGGGAGCAGAATTATGCTGCATAATATCAAAACTCCCGCCTCATATGCTGTATGTTTCCTATAGAAGAACTTATGTATAGCTAAGAAGTGTGTGTCTTCTATGTCTGGACTACATGTCGCTGCCATCGCTCTCCCTATATTCTGTAATGCTTGTTGTCTGTCCATCAACGCAGCTGCACAATAACAGTCACTAGAGAACCGATTCCTCATTTGGACGTTATTGTTTGGTGCTCTGAGCCATCCCTGTAATGCACTGCACCAGGTGCTGTCAGACAGCCCCGTCCCCAACGAATTTACAGGCTAAATAAAGGAGACTGACAAAGCGTGGGAGAAAGGGAGAATATTTCCTATCTTGCAGAGGGGGAACTGAAACCTAGTGACATTTGTGGACTTGTCCAAGATCATTGATTAAAGCCTAGGCATTATAGGCCCATGTCTAAGGCTCCAGTTTCTGGAGTCATGTAATTATTGAATCTGGTTGTAATATGAGTCTTGGCTTTCATTAAAAAAAAAAAAAAAAAGAACGGAATCCAGATCTGAAGCTAGAGCCTGAGCTAGAAAACCACCAAGAGGGCAATGAGAATGATTAGGGGTCTAGAAAAACTCTCGTGAAAAGATGAGGATTGTTTCCTTAGAAAGGAGATGAATAAGATGGGCCATGATAAAAGTCTACACAAAAAGAATTGTCTAAAGACAGATTGGGAGCTTCTGTTTTCCCTGTCTCCTAACACAAGAACAAGAAAACATGCAATTAAATTTAAAATGTGGGAAACTGACAATAGAGAAAAAGAAAATACCCTTTTCACATTATGCATAATTAGACTGTGGAATTCATTGCCACAATAAATTGCTGAGGCCAAGAACTCGGCAAGAATCAAAATGCTGAAATGCTGCCTAGGTCTTGTGCTGGCTTTGTGCACAGAAGTGAGTTTCACCCTCTATGATATTTACCATCCCTGCCCTGCCATGGCTTCAGGGTTCTGTGTAACTATCATACCAAGGGCTTTTCCTTCCTCAGCAGAACACTTGCCTGTCTCTTCTTTAGCCCTTCCATTTTCCATATTACCAATAAACTTGCAAACAATGAAAAGGAAGGGATGGATCCACCAATTCTGTGTTCCAGACTCTCCACCCAGAAAGGTTCTGTATTTGTGTACAGTATCCCTCCCCAAGACTCACATTAAAATAACATCCCTGTGCACAGGCGGTGCATAAAGATGCCAAGTGTCTGGCTGCAGTGGGGAAATGATGGATGAATGCTTTGTGGAACAAGCCAAGCCCTGTCTCTCCCCCCCCCCCCCCCCCCCCCCCCCCCCCCCCCCCCCCCCNCACTTTGCTATTCTGTTAAGGTTTCCTTTGCCAATCTGGGGCTGGAAAAAATCTCAGCCTTAAAAAGAAAGGGCAATTTACTTTTTTTTTTTTTTTAGCTCATTTTGTCCTCAGTGCATCAGGGCCGAAGTCCACCAAATATGTGTGATTGATTCAGCTAGCAATGGAGCTGGGAGAGAAAGCCGTGCGCCTGCACTGAAATCCTGCTCTCTTTGCCACTGCCTTCTCCTCCGAGAAGGCCGTTGTGTGCTCTTGGTGCTCCTAAGGCTGTGGCTCTGCTTCCTAATGACCCTGGTACCCAGCCTCTGTTTCAAGTTGTAATGGCATGTGTACAGCTCTTACCCCGTCCCCAAAGGGGAGCTGAAGTGAAAATATTAGTGAGACAGGAATGGCCGTCTGCTCACTGATGTCTTTGGAATTTCCTCCCCTGATATTTGCACAATCTCTCTCTGTGGTCATAGAATCATAGAATCTCAGGGGTGGAAGGGACCTCAGGAGGTTCTAGTCCAACCCCCTGCTCAAAGCAGGACCAATTCCCAACTAAATCATCCCAGCCAGGGCTTTGTCAAGCCTGACCTTAAAAACCTCTAAGGAAGGAGATTCCACCATCTCCCTAGGTAACCCATTCCAGTGCTTCACCACCCTCCTAGTGAAATAGTGTTTCCTAATATCCAATCTAAACCTCCCGCACTGCAAGTTGAGACCATTACTCCTTGTTCTGTCATCTGGTACCACTGAGAACAGTCTAGATCCATCCTCTTTGGAACCCCCTTTCAGGTAGTTGAAAGCAGCTATCAAATCCCCCCTCACTCTTCTCTTCTGCAGACTAAACAATCCCAGTTCCCTCAGCCTCTCCTCATAAGTCATGTGCTCCAGACCCTTAATCATTTTTGTTACCGTCCACTGGACTCTTTCCAATTTTTCAACATCCTCCTTGTAGTGTGGGGCCCAAAACTGGACACAGTACTCCAGATGAGGCTTCACCAATGTTGAATAGAGGGGGATGATCATGTCCCTCGATCTGCTGGCAATGCCCCTACTTATACAGCCCAAAATGCCGTTAGCCTTCTTGGCAACAAGGGCACACTGTCGACTCATATCCAGCTTCTCGTCCACTATAACCACTAGGTCCTTTTCTGCAGAACTGCTGCCTAGCCACTCGGTCCCTAGTCTGTAGCAGTGCATGGGATTCGTCCATCCTAAGTGCAGGACTCTACACTTGTCCTTGTTGAATGTCATCAGATTTCTTTTGGCCCAATCCTCTAATTTGTCTAGGTTCCTCTGTTATCGTATCACTACCCTTCAGCATATCTACCACTTCTCCCAGTTTAGTGTCATCTGCAAACTTGCTGAGGGTGCAGTCCATGCCATCCTCCAGAAGATATTGAACAAAACCGGCCCCAGGACCGACCCTTGGGGCACTCCGCTTGATACCGGCTGCCAACTAGACATGGAGCCATTGACTACCCGTTGAGCCTGACGATCTAGCCAGCTTTCTATCCACCTTATAGTCCATTCATACAGCCCATACTTCTTTAACTTGCCGGCAAGAATACTGTGGGAGACCGTATCAAAAGCTTTGCTAAAGTCAAGGAATAACACGTCCATTGCTTTCCCCTCATCCACAGACCCATTTATCTCCTCATAGAAGGCAATTAGGTTAGTCAGGCATGACTTGCCCTTTGTGAATCCATGCTGACTGTTCCTGATCACTTTCCTCTCCTCTAAGTGCTTCAGAATTGATTCCTTGAGGCCCATGATGTTTCCAGGGACTGAGATGAGGCTGACTGGCCTGTAGTTCCCCGGATCCTCCTCCTTCCCTTTTTTAAAGTGGTGTTCTCTCTCTTGTGCGCGTGCACACACACACACACACACACTCTCTCTCTCTCTCTCTCTCTCTCTCTCAAAGCAATGCTCCTCCCATTGTGTGATTTCCTTTTGCTTCCATGTAGAATTTTGCATGCAGTGAATGAGCCTCTCTGGGCCTGCCATGCGATGAAAGGGAAGGAAAAGGATGGGAAGTTTGGCTTTCTGAGCAGCCAGACCCCCACAGTTCCTTCCACCTTAGACTCATCAGTCCCAGCCTGTCCACAGCACCAGACCCTTGCTATGCAGCGTAGCTGCTGGCCCCTGCATTTCCCCCTAGCAATGCTCTATGAGCCAGGGTTGATAACAGGGGCCGTGCTCCCCACGCCCAGCCCTTCTCAAGCTAGGTTACAAGGAGGGAAGAAAGGGCTGTTGATGTCACTTGGGCTTCAAATCTTAGGGCCAGATCTTCAGACTGATGTAAAACCAGCCTAGCTCTGTGATCATTCAACCAGCCTCATTAGTGTACAGAGAGCTCAAGGAGGACGAATTTTATCCATAAATTCGGTCTGGCCAGAGCTCAGTTAGGTTCAGTCTGCTGAATATCGGGGGTGGGGCGGGGAGGCTAAGGAACGTCTGATCTGAAAATAGCAACTGCTCCTCCTTATTGAAGCCGTGTATTACTTCGCACCATGCTGGGCCTGAGCAAGCACAGAGGGAGGTGGGTGAGTCTGTTAGCTTGAGAGCAGATGGGTGGGGGAGATACAATGACGTCTTGCTGCTTGTAATACTGTTCTTTCATTTATATAGCACCTTTAGATACAGGGCCACTGAAGTGCAGCCACCTCTGGGGTGGAGGGCAACAGCCAAGTGCACAATTGGTATATCACATGCTGCGCAGCAGAGAGGAGGGAGAGAAACGTGGGCAACCTCCTGCTCTTACAGGAAGACCCATGGGATGGAGAGCAGGCCTGGGGCAGCTGCTCCAGGAGCTCGTTGAATATTCGTGGTGAATATTCCTTGCAAGTTAGCGCCTATTGAAGCGTCACAGCAGGTCTCTGCTGCACTGCTTTGCACTGGTAAATCAGCATGTTCGGCTGCCATCTGCCCCTCCCTGAGCAGCTTCCTTGCTGCCTCTCTGTCTCTGTGTGTTATGCAACATGTATCCATCTCTGCACAGCTGCACCTCAGTGCCTCGCCATCTGTCCCTCCCTGCGCTTTGGCGCATTGCTTGCACTGAAGGCAGGAGACGCTGTGGAAGCCAGTCTCCCCAAGGAGGTCTGAGCGACAAAGAAGGGGCAGGAACATGGCCCACCGCCCTGGCAATGCAGAGGATGGGGCCAGGCCCTGCTAAGCTGCTGGGCCAGATCTCTGCTCTCAGGCACAAAACCCACTGTGGGGAAGCAGAGGCTCAAGAGAGGAAACGCTGTGGCCTGGAGACTCCAGTTGGCACTGGGAGTCCAACCGCCAGCACCTGTAAGCAATCCTGTCCGTTACTAAGCTGACGATGGGCTCCAGGAAGCAGCGTGGTGGCTGGCGTTTGGGGGTCGGGTCAGTGCACCTTGGAATTGAATGTGTTCTCGCTCCATGGCGTTCCTGGGATGTGAGCTGCATAGCAGAGGCTCCAGGCGCTGCATAGGGCACTGGCATCTGCGTAACGTTACAGCCGCTGAGAACTAGGGTGACCATATTTCCCAAAGGGAAAACAGGACACTGTGCGGGGCTGGCCCGAGCCCCCCACCCCTCACTACCCCGCACTCCTCCCCCCCACATGGGGCTGGCCTGAGCTGCTCGCCCAAGCCCTGCCTGCCTCTGGGGTCGCTGCTGGCCCAGGCCCTGCCTTCCCCCTGTGTCTGGGGCTGGCATCGCTGCTCACCCACCCCCATTCCCCTGCACCCCACTTTTTTGACAAAAGTGGGCATTGGTCCTGTTTGCTCTTGCAAACTGATCAAATCGGCAAGAGCAAAGGGGACAAATGCCCACATTTGCAAAAAAAACAATAGTTGGGATGGCTGGGAAAGGGCTTAAAAAAGGGACTGTCCCGGCCAAAATAGGATGTACGGTCACCCTCTCCCAATGCCATTATTTCAACCTGTCGGAGCTGCACCGCGAGTCTGAACCCAGCTCCAGGATGGTTTGGGAGGAACTGCAAAGCCTGATGCTCTTGTGCTTTTGCTGCAGACCAGGTGGGGAGACAAGAGCACTAGGTATCCGGTTTCTTCCTCGGCTTGTAGCTGCTGTAACTGGGGAGCTCTGTGCAGATCCGAGCTCGCCCCAGGGGCTGCTGGGAGTAGGCTGGTGTGGGAGCTTGCTGATGCAGCTGGCTATTGCTCCTGACAGGCTGGCCTCTCTGACTCATGTAGCATTCAGTACAGTGCCTTATGTAACACACCAGCTCAGTGGCATGTCATTTAAAGGAATGGTTGCTGCCTGGACTGCGGGCTTGCTGCACCCAACACCTCCCAGGTGCATTGGCAGTTACTCTCTCAGCAGTGGTGGGCAGGGAGATTAGCTAGCAATCTGAAGCTTGCAAACGTTCTGTTCTCCTCCCTCTTCCCCCAGACAACAGGAGACTCTCTTGTGGTGCCCACAGTAAGGGATTCACGGAGTGAGGTGTGATAGCATTGCCTTCCTCTTCACTTTTCCTCCCTGGGCTTCCCCGTGTCCGTCACCTCCACTCATTGCAGGCGCTCTGGGGCAGGGGCTGGGCCTGTCGTCGCTGTCGCTGAAGTGCCCTGGCACGCTGACGTGCTATGCGATAACACACTCCAGGGAACCCTGCTGTCCGCCTGCAATGGGGACGTTGCAGCTAGAGGGATCCAGCTGCCCACCAAGGCAGGGTTAGGCTTTGTGGTTCTAACCTTAGCCCTTGTCGCCCATCTATCTCCGAGTGCTTTCCAGAGGAAGGGAAGTGACCTCCTCCTCCAATCACAGATGGGGAAACTGAGGCACAGTGAAGGGACTTGCCCAAAGTCTCACAGCAGGTTAGTGTCTGAGCTGGGAACAGAACCCAGCTGTGCTGAGTCCCAATCTAGTCCCCTGGGGTTAGGATGTACAACTGGGGGTACAAGTCGGTTGCTTTTCCTTCCTGTGATCTTCCTCTTCTTGTGCCTCTTGACTTCTCGGTGCTCCCCTGCTAGAGCTGACAGGGAAATGGGAACGTGCTTTCCTCATTTTAAACCTTTCAGTGGGGAAACAACCTGGGAAAACTAGAAAAATTAAGGAAGTTTGTGAGCACCTGTTTTCTCTACTTGTGGGTGTTTCCTGCAATGTTTGCCAGTTGGAAAACACTGTGAAAAGTGGGGGGTTGGGTTTTTTCACACTTTTGACTTTTTTTTTCAGCTGGGGAGGGGAAGTCAGTGTTACCTTGTCTTACTTTCTTGCCCTTAAAGAGGGAGAATGTTACTCTAAAAAAAACGTAATACCAGAAACTGGGTGGGGGGGGGGGGGGGGGGCTTTCCCCCCTTGAAATGTTTTATTCAGAAACTTTTTTAAAAATGGGAAAACTTCATCAGACGAGGGTGGTTGTTTTTTTGTGAAAAATTTTGTTTCCTCTGAAATCCCATTTGTTTCAATGAAAAAAACTTATTGTTGAAAAAATGTCTCCTTTATTTCTTCTTCTGAAAAATGGGGAATGTCCCACCGGTCGGCAGCCCAGCTGTGGCGTGTACTTCCACCTAGGGCAGTTTAATAGTCTAGGAACTCCTAACCTATGACCAGAGAGTCCTGTTAGTGATCAAATGAGTATCCTTTAGCACCATCCAGCTACTCTCATCACTACAGGTGCATGTCAAAGCATAGAGATCCATACTCTGCTCTTCTATACTGATGCATTTCCATTGACTTCAATGGGATTTGCACTGGCATCACAAAGCAGAAATTGACCAACAATATTTAATTTCCTCAGTGCAATCAGTGTCTGGGGTGGGGACCTTGGATCTTCCTTTGCTCTTTTGCTGAACACCATGTTTCCATCTAGCTGCCGCCATTGCATCCTACTATGTGTAATGACATGTTGTCAAGCCTGGGCAATTCTGAGGACACTGAAATTGGGGTAGCCAGGGATCAAAGGGTGTATGTGCGTTGTGGAGTGTAACAGTGGGGAAATATTTGCTGTTTTCTATTAAAGCCAGATCCAAAGGGCAAACCCACCTCTGAAATGAAAACTGGGTTAAGGGGCGATGCAGGAGAGACAAGGTATACCAGGCCCTCCTCCTCAGCAGCCCCATTTACGCAGAGAAATGGGATGGATTCACTCAGATTGTTACAATTCTCTTAGGCAGAAATTCTTGGTACCTAATTCATTTTATTATCCCTCATGACATGTCTGTAAATACCTGAGGCGCACAAGGCGGAATGTTATTAACACTTCCAGTGCCAGGTGAAAACTTGTCAGTCTGAAAAGCCTCTTGTTCTGCAGAGATTATACCACTGTATTTAGCCAGATATTCTTTGGGGTAAAAAAAACCAAAAAACTTAGCTCCTTCAGTTCTTTCGACACTCAAGGGAAGGCAGTTGGTGCAAAGCCAACTGCTTGCTTAGAGGACAAAGAGGCTGTTCCTCCCGATGAAATGGTACAAAGCAAAAGTCATACCGCTCTCTCCTCTTCCCCAGCCCCTTCTTGTATCCCTCCCACATCCTGTGTTTTACATGTCGATTTTATATGAGTCCTGCTGGAGACTATCACAGGGAGAGTGTGTCTTGTGAGAATGATACTGATAGCAGAAAGCCTGAAGTACAGGGCCGAGCGTTAAAGAGAGGCCGCATCTCAGCAATATAAACGGCTGGCCGTGTGTGTGAAGGCGCAATCAGTACTGAGCTCAATGCTATCTATTGGTAAATGTCCTTACCTGTGATGTGTTAACTCCTCTGGTTTGGATACATTGAAAGTGTCTTCACAAACTAAGGCTCTGATCTAAGATCTAAGCATGTGCTGAATTTTGCCCATGACGCGCAGTCCCATTGAAGCACGTCAGTCTTTGCTCGACTGAGGCCTAAACAACTATTTCTGCTGTTTGTTCACTTTTTTTGCTTACTGCTCTGCTTTGAAAGCTAAGATCAATTTCATCTTTGCTTCTGGTCAGTTTCCTACTGGATCCAATCCTGCCGTCAGTTAACTACTGACTTCATGTTGGATTCTTAAAGGGCGTTACACTGAGCACCCAACTCCCATTGACACGAGTGTCTATTTCCCTGAGGCTCCTCCGACAATCACAGCCTGCAGTGGGAGCAGACTCGGGACCGCTGACGTCTTTGATAGCACAATGCTAGCGGTGGGGATTTGTCTTCATTTTCTTTTTGCTGATGTTTTGAAATCAAAAACGATCTTTTGAAAAAAATAATTTATTAAAAGTTGTCGATGCTATTTCCTTATTAGCTTTCCCTTCTTTGATTTTCTTTTTCACAAGCCAACTGATCAAACTCAGCTACAGTCTAAATGTGACCTCATTGCTACCTCCAGCAGCCCCCACTCCCTTTGTTTCCTTCTGATAAGATAGAGGCAAAGGCCAGTGCTACTTTCCACTGGAACTTCCTGGGCGTGACGCGGGAGCATCAACCGTCAGCAGAGATTCTGTAGAGTGTCCATGCAGTTCTGCAGCAAGGTTGGTTTGCTGCTACCAGATGTCCCCTTGCGACGGCTGCAGTTTTGTTTCCCTTGGAAATCTCCGTGCCTGGCTGGTTCTGTGAGGTCAAACAAATAAGAGCAATATCGCACTGCAAGGAAAATGATGGATGTCTACACTAAAGAGCTGGAAGTTTGGTATTTGTACCATCACAAGCCTGTGTGACAATCACGCTGCTCAGCCCAGCAACGCTATTGTGAAATAAAGGAACCCAAAGGAAAATGGGAGCAGCCAGGCTGGATCAGATCCAGTTTCTATCTGAATCAGTGTCTTCTCTCTGGCAGGTGCCAGCACCAAAGCTAGATAATAAAACCAGGTGACTTGTTTGTTTGGGGCTTGGGCAACTGGTAGGGAGGAGCCCAGCAGTACCACTACATACTCTCCTGTCTACTTCCCCCTACTCTGGCCTAACCCCAGCGCCCCCTGCTTAGTGCTGATAACGTGCATCGCACCTAGCAACCAGCACAGCTCACCTGGGAGTGTGGCAATTAGCGGTAGATCTGTTCCTGCCCGTGTCCGGCAGTGCTGTTCTCACCGTTGGCTGGGAGGGCACAGGGTGTTGCTTCAGAATGACATTGGCCACAGGGGGTCACTCTGCTCTCGCCCCCTTTCACAAAGGCTGTGCCGGCTGGTGTGGCAGGGAGCTGAGGTGCTGAGACTCTCAGGACTCAGCCTGGAGCCTGAGCTCTGATCAGTTGCTTTTAAACACTAACCTAGACGATCAAACTGCACAGCGAAGACCAGAGACTCCAGGACAGAATGAATAGCCAGAGCTAGATACTCCCTCATCTCCAAGGGTGGAATTCACTCCTGTGCAGAGGGCCGAGGCAGCACGTTAAACCCACAGCATAGGTCCCTGTGCTGGCCAGCTGCGGAGAGGTGAATTCTGCAGAGAGCAGCAGAAAATGATCCAATGTTCTCAGATTTCAAAACAACTGTGACCCTGAGAATCTCTGGTTACTTTCTAGCCCTTTGTAAGCACCTGCAGCAACCGTGCCACTTTCTACGGGGAGGGCAGCAAACCTTCTCTGGGCCGAAACTGCCTTGGACCCAGCTTGAGGAGAAACTGGCCTTAGCTGATACCGATATCACTTTCCTGTGTAGAAAAGCCTCAGTTTTGCTTTCTTTAAAATGGGTGTGACCGGGCTAACGCGAGGCTTCCATCGTTATCAGGGGATGACTGGGGATTGCAGTGGAGTCATTAGCAAGGCGCAGCTCTCCTGGGTGGAACCCTTCCTCCCTTCCAGCAGCAGCAGCGGAACGCAAACCATCCTGCAGCAGTCTGTGAAACCGGCAGCTACCTGAGCCTGTCTGCTCCGAGGGGGCAGGCAAAGCAACAGCCTTCCCTTAGCCGAGGCCACAGCTGCGGATGCCCGGGATATTGCTTTGTAGCTCTTAATTCCTCTTATGACACAAGTCATCCACAGAGCCCTTTCCCACAAGCAGACATCGAGCTCTGGAATGAGGCTCTTGGCAGGGGAATAGACTGGCCATCAAAAGGCCCCTCATTCTTCACCAGCTTTTTCCTGCTGAAGGCTTGTTAATAGGTCGACTGAACCAAGAATCAATCTGAGCCTTCGTCTGCCCTAAATCGCCAGGCTCTGGGGTTGAGCCCTGCCAGCAAAAAAAAAAAAAAAAAAAGTTTTTAAAATTCTCTCTGGCCTTTGCACTTGCAGGTTTCGCTTGGGAGCAGGAGCAGAAATTCCTACAGAAAAGCTCTTCTCACTGGGCTGTGTATGCTACAGAACTGAAATGGCTGGGATGCTGTTTCCTGTCTGGTTTTGTTGCAGGGACACTTGCAGCTGCTCTCCTGAAAATCCAGCGCTTTGGAGCCTTTGGCTAGTTTTAGGTGCTTTTATTAAACTGACCCTTTGGAATTTCTCCCAACATTCCTTCTCGGGGTCAGTAAATAAGCCCTTGGAAAGGGTCTAAGGTGCATAATGTGGTGGGATCTATTTAACTTTCCTTTACTCTCCCCAAAGTCAGAACCAGAGAAAGTTTAGTAAATATTGTTTGAGACTGATGGGGGTAGAGGGGTGGGGAGGAGAGGCAGGCATGAAAAAAAGGACAATAAATACCATTCATCCATCTTCCTCCAGCAAGGCATCAACCCAGCAGGATGCTACTGAAAATTACTGGCCATCTACAGTATATGGCAGCAGCAGCAGAGTGACAGGCGTAGCTGGAGAGCCCATCCCAAGGGAAGCCAATTGGATAATAATGCAGGAAGAAGAGAAGGTGGAAAACCTTTCATTTATTGGGGAAGAGAGATGGTGAACTCATCCTCCCCGACAATATGGTAGCTCCCATCTCCGTGCTTCGCTCCCAGCTCCTGCTTTGCACCGTGTGTCGCTTTGTAACGGCACCGGCCAAATAAAATAATGATTCGGTGACAAAAATAAACAGTTGGCAAGCTGCCTTTCCTCAAGCTGGACCCAAGGCTGTTTCCTCCAAGAGAGGGTTTAACGCTCTCCACAAAGGAAGTGGCCACATTGATGCGAGGGCATATCTATTCAAGGGACACCATCACAGGCCCCAACCACATCAGCCACCATCAGGGGCTCGTTCACCTGCACATCTACCCATGTGATCTATGCCATCATGTGCCAGCAATGCCCCTCTGCCATCATGTGCCAGCAATGCCCCTCTGCCATGAACATTGGCCAAACCGGACAGTCTCTACGCAAAAGAATACATGGACACAAATCAGACGTCAAGAATTATAACATTCAAAAACCAGTCGGAGAACACTTCAACCTCCCTGGACACTCAATAACAGACTTAAAAGTGGCAATTCTTCAACAAAAAAACTTCAAAAACAGACTCCAACGAGAAACCACAGAACTGGAATTAATTTGCAAACTGGACAGACACCATCAAATTAGGCCTGAATAAAGACTGGGAGTGGATGGGTCACTACAAAAACTAATTTCCCCCTACTGTTACTCACACCTTCTTATCAACTGTTTGAAATGGGCCACCCTGATTACATTGCCCTCATTACCACTACAAAAGTGATTTTTCCTCCCATGCGTCTGACGAAGTGGACATTCACCCACGAAAGCTTATGCTCCAATACATCTGTTAGTCTTAAAGGTGCCACAGGACTCTCTGTTGCTTTTTACAGATCCAGACTAACACGGCGACCCCTCTGATACTTTTCCTCCCTTGGTATTCTACTGTTGAGAATAGCCCACTTCCACTTTAATTGAGTTGTCTCGTTAGCACTGACCCCCCACTTGGTAAGGCAACTCCCATCTTTTCATGTACTGTGTATTTATACCGTTCTACTGTATTTTCCACTCCATGCATCTGATGAAGTGGGTTTTAGCCCACAAAAGCTTATGCTCAAATAAATGTGTTAGTCTCTAAGGTGCCACAAGGACTCCTCGTTGTTTTTGCTGATACAGACTCACACGGCTACCCCTGAAACCTGTTCGTATAAATGATAACGCTTGCCTGTAAGGACAAGCCCCGAGTTATAGAGAGGTGAATTTACTATGTAACCAAAGGCAAGTCAGTGTGGCAGAGATGGGGAAGAGCATCTCTAGCTCCTGACTCCTCTCATGCTCCCTCTGAGGAGCACTACATGGGCCGTGCGTACTCCAGTGTCACCAGTGCCTGATGTCAGGACACAAGACACAAAGCCATGTACCTTCCAGGAGGCAATCTGCTCCATTCCGGCTCATGTGCACAGGTCCTGTTCTAGTACCTACCCACTTCAGCCTGCCCTCTCTCTGGCTCTCGGAAGCCAAGGCCTGCCTATCCTGGCCGTTTGGGAAAAGCCCTGGAAACAAGATTTGTCCCACACAATGTAACTACTTGTTCTATACAGCAGTGGGGATTCCTTGCATGGCTCTAGTACCCACTCTTTGAAACTGGGGGGAAAGCTCCCTCCGGCACTTGGTCCCACACTTGGCTTCTCCGTCCATATTCACTGCCTCCCCTCTTGCATGCTCTGTGATCCGTGGGGGTCAGGCTGACACTGAGCTAACGTCCCGTGGGGCCCTCTTGAGAAGGGTGTTTGCTCCCATTGTCCCATCTCCTACTGCGCAAAAGTCTCCACCTGTTTCCTTTCCCTAGATGAAGGGCAGAGTCCCTGAATGACAGCATGTCTTAGAGAGAGGGACCAACTTTCCTCCAATGGAACGAGTGAGGGTCCCTTAGCTCCATCCAAGGTTGCAGATGTTTCTACGTAAAGGTTGCTTTGGCCAGCGTAAGGATTGTTCCCTGAAGCCCACTCTCCAGTCTATTGTGGTTTGACATGTCTCAGGTCATCAGACTTCAGTCCGTTCTCTTGGAGACTTCCACAGCCTAATTTCTCACGCCTGGAAAATGTTTCCTGACTTCATCTGACATTTTCCTCCTGCTGATTCCAGCCCAATCCTTCTCACCCACCACGATCGCTTGCCATTGTGTGGTTCTTGTGCTTTTTATTGCTCTGTTTCAGATTGCACGTGCTGAGGGGCAGGCACCTTCCTTGGCTTCTTTGCTTAAAGCTCTATGCATGGCTGTGATGCTATCGCACTAATAATCCTGTACAGCTCACCAGAGCATCCGAAAGAGAGCACGCCGGATGCTCCCTTGCCCTGCCCCTTGTGTTGTCTCTTACCTCAGTGCAAAGCAGGGGTGCAGAATGCTTCCAGGTCAGGATGGTAGAGGTTGACACCATGTCGCAGGGGCATGAACGATGGCACATGGGGCAGGGCCTGGGAGAATCAGCCTTACTGTTTCTATATTGCATTTTGTGGCTATTTCAGATCCCCCCCCCACATTTGGAGACTTCCTGGGGGTTCGTGTCTGCCCAGATGCTGAAGCTCAGGGAGGGGAGTCACAGAAGACAGGACCCACTTGGTAACATGTGTAAGGACAAAAGGGAAAATCAACTGACTTTAAAAACTCTCTTTTTTGAACTGGCTGGAGAGGCTGAGGAATCCCCTGGGGAAGAGACAGAGGCTAAGGAATAACCAATACAGTCCAGCAGCTCACCTCAGTCTTGATGGCTTTTCTCCCTCAAAGCAGAGCAAGGTTTAAAGATTGCCCCAAGGTGACAGGCTTTGATGGCCTGAAACTCATGGAGCAGCACAGCCAGGTGGGCTTTTTGTATTTGAAGTCTTCTCAAAAGAGAAGCCATGAGAGAGTGAGGCTGCACTTGCAGTGATGCTGGGAACAGGGCTTTTAAAAGAGGACAAAGCCCTAGCACCAGTCTGATGATTAATGTATATTGTTGCAGTGCCTGGCACCCAGCTCGCAGGGGAAAGGCAAGTCTGAGAGGGGGGAATAGAAGGCTTGTCTGTGTGAAATGGCGAGAGAGCAGCATCCATCCAGCTCCATGTGAAACAACCCGATGCTCTTACTTGTTTCATGTGGCTGTGCACAGAGAATACAGGAGAATGTCTAGTGGCAGAGCACACACCCACACACCCACACACACACACACACACACACACACACACACGAAACATGCAGTTTCAGCCAGTGTTGTCTCCAGGGAAGATCTTCCCCAGGCGGCGCTGCGAATCGGCCATGTTCACTACATCCGCGCTCTCCCCAGGCACTGCAGCCCCTCGTGCAGGGGGAGGAAGTGGTTACAATAGACTGATCTCGTTTCGTGAGATGGTGTCTATCCTGTAAACAAAATTGCCCCAGCTCCTTCACACCCAGAGACAAAAGAGCCCTTAGATTTCTATTTATAACTTTTCTAACGGAAAACCTGTCCCTGCAAACCAGCAGTCCCATATGCTCTGTGTGTGTGTTGTAAGTACCCAGGTCATGGATACAATCAAACTGGCCATAAGATATATGCTTTGTGGGCCCAAATTAATCCCTGGATTAATTCCATTGCTGCCAATGGTGTTAGGCCCAAGGCGAATCTGGTCCTGTCTGTGTCTAACACCCATTGCCGATGGTTCTGTTTTTATGACCTTGCCCAAATGCTGACCCAGCACATTGGCTTGATGAAGGGGAGGCGTAGTCACTGTCACTGCTGAGGAAGTGCCCTTGATCCTATCAGAGGATCTGGTGTGATGCTTTCCATTTTAACCCCCTTCTTTACTACAGAACAGCCCTGAAGTGGCAGGCTGGGAGTCTGCTTCATGCACAAAGGCTTCAAAGGCAGCTAGTAATTTGCCTGGCATTTCATCCTCTAACCACCCTGTATTTATCTTTGAGTTCTATGTTTTAAGCCTCAGATGGTCTCAGCTATAATCCGCCGTGTCTCTGCTGCCTGATCACGCTGTGGGCGGCATACTCTGAGAAATCCCTGCTTAACCCAGGCCCCTGATCCCCTCCTGCTACAGAACTCTCCTTTGCTTTTCCCCGCACTGGCTGGGTGGGTAGGTGGGTGAGGGGTGTATGTGGCTGGGCTGTGTCCACACAGCGGAGCCTATGCCAGCATAGCTCTGATGGCGTAGTCTAGGTGCAGAATACACCGAAAGGAGTTTCTAGGCCAATGTAGGAACATCACCTCCTGGGACGATGTTAGCTACGTCACCAGAAGCACTCTGCCAGCACAAGATGTTTACACCGGGGGGTTGGTTGGCAGGGCTGTGTGGATCGGGGTGTGGGAAGGTGGGTCGGAGTGCGCAGGAGATGGTGAGTGTTTGGAGGAGATGGTAGCTGTAACCGGGTGCAGACGAATGCGGGGTGTTAAATATATTCGTGGGCGGTTTTTAAATAATGCCATTCGATCATTCTTGGTCACGTGACCAAAAATACCCTTGGGTTGTTGGCTGCAAAACAGCCCTGCTGAAGGCAAAAGTCTGCAGGTGCTCTGGCCCAGCCCTGAGCCTCTCTTCTCCACTGGGCCTCCTGGCAGGGAAGAGGCCAGTTCTCCTAGGTGAAGACAAACCCTGGGGGGCCTAGGACATTGGACCCCCTCCTCCTCAATGTCCTGGGGCTGCATTTGTCCCTCAGGTCACTTCACTGAAGTCAGTGGAGTTCAAGGCAAGTATTTAGCCTTATGTGGGAGGAAGGCACAAGAGTTCCCCTTCCTCATCTTCCCTAAATCCACCCCATCCCTAACACTGCTACTTCCTGGCACCTGCATAGCACTTTGCAGCTGTAGATCTCCAAGCACTTTACCAAGGAGGGCAGGAGCATTATCCCTGTTTTCACAGAAAGGGAAACTGAGGTACAGAGCCTTACTCAAGATCAGCCAGCAACAGAACTGGGACTAGACCCCAGGTTTGCTGAGGCCCAGTCTAGTAGCCACAAGGCCACGCTCCCTCCGCAGCCTGCCTGTGGATTGTAGTGGTGGTTGGAGAGCAAGCGAGACAAGGCGCCTACTTCCTGCCCTCTGGGGCCTGCTCCTGAGGAGGTGAGAGGGAGCTGCAGGGCCTGTGGCTTGAGTTGTGGATGTGACACACTACCAGATCTGACTGGGACTGACTTACACCCAGAATCAGGCCCTCAGGACTTACGCGAGTCACTGAGCCTGTTTCGGTGCACCGGGGTTCACCTGTCTGAGATGCACATAATGGGCCAAAAACCCATCCTTGGTGTAACAGCAGTTGACTTTAGAGGACTCCCCCCAGGGATAACCTGGGCCCAAGTTGTACACAGTTGGGAGGGGAAGGGAAGGAGGGAGAGAGTAGGAAATGCATGATCCAGAAGGAAAGCAGAGGGTGCATCACAGTGCTTGGTTAAAGCTGGGAGAATTATGCAGGATTTTGCTACTGTAATTACTCTGGTACCCAAGAATAATAATAAATAATGACCAAAGCAGCCTCCTACTGACTAGCATGCACACACCGAAAACTAATGATCATTGACACCAAGTGCAAACCTTCCAGGGCTTTGGTTAACAAACAAGATTTTAAAGTCACAGGTAACATTCCAAGGCGCAGAGGCCTGCAGGCATGGAGTGGAGGATTATTCCCAATCACATTTCCGGTGCTACCAAACCGTGCCAGCGCTCGTTAAGCTGGGTAAGAGAGTCCTTAGAGTTCCCTCAAAGCAAAGGAGCGGAAAGAGAAATGAAGGGAAGGTGAATTTTCTGCCCTTTGCATGTTCCACCTCTTTTTTCCTCTTTTCACTCTATTGATTTATTTTGTACATATTGGGCCAAAGCCTCAGGTACACTAGAGCTCTGCTTGGGGCAGCCAAGGAGAGGGAGAAGAGACCTGGGTAAGTTTAAACACCCTTTGTGCTCCCAGGCCCCCCAAGGACTGCTGGGTGCTGATTTGCTTCCCCTGTGTAACTTAGTGCAGTTTCAGGGCTGCTGTAAGCCCTGCCACTTTGTAGCAGCCCCCTAGGGGACGGCTGGAACATAGCATGCTCTGACCATACCCTCTTTACTGGAAGAGCCAGGGAAGGGTGAAGTAAAGCTTGCTTCACTGGTTCTATGAAAATCAGGGATTTCCCCTTCCTTTCTTCTGTCCCATTGGAACCTGCCACACCCTTGTAAATCTAGAGTGACTCAGTTGAAACCAATGGGCTATGACCAAATTCTCCCCTAATCTGAGAAAAGAATTAGTCTCATGTATCTCAAAAACAATACATTTCTTCATTTGGTATAATTAAGGTAGAAGGGCTTGGTTTTTCCAGTTTTTGGAATTTGGATAGATCACAGATGTTTATGTCCAGCGATTTTTTTTTCTTCAGTTTTTGCCAACTTAAATGTTTGCCTTAGAAGGAAAATAATAAAACCCAAATCCTCAGATACTAATTATTATATATGCAAAATGTAATGACTATGCAAGATTCAGAAATGTAAAGCTCAAGCCTGCAATTAAACTTTGCATGTAATTCTAAAAATATTTTTAAAACAGTGTGCTGCTATTCCCTCTCTGTGGCGTTCATGAGTGAAACTCCTTTTCCATTGGTTTCTGGGTGGAGGGAGAAATTGACAATTATTGGCATTTACTCATAATAAGCTGGTCCTTCCAAGGCAAAGTATAATCTACAGGATACAGGGGAAATTCTCCTCTCACATCCACATGGTCCCTCTTAAATTCGGCCCCTTAGTACGCACAGAAAACAGAACTCCCAGTGGGAGGAGAGCAGAAAATTTGCTTGGAGTCACCATTAAGACCTGGAACAAAGATTTAGCACCACTAAAAAAACCAAAGACTAGAAAACAAAGTAAATTAAACCATATTACTCTCGGTTACAGTTTTACTGTTGAAACTGTATAGACGTGCCAGGCATCACAGCATTGTTTCTAATCAGGTTACAAGGCAGATTTTAAGATAGTACAATGTTCTTCCTGAACCTACACAACTCTGACACAGAAGCATGCATGCACAGGGGCGTGTGCACACACACTCTGAGGTCACAGCTATGTTAAGTTCCCAGGCCATTGATATCCTGAGCATCTAGTGGGCAGTTGTGAACTTTATCAGTAAGCGCAGAGGTGTGTATACTTATCCTCTGGGTTCTAGTCCCAATTCTGCCACTAACATGGGCTGTGACTCTGGAGAAAATCACTTAATCGCTCTGTGACTCAGTTTTAATCTCTGTAAAACAGGGATAAAAATATTCTAGGGGTTGTGACACTCGATGAATGGTTCATAAAATGCGTTAATTCCTTTTTCTTTTGGCCCCTCCCTGAGCCTTTTCAAAATTAACAAACAATACTGGTTCTTCTAGACCGCTGCACTGGATTAGCCTCCACGCCACCTCACCTCAGTCTGCTGGACTCTCCTGGTGTCACCCTGGTACACACCGTGTGCTGCATACAATTGTAACAAGGCTGGAGGAGGCAGCCTGGTGATACTGTCATGGTGATGGATAATCATTATGGGCTATTAGCCTGACTCCACCTTCTTCCAGGAACAGATCTGAGAGCAGGAGAAAACCACACAACGTGAGGGACAGAATGAAGCTCCTAAATTGATTACTACTCATAGGCCATTTGATCCATCTTCTTCAGGCCACGTTTTTAAATTTAAACACCTGACACTGATTTTGGGCCAGAGGGGTGCTACCTCCTGCTGCTGCAGAAGTTGTAAGGGCTGGTTCAGCCTTAAAAGGGAGTCTTTCCATAGCTGTTTGCTGTGGCTGGCTTTCTCTGCGGTTTTGGAGGATAGCTAATCTCCATTGTTTTTAGCAGTGAGGAATCGATGCAGCGTGACTTATAGACTTGGAGCTGTTCTTTTATTGTATAGTGCTAGCAGCACGGATGTCAGAATCCGAGCGAGAGAGTGCATGTTTGTAGGAGCCATAAGGATGGGATGGAGCTAAGGCGGATGATAAAAGAAGAATGCTAATCAGGTTCAGTGTTGGCAGAAGCCAACTGCTGCACAATAAATAGCCATTTTAATTACTGCACAATATTTATGAGTTCGCTTCCTCATTTGTAAAATTAAAACAAATGCTCCATCCAAATGATCAACATTGTACAGAGAAGTGCAGGGTTGATAAGGAAGCATATTTGCTCCTAATGACAGAATAATTGGCACCTGATCACTGACAGAGCTTTATGTTGTCTGCTGCTATTCTTTGTGTCTTGATCGCAAAGAGCACCTTTAATCTCCACGGGGTCTAATTGTTCCAGGCTCTGTTCAGGACACCGCCCTTGTCTTCCATGGGCACAGATGTCCATAAACACAGAAGACAAGAAGTGCTTCTAGTCCAAAAGGGGGAGGAGGAATTGGGAGACCTCATAGGACTCTGCTCTTTGAAGTACAGCGCTGTACAAAAGGATGTTTGGGGACTGAGGTGGAGCACAGGCAGTGCTGGGGCATCAAAAACTACATTAATCTATATGAACAGCCATTCCTCTCTCTGTCTTGCTGTATTATCTACCTGTAAACCTATACGGCACCCAGTCACCATGGTAATGGAATTTAGTGTTGCCAACTCTTGCAATTTTTATCACGAATCTTGTGATATTTGGTGTTTTTTCTTAAAGCTCCAGCTCCTGGAGTCAGGGGATTACATGGAAATCATAGCTTTCATTTAAAAAGGAAAGTGTCCAGCCCTCGTGGATGCAGACAAAAGATTGAAAAATGTGACCACTTAAGGCTCCAACACCAGGCAGCAGATAAAAAGAACCCCTTCATTTTTAAAATCTCGTGGGTTTCAAGCCAATCCCATGATTTTTTGGGGGGGCCTGGTTTATGATTTTTGAACATGCGGGGTTGGTAATAGTGTGTTTGCATCAAAGGGAGTTATAGCAACCAGTAGGGATGAAAAGTGAAAAAAAACGGACATGAAGCAGCTATTGGGGAAGTGTCTCCCTGTCTTCTGAAGAACTCCACCTCCATGCACAGCCTGTGGGCTGCAACGAGGATCCGGCCCAGTGACGGTAACCAACATTTAAACGCATGGATGGAAAATCAAAACCCCCTCAGCTCCACTGATTTCTTCCCTGAAATCATCATGGGCTATCCGGGCAAAAGGAATGGTGATGCCAAATCTTGTTGGTGCTAAATATTACAGCTGAGACAGAATGCGCAGTAGATGGCTCATATGATGCACCTTTCTGCTGGTCTTCAACACCCGATATTCTGGCTGCCTGAAACCCATCCCCATGGAGAGAAGGCTCAAGTGGAATTTAAGGGGTGTGTAGGCCAGCCCTCTCCACAGCGGGTGAATTTCACCCTATTTGAGCTGTGTGGGTGTCAGGGGCTGTAATGGTGGTCTGGCTTAGTGCTCAGAGCCAGGAGCCGAGTCAGGGTCGTGGTTGGAAGTCACACCAAGGGTCAAAGCCTGAGTAAGGACGCCAAGGAGTAAGCTGGAGTCGGAAGTCAAACCAAGGCCAAAGGTGGGGCCAGCAGGCAGGTCAGGGCGAGGAAGCAGCTGCCAGGAATAGGGTGTGGTAACAGGAGCAACATGCAGTAACTTGGTCTCAGGGAGTCTGGGCATCAACAGGCCTAGCAATTAGTTGCTCGGAGGAGAGGTGGGACAGGAACAGGAAGCTTTATACCCAGTGGTGTCCAATCAGCAAGTTTGCTGCTAGTCATCTGACCCTGCTGAGGCTGTGGGTGGCGCCTGCAGCACTGGGGCATTCGCTGGAGTTCCCTCATCTGACCTTGCAATGCAGTGATGCCCAGGGTCAGGTTCTCACACAGGATGATTTTTTTTTTGGTCCTCTGATTGGGTGAGTGTACAAGCACTTGCAGGGCGAGGACTCCCAAGGGCAAACGGCAAGTTTTGGTTCTGCTACTGTCTCATGCACGTGACTGTGACGTGCTTCGCCTAGGGCTGTTTGTGGCAGCAAAGCTCAATGGTGTGAGGAGGTTGTGAAGGCTAGGACTATAACTGTTTAAAAGGGGACTGGATAAATTCATGGTGGCTAAGTCCATAAATGGCTATTAGCCAGGATGGGTAAGAATGGTGTCCCTAGCCTCTGTTCGTCAGAGGATGGAGATGGATGGCAGGAGAGAGATCACTTGATCATTGCCTGTTAGGTTCACTCCCTCTGGGGCACCTGGCATTGGCCACTGTCGGTAGACAGATACTGGGCTAGATGGACCTTTGGTCTGACCCGGTACGGCCTTTCTTATGTTCTTATGTTATGTTCATGTGTGAGGAGTTTTGCTTTTGCTGTGTTTGCCCAGTGCTATGAAAGATCCATTCTTCATTTCTAACCCAGGGCTGTGCCTTGCTTGCTTATGGGTTTCATTGGAAACATTTTATACAGCCTGACATTGCAACAGCAGAGCCACGCATACATTATGCTGGTTTCCCCCCAAGATTAGCAGTGTAAATCTTAACTACACCCCAAGCCCTGCTGCATCTCGTTTATGCAGTCCAGTTAGGGTTTTTTTTTTTGCCCTTTTCTTAGCCTTCCCTCTGTGTTCCTCATTTGAAGTACTTCTGTTGCTATGGAAATGGTGATGTCATTAGTATGGGTGGAGCTTAATGATATTGGTGAGTGCAGTATAAAGTCAGTTTATGTAATGGACTGAAATATATCGCCCAGTTTGGGGAATATTAGCAATTACGATAAACCCAGCTGGGATCTAAAAGGGGCAACTTCAGTGGGGCTACATATTGAGTAAGGTGCTACTCAGTGTAAAGGTATCGGAATCAGGTCCTTATAGAATGTAGGATAGGTCTACACTACAATCCGAGGTGTGATTGCAGCTCGCCTGGACATACCCACACCGGATTAAAGCTAGTGTGGACGTGGATAAAAATAGCCGACAAGATAAGATGGCTCAGACCCCAGCATGGGCTAAGAATGCGAGTATGTAACCAGGGTTCTGGGTGCGCTTGCACAGCCCATGCGGAAGACCACACAGCCGCATCTTCAGTGCTGTTGTTTCCATGCTAACTAGGTTAAAACTAGCACAGGTATGCCTACGTGAACCACAGTCACATCTCTGATTACAGAGTAGAAATACCCTGAGTGTGCATATGGTTTCTATATATATATATACATTCAAATGTGTCTTTCTTTGACTTTAAAAATGTTCTGGCACAATTGCATTTCTGTTTTGCACACAAAATCACCACAGTTGCACGTGCAAATCGGGTATTTCATAAGCAAATGGCCATTTTGACTCATAACTGCCAATCTACATATGTAAAGTCCCAGTTTTCGGGATGTACACACAGTAATTGTGCCTGCAAATTAATACGTGGTTGCATTTTTGACAGGCAGGCCCTCTGAGTCAACATGCTTTCATGGTAGACTTTAATACTGGTTTTTTACATTTCCCAGAAGTGATATTAATTACAGTATGTGTCAATAACCTTTATTATTTGATCACTGACCCAGAGTACACACTATACTGGAAAATAAAATATGTTGATTTGCTAGTTTACATGCTAGATTATTTTTTAATGATTAGTGCATAAATAATACAGATTATTTGCACTGTATTAGCCGATGTGCCTCAGAAATGGGTCATGCTGAAGATTTCCAACAGCATTTGATAAAGCATCCGGATTTAGTTATGTATAGATACCTGCAGACCATCTAGCAGGTCTTTCCAGGTTAGAAGATTCCACTTTGCCTTGAAAGAATTAGAAAACATGCATTGGTGGCATTTAACACTGTAAACATTGGTTTTAAATGAGCCAATGGGCACGCTGCTTGGCACTTGCATTATTTGAGCTGGAAGCACCGAGACATCTATTTTTCACTAATCAAAGCTATGTTAATTTTCAGGGCTGGCTACATCAAATGGAAGGTCCTTTGGCGAAGGACAATTGCTGTTAGATCAGGTCATCTAGAGGAGCATAAAGCTGCCATGTGGGTTTGGCCACGTGGGTTTGGGTTTGAAGTGAGAGTGGAAGGCCATGGAAGGATTGGACAGATGAACGGTTTGGGGAAACCACTGGGAGGAGAGGATGGCTCAGGGAATTGGCAATGGAATATGGACCCTTTTCTGTCTAGGCAACTGGTGTGACTATGGAAAGTTATTGACACCTGAGGCTTATTCCACAGCCTCTAAGCCGAAGTGAAACGAGTTAGTCATAGCCCAGTTCCCAGAGGATGGGTGTCCACAAAGCTCAAAAAAACCCTGTCACAGTCAGGGGCACTGGAACAATGAGCACAGGGGGGTCTGAGAGCCACTGAACCAAACTGCAAACCCTGTATTGATGGAAAACACTTCAGGCCAGGGGGTGCGGCAGCACCGCCCCCCTCCCCCCCAGTTCCAGCACCTATGGTTGCAGTTGGGAGTGAGCAACAGCCTCGCTGCCAGTCTCACCTGAGGCAGGCTAATCTATGATGCTTCACCTCCTGCTGGTCCTGTCCTTCTTTGGTCTTCCTGGTTGCCTTTCAGCTGTGGTGGGCAGCAGGTTGGTACGTGCATGGACCAGCCCAGCACTGCAGTGTAGGAAGTCTGGTCTACGCGCTGGCGGCACTCAGACTGGCAAATCCAAGAAACAATGTACTGTCACCTCCAGATTTGCAGCTGGTAGAATCTGACTAATAATTATAGCAACTGACTTCCGGGTTCAAAGAGTGACTCCGGATAACAGGTTGAGAGCGGTGGGAGGCAAGTCCAGGGAGGTGAGCAATGTGATTCCCATGCAGAAATCATGCTCATCACATGTCTCCCTTCATTCAGCCAATGTTTGCACATTTTACTGACTGGGGAGGATTCCATATAACCACAGTTTTGACAGCCAGGCCTGACCAGGTTGCCAGCCCATTTGACTAATGTGCTGATGGCTGTCTGTGGGCAGAGGCCGCAGACACTCAGGTTAGCTCAGCTATTCAGATGATTAAATAGCCTAGTTCATTATGCATTAACGAGAAAGTGCTCTGCATCTCTGCAAATCAGGCCCTCAGTGGGAGCTGCAGAGGCTCTGCTCCTCTAAAAATTGGAGCCTTATTTTCGCCCCCTCTCCACAAAGCTGGCTGCAGCCTATCCAAGAAGTAGGCTTCCCTAGGAGGTTGATTTGATTGGATTTTACCTGTTTTCCAGGGAGAGTCAATTTCTTTAACTGTTACTCTTGTAAATATGATTTGTAGCTGGTAAGGGCAGCCCTTCGGTGCAGGCAGGAGGACCTGTGCATCTTGTGCTCTCACTGACACCTGCACCGAGGGGGGGTAAGATGCTGCCAGATCAGAATTGTACGCAAACTTCCCTTGCCCCAGTGGCACCATGTTCCTCCTTCCACTCACTATGCCCAGGGGCCAAAGCCTGAACACGGCCCCAGGCAGTGGAGAATCAGGCCAGCTTTTCTGCTGACCCACTGACTGATCCAGGCTACTATTGGTTACTGATCTCCAGCACCGATGCTAATTGATCTCACTTGCCAGGAGACTATTTAACTGGGCCACCCTTGGGATTAAAGGGAGCAAGCTGCAGAGTCACTCTGCAATGACATCACGTGGTCGCTCTGTCACAGCTCTCAGCTGAGGGTCTCAAAGCCCTTTCCAGATATGAATTATCTCAATTTCACAACAGCCCTCTTGGACAACTAAGTTTTATTAGACCCATCTGTGATGGGGTCTATCAGGCCTGCTCTGTCCCCTGCAGGAGGTGTCAGCACCCTGACACCCACCCTGATCAGGAAGGGGTACCAACAAGACTTAGTCCTCCAAAGGCCTAGACGGGCTAGAAGGAGGCACTGACCAATTAGGAGCCCCCAGGCTTGCCTGATTGCTTCTTCTCAGGGATGTGCTGGGTAAGAAGACGTGCTAGCCCAGACCCCCAGGGCCAGGTCAGGGCCATGCCCTCAAGCATTGCAACTAAGCGCTTGCCTTTGAGGTTTTGTTTGCTTATTTAAAGACACAGACAGACAAATTCTGAGGTTTTTTTAAGCTGTGTAGAGACTGTCACCGAGTGCAGCGGACGGGCTGCCCAGCTGCAAGCAGGAGGCCAAAACTTGTGGACTAAGACAGGGAGCACCTGCAGTACCAGGTTTGGCCCTGCAGGGGCTACTATGAAGCAGCCCACCTGTGACACCTTGCTACAGGTGAGGTGCTTCTGCCTGGTTACAAACAGCCGTCACAGAAAGCTCACATTGATGAGGAAATTCAGCGCCATCTTCAATGCACCAGCGCAGCTTCCAGACCCTTGAGAAAACGTGTCTTCGAAGATCGTGACACCAAGAATCAAACCAAGCTTCTCGTGTTATTTCTGCTTTTTTGTACAGCATTGAAACTTGAGTCATGTACAGTCGACTCCTCAACCATCAATGGTGCCTCCACAAGATCCTCTGAATCAAGTGGGACGACCGATGCACCGACATCCGTGTCCTGTCCCAAGCCAAAATCTCCAGCGTTGAAGCCATGATCATCTGTCACCAACTCTGTTGGGCTGGTCATGTTCTTCAAATGCCAGAAAATCGACTCCTGAAGCAGATCATGTTCTCACAATTGAGCCATGGCCAACGGACAAAGGATGGGCAAAAAGAGTGCTTCACAGACACCCTCAAAGCCCACGTGAAGAAATGCAATATTGGCATAAGCTCACGGGAAACCCAAGCCCTCGATCTACCAAAATGGAAAAGGACCTTGTAGCAAGGAAGCCAATATTTCAAGATCCAACAGAGACAACAGGAAACGGAGAAACGGGAAAGGAGGAAAGAATGCGCCGCAGCCTGACTCAACAATCCAGATCTGCCCATTCCATTGGGAAATGTCTGCCCCAATTGTGATAAGATCTGTGGATTCCAGATCAGTCTCACTAGCCACCTGCGGATCCACCAGCGATAACTGGCTATCATTTTATGGAAGACAATCATCCTCAAATTCTGAGGGATCGCCACCAACAGGCGAGGAAACTGAACCACGGAGAAGTGAAGTGATAAGCCTAAGATCACACAGCAAGTCAGTGGTCGAGGTGGAAATAGACCCCTGGGATCATGGCTCCCAGATAGGAATTCAGATACCAAGGCAATGAGAGTGGTGTAAAGACGGTCCCTCACTCTCACCACCTGCTCACATAAATAGCAACAGAAATCCGGATTCTCCTCTTGCACACATCACTGTAAATATGGACTAACTCTGTTAGCTCAATGCAGTTACACCGGTGTGAGTGAGAGGAGAATCAGGCTCATGCTCCATACCCACTGGATACAAATCCTTCATTAGATGAAAATACTACCATAAGGGGGCGCCAAGCCTAAGAATCAAGCTCAGTTCCTCACTCCTTGAAACGGGGCAACAGGTATCTTTGGCCCCAGTGGTTTCAGCCTCTGCAGGAAGGCACACCGTGTATAGCTTGGCAGTGACCCTGGAGTGGTATTACCGGTCTCTACAAGTAGCAGCATCCTGCCCTCCTGGGCCTGTGGGAAGGTTGGGCACGAGGTGGGACTTTTGAGTGAGCGGCATTAAGAGGGTTGGAAGAATGGGCGGAGGGAGAGGAAGTGAGATGGAGATAAATCCATGTACCCATCGGCGAAGCACACCCCTCCCAGCTCCAAAAGCCATTTAAATTCCCATAACACCAGCAATCATTTCCTCTTGGCGTGGGAGTGGGAGGGTCTGCAGAAGTCTTCCAGCGAGATAACAGGACCCACATCTTGGCAGCTTGATCTGTGGCTGTTGGCTGTGCACTGTCCTTCAGGTGGAAAATAACACAAGATAAGAACAGTGAAAACAGGCAAACCCAGCACCTCACCAAGGGAAGCCTGCACCTTATCCCCAAATAGTCTTTCAGTTGGGGCATGAGCAGACATGCTGGGAAAACCAAATGTCCCTGGAATAGAGCTGTAAAGACAGGAGAAGGAGCAAAGGATGATGACAACCCCTTAAAGGGCACAAACCAAGCTGGGGTGTGGCTCCACCTGCGAACAAGCAAACATTGAAGAGCCCATGGCTGCCAAGTATCAGTGTGCTGTGATCACATCCTCAGTGCATGCCTTTGCTAGGGCAGATTAGGAGAAGGACTGAGGGCAAAGCATTGCAGAATCATCAGTCGTATGACATGGTCTGTTGTCTCGCTTCCCTTTACAATGATTAAGGGTAGCCTCACAACACCGCCATTATTGACAGAACAGCTTTGGAGCATTCACGCACAAGCAGCACAAGCATCCCTGACAATATTGGCTACCCCAGTGCATTCTGGGTCATAAAATGTCCACCCACCATGGGACAGTGAAGGCCTGATTCGTGCCAAGGAACCTTTGCTGGATCTCTCTCAGCAGAACAGGCTATAATGTAAAAGGCTAATGGCCAAGCTGAGGAACTGTGAGGAAAAGCCGTTACAATTGTGGAATTAATGGTGCATCAGGATCAGGCCCGTAGTTTGTAACTTAGCTGGGCTCCTGCAGGACTGGGCACGTGGGATACTGATCAGATGTTTTGCTGTGCAATGTAATGAGCTCTGAAGATGAAACGTTTTTAAAGGAGAGTGAAATTTGCCGAGGAGCTGCCATTTGTGTAAAACCAGCCATCCCCGTACAATGAGGAATTTTAAAGAGAAATCAAATTCTCTGGGACATGGCAATCAGAGTCTGTGCCGAGCTATTTGCATCATTGACGAGGCAGGTCCTGCATCACCTGGAGAAAGATTTGATGAAAGACTGAAGAACTTGAGATTTTGGCAGGAATAAGGGGAACTTGCATCAGTGCATGAACACAGCGTTCACCAAGGGGGGTTCCAAAAATAAGCTTTTATCTACACTCATGATTGTTATCATTTGTGTCTGGGGCTGTCTCGAGACACCAGCTGAGATTGGAGTCCCACTGGGCTGGGTGATGTCAATTTACACAGTGACAAGAAAAAGAGGAAGCAAAACACCCCTTGTTTTTCAGTGTTAATTTTTGTTCTATGCATGTTATTTCTTTTTAGAACTATCTTGATAACGGGCCTGTGAGTGGATGGATGGATTTGGGGATGTTTTTCAAGGAGGGTGAAGAGATGATTAAGAGCTGGCCTGATGCAGAATGCACTGATTTCGCTACAGTTATGCTGCTAGCATGCTAGGGAAGAAAGAGTCTCTGGGCACACCCAGAAGTAACCCCCACCCTAAGATATAACAGAGTCTTTGCTTGTGGCAGGGCAACAGGTATTAAAAGTTCAGAGATGAGTTAGAGAAATAACTGAGTTTAATAAGAGCTCCGGGATGGAAACCTGTGACTTGTTAAAGTCGATGGCAAAACTCCCATTGCCTCCAGTGAGTACAGGATGGGGCCGAAGGGTGAAAGTTCACCCCTGCACAGAGGGCTGACATGCTACTTATGTCCCACTTCAGCCCACCTTAATGAACAGCAGGTGGTGGGGAGAATCCTCTCCGAACTCCACCCCCGTAGCCCTCCAGCAGGGTATCAAGTGACCATATTGCTGCAGAAGACTGGCTGATCTACTCCAAGGGCAGGGTGTGGATTTTACTGTCTTCTCAGCCCTGCCTGGTCCAAAGGTTGCAGACACAGAAGCGTGTGAAAGGAGAGAAATCTGTACTTGCGGAAGGCAGTGCAAAGCCTGTGACTACAGAGCAAGCAGAAGGGAAGGAAAGAGAAAAGAAGCAGCTACAGCACTGCCCCTTTCATCTGACAGTCTCGGGGGTTATCTACAGCCTTCAGATAGGGAGGAGATCAGTAAAGGGTACACGATGTCAGGGGACACGACCAGGGCTTGGGTTCCTATCCCTCCCACTCTCAGCAGAGTGACCCTTCAGCCACACCCTCCCTTCAGAGCTTTGTCTCAGATCAAAACCTTCCAGAACTCAGCAGTGGGTTTCTGGGCTGTTTCCAGAGCTCTTTGCAATTTACCCTAACCCTAGCAGTTTATAACCCAGTGGAATTTTCAAATGCTATGCTTAGACCTGATTCTCCATTTGCCTGCACCCTGGGTCATACTTTATGCTAGTGTATAGTGGGTGTGAAATGCTACCCTTGTGACTTAAGGTCTGTCTACACTGCAAGACAAGGTGTGTTCTTAACTCAGGTTAGCTAACTCAGGTTGAAATAGCAGTGAAGACATGGCAAGTTGGCTTTTCACTTGGGTTAGCAGCTCGAGGTTTAACTCCAGGGTCCTCTACAGGTTTGAACTCAAGTTGCTAATGTGAGTTAAAAGCCTTCACTGCTACTTTAACCCGAGTTAGCTAATCCGAGTTAAGAACACACCTTTTCTTGCAGCGTAGACAGACCCTTAGTAGCATTCTACACCCTCTCTGAACTGACCCCACAAGGTGCCGGAATAGAAAATAGGCCCCAGTTTGGGTTTCTGGTGAATAGTATTGACCATTTTGTATCTTAAAGCAACTTATTGATCAAACATCATTGTGAAACAAGCAGCAGAAACTTGGGAGTTTTATAATTAACTTGGTTTAATCATCAGCACAGGGAGTGGGTTTGACGTTATGGGCGATTTCAGGGTACATGAAACAGAATTAATTTGTTCCTCCTGAAAACCCAGCAGACAAGAATATAAAATATTTAAATAGCCTAACCATCATGATATACCGAACCATGGAAGTACTTTGCATGATCGTGCACTTTTCTTGCATTTAAATCCTGATTGGTTTTGTTCATACGGATTTATTAGCTGGTTTGATCATGTTACCTCTTTGCTGAGAGATGGGGGTGTGGAAGTGGGTCAGTTAGTGGCACAGAGACTCAGGATATTTCCTTGTCTAATTTATTCACTTATACCGTGTTAGCCCTGAGCAGAGATGGCAGAAACAGCAGCGATCCTGCAAACAGGTGAGCCCTCTCCCAGAAACCCCAGCCAAAGCAGCTCGGAGAGTCCAGGCTTATAGCCAGAAAGCCGCTGCGTTCTCTAACACTGATTCCCTCTGTCCTCAACTCTCCTCTCTTCCTGTGTTCTGCCTGCCCCCAGCTGGGAAACCCCTTGGCCCACTCTCAGGGTCCTTGCTCTTCTCATTACTGAAGATGGGCTGGTTCAGGAGAGCTTGGACGTTAGCTCCTTTAGGCCTGGTGTGGGGGCTTGGCAACACAAGATGTTATAGCTCTTATACAACACTGTTCATCCATAGATCTCAAAGCACTTTACAAAGTATCATTATCTCCATTTTACAGATAGGAAAACTGAGGCATAGAGAGGGGAACTGACAGGCCAATGGCAGATCTTGGACTAGACCAGAGATCTCCTGAGTTTTAGTCCTGTGCCCTAGTCACTAGGCCGCAATGTCTCTAAGGAGCACATCAAACAAGCTAAGCCCAGTGTCCATTGAAGCTGGCTTCTCTACGAATCGCCACTTGGACAAAACAGAGTGTTTAATCCACCCCATCTCCTTCATAAACACACATGCATGGTGCTAGAGCCAGGCTTTATGGGATCCTTTGGCCAGGCCCTCTATTTCTATGGAGAGCTTCATATCTATTACCTACAGATCAGTAATCCATAACATGGACTTATGGCATGTTACTATGTGAAACTCAGGGGAAAAAATTGCCCTCCCAATAGATGTGCTTTAAATCCTGTGTTTGTGATGGTAAATCAGCATTCTCTACTGCCACGGGGGAAATCCGTCCTCCTGCCCCTTGACATATGAATTCTGGGGCTGGGTTGGGGCCTGATGGGCCCCCATTTTAAATTGGAGCAGCTCCACTTTGGCTGCCCCCCTGCTTTCCAATCCCCCCCCCCCCATATACCTCTACACCAGGGCTGTGTAGGAGATCAGCACCAGGGGCTGTGGGGTGGATCAGCGCAGAGGCGCTCTGCACTGCATGTATTCTCCAGGGACCATCTCTGCACCCTTTACGGAGGTAGACAGTAATGGAGAACTGGGGACAATGTTTCTTAGGGTTTTGAAACTGCTTCAACCCATCATTATTCCTGGATTGTGACATTGTTATCTACCTTGGAGTTTTTTCCTCTGCCTGTGACGCCTCTGGGCTGTATGTTTGAAAAGCTCACATCTATGAATAGCCTTGTTTTATAGGGTCACAAATACAGATTGGAGCCAACAGCTCAGTCCTTAGACCCCCTGTGCTGCGGAGGCTTTCACATTATGAATTTCATTCCTACTGCACAGAATAAAAATTAAAGCAATATTTGATTCACCTTCCAAGCACAGAAACATACACACAGGAGATTGTGATTCAGTGTCTGAACTACAGAATCAAAACAAGGTTGTTAAAGAAGTGAGTTAAAAGTACATGAAAAATTATTGCTTTTCTCATCTGCAACGGGAGCAGTGGCTGTTCCGTTCTAATGTCATGGCCTAGATTTGCCTCTGTGACTCTTGCTTATCGCTGGCTGTTCAGTGAGAATTTATGTCGTACTTGTGCTCTAACATTTGCCTTCGTTGTTTTTATAACGAGACTAGCAGTGAAGGATGTTTTTGCCCCCAGTGGGTGTGTAACTAGGTCTTTCTCTCTATTCTCATCTGAATTCAGATTCTCTCTTCCTCCTTTGCTCTGTCTTATGTGCACTGAAGATATGAAATATGCAAACATGTGAATGCAGAAAGAAAGAGCAAAGCAGCTGATGTTACGCCGGGTGCCTAGAGGAGACTCCATTTTGCCCGATATTGCCCCCAGCTCCCCCGGCTGTGCCCACACTGCAGAAATTAACCACTGATAAAGTGCAGCCACATGAGTCATGCTGTTTCAGGTGCCGCTTGGCCCCACTCCCATGCTTGTACTGTATTACACCGCTGCAGTTGCACTGCCCTCGGGGTACTTATCCAACAGATTCCCTGGTCCCTGAAGCAGCAGGGAGCCCAGGAGAACTGTGGGGGGGGGAAGAGGTTACACTTTCAACATTTCCTGGGAGACTCCCCAAAATCCCCAGCCACGAACCCCACTTCCTAGGTCATTTCTCCAAAGGGAGGCCAGGATGAAAGCACAACTCTTGCTCCTCGCTCAGCAAAGAAAGTTTCAGCGGCAGCTTTTGCAGAGTAGCTGGGGGAAGTCTGAAGTAGCTGCCTGCAGTGGGGTGGTGGAGGTGTCCAGGCAGTAAGTATGAGACCCAGAGACCAAGACTAGCAGTTCCTTGAGCTATCGCTGCAATGGTCTTGCACCTCCAATGTGGTGTAGCCAGATGTGTGCAGTATGTCAGTATGAGGTTTGCCAGGAGGAGCATTGCTCCTGGGTCCAGACCATAACCACAGTCTGGTGCAATAGAGTAATCCGTGAGATTTGGAATGAGCAGCAGTTGCTGCATAACTGTGCCAGTTGCCACTGAAATGGTGGACAGTGGGGGCAGAGGAGGACCGTGTAATGGCTAGCCTTGCTCAAAGCAAGTCCGTACTGATGCTGTGCTCTTGGGGGACCATTTTTGTGTGTGGACAAAAGAGGGGTGTTCCGGGCATGCCGGGGGAAGAAATGGTGGTTAGCATGCCAAGTATAGATAGAGCCACTGAGTGCGGGAAGAAGAGGGTTAATGCTGCTGTTAGTACCTGTATATTTGATTTTGCTCTGCTGCTTTTTCCACAGGCTTTCTCGGGAGGATTTAGGTTGCTCAGAAACACATCCTCAAATGGAAGGGGAAAAAAAAAAGCATTCTCAAGCCTCTTCAAGTTTAAATACAGAACGAAACAGTCTGGGCTCACAATGCTGAAGCATCATGAATAAATAAAAGGCAAGTGACTGTGGCCCATGTGCCATGACCCAGGATGCCAATGTACAAGAATCATAACGCCGTTACACCGTCGTTTCCCCAGGAACACTGTCACTGCTGCATGGGTGTGAAGATTTCTCTGCAAACTGCAAGAATCTCTCTCTTGTCCCTTTGGGTGCTGTCTTTTTGTCAGCGAGCACAATGCCAGTTATTCCAGCCTTTTGTCAGAAACAAACCCTTCCTGGCACTGCTGTAATTTCTTAAAACTATTTTTACTGCGAAGTAGAATTCAAATGTACCAAAGTAGGAAACGAAGCAAATAAACCACACGCTGCCATGCAACAATAGACAACTACAGTTTGCAGTTACAGTTCACCCCTTTCTCTTGACTTGGTTGCTGCAGTTTGATGCAATACCAACATCCCCTCCTGACTTCAACATGCAGTTTTTTACTTGGAGCCTACTAGAAGAGACATTGTATCTTAGTTTTGAAACCATATTTCACTTACTACAACTAAAATGTGACAATGTTGGGCAGGCAAGATAAAGTTGTTTTATACAATGTATGCTTTTCTGTGCCAACATGATGTGCGAAGGACACAGTACGTACACATTTCCATCAGCTCAGGTTGTGACTTTTGCTTTGAAATATTCTCAGGTATAATCGGTCCATTTTAAGGTTCTGATTCTGCAAGGTGCTGAGCACCGACTTGAGGACGGGTGTGTGGCGTTCCCTTCTATAATGTCTATCCCACAGGCAGAGTCACTCTGGTGTCATCAGAAATGCCCTAGATACCAATGAACAGTTTCTCACAAAAACTCTGGGCCTGATTCTGCTCTCACTCATACCGGTGTAAATAGGAACTAAACCCAATGAAGTCAGTGTAGTCCCACCAGTGTCTGATTGGCTTAAGGGAGAGGAAAACCAGACTCACTATTTCTTTAAATCAAAATGAAATGTCTTTCTGGAGGCTCTGCTGTAGTTCAACTACAAGTTATTGGGCTCAGGAGAGCAACCCCTGGATGAGTCCTGTGTTATGATCATAACGATCCCTTCTGTCATTAAAATCCACGAATCTATTAATTCTGTTTCTGGCAGCTCACCTCCAATGCTCCTCATGGACACTCAGAAGAACTTTGTTATTTAGCTCCCTTAATGATCACGTCCTGGTCTAACACCAGTTTCTTCCAGCAAAGCGTTTCTTGTGAACAAGATACAGTAACACAGCTCAGTCACTCAGCTCTTTAATTTCCTGGGAGCTGGCCCTCCTCCATGTGCTGTGAAGAAGAGTTCCCTTCCTAAGGATATGAATCATACCTCCAAACGAGCCTTCTCCTCATCCCTGCTGTCTCACAGCTCTCCCCACTGCTGCTTGTATTTGTTTTCATTGTAGGGGGACGGTGGGGTCTAGGAGTGAGTCTGACTCTGTGAGTCCATGGGGCAAGGAAATCCTGTGTGCCTTGTTTTCCCTGTCTGTAAAATGGGGATAGCACGTACCTACCTCTCAGGAGTGTTGTGAGCATTAAGCATATATTCTCTGTGAAATACTTGGAGATCCTTGGAGAAGAGAGGAGCAATAGTGCAGCAGGAGCAAAATGTCTGAAATATTTTGTATGTTGCTTATTTTCATGTTCAGTATCTTGCCCTTCTTGGCTGGCAGAAGTCATGGTCTTTTTCAGAGGAATTTTTGGTTCAGAATCCTGTCTGCAGTTATTTCTAAATATTTTGTGAAAAGTTCCAAGTAAAGTTCCTTTAATCACCACAAGCGATCAGAACCTCATCCTCAAAAGTCAGGACACCCTGCAGCATATGCTGGGAGTTCTGACATAGCAAGATGAGCACCACTTGCTGAACCACTGATAGTGCTTTCTGCAGCACCCTGTGCTTTCTTGGGAAGGCTCTCGTTCATCTTAATTTATGACCAAAATCTCAGTGCAAGGTGGTATGGCTGCAGCCATTTATTTTTCCTTCTTCAAAGTAAGATCACTTGCCAAATTGTTTTAAAATAAGGAGGCATCAGGTGTTAGTAACAAGTCTGTGTGTTCACAGAAAGAATTTGTCAGCAGCGTTGTCTCTAAATAGGATATCGTTCAAAGCCTTTGATGAAGTGTTGCAGCTTTCTGCCAAAATTATTTATTATTATAATTTATTAGTATTAGTGTTCCTGAAGATTGGTGCAAGTCTATCCATAAGAAAGGAAGCATCCATGAACATGTGAACCATGAAGGGATAAAGCTTTTGTTGCATGGGATGAAGATACTGCAGCATTTCCAGAATATTAGGATTAGGTTTATGTTGTTTTCACATGTCTTGTTTATTCTGGAAAAAAAATACAAAGGAAAACCATCACATGATGGATTTCATAGACAAAAAATATTAAACCTCCTTAATATTAATAGAAATGTTCCCATTATTGGTTTAAAAGTCAATTAAAACAAGTCTGTGTGTGGATTTAGACCTTACACTGCACTATTTTCAACCCCAACATTGCAATATTGGGCTGGTGCTTGAGAATCAGAAAGTAAAACTGACTAGGCACTAAAGTGAAATTGACAAATCTGTTTTCATTGTCCAGGATCAGGGATGTGCAAAAAATAAAAAAATATGCATGGCATATGAGATTTTAAAAATCCTTTCACTTTAAGTATCTGGGGTATTTTTAGTAAATTGGATAAAATAATTGTTTAAATTATGTGATTAAAAAACAAACAAACCTGACAGTGCCTCTCAACTAATTGGCTCTGGAGTCCTCCTCCCTCCCCTGAATAAACAGGACATGTGAGAACAACATAAGCAAGTCTTCAGCCTGCCTGACTTTACTCATGGTATCTAATGCTTCATTCCTGCTCTCTGAGCTGATTCCTGCACAGTTCTGGGCAAGGCACAGAGGCAGGGGTTTGCCCACAGAATCCAGTTGCAGGTTTGGGGCTTAAATTTCCCCCTCTCTGAGCCACTCCTGACCTCAGTCTGGGATACCCCATTCACATGACATCTGATCTCCCCACTATTGCAGTTCAGTTGCAGGTGATCAAACTAGGTCATGATGGTCTCCTCTGGCCCTTTAACTCTATGAAATCTCAGGGAAGTAAAATTTACTCTGGATATTTTCTGTACAAGACTGACATGTCCCTTAATGGTTTAAAGAAGGGATTTCCATATTACATTATTTATTTATTTTATTATGTACGTGTATTGCAGTAACTCCTAGTTTGTGTTCATCCCCGATTATTACTGTGGTGGTTGTGAAGATGAAGCAGGTTGTGTTTTCTTGCCCTCCTTGAGTATTTATATATATATGGGAGTGCACAGTTGTTTGTGTGTCATTTCATGAATGGTAAATAAAAGGAAGTACACTTGGCTCTAGATCTGTCATGCTTAATAGATACTGGAGAGAGACTCCTTAGGGATGTGGGGCTTTTCTCAAGGAAGAGAAAGAGGAAATGAGATTTGTTAATAACTCTGATAATTGTTTTCCTTTCCTTTTTAAAAGATTCCCCCTCCCATCTTAATGAGGGATCTGTCCGTCTATTCTAGGGTGACCAGATGTCCCGATTTTATAGGGACAGTCCTGATTTGTGGGTCTTTTTCTTGTATAGGCTCCTATTACCCCCCACCCCTGTCCTGATTTTTCACACTTGCTGTCTGGTCACCCTAGTCTATTCCTAATGCTCTCACTTACCTTTCCTTCTTGTGTCCCTAGTCAGCCACGTTCTTCTTACCACCTGTGCTGGGGGGCAGGGCTCTTTCCTGCCACATGGGGGCTTTTGATGGGAAGGTTTCTCGCTGCACTAGGACCCTCCTTCCCCAGGCATGTCACCCCCTGGAATGTGGCCCTCCAGGCAGCCGCCTATCCAGCTCACGCCTACAGGCCCCCTTGCCTGCCCTCAGATATGAGCCTGACAGTTGGGGTTGGGACTCAGTTATGCAAATGAAGGAGTTGATGGGCGGAGCTAGTGGCCCTGCAGAAGGTGCTGAGGGCATGGTATGCAAATGAAGGGTGGAGATGGGGGAGATATTTTGGTGGGGGCTCCCTATGCAAATGAAGAGGGGAGGGGGTGGGGCTTCCAGGGGGTGTTAAGGTTACAGGAGGAGGGGAAATATACAAATAAGAGAGGGATGGGCAGAGTTTGGGGCTCCCCAAAGGATGTTGGGTGGTAGAGCTCTGGAAACAAGGAGAGGGTAGGCGGGGTCTGGGGCAGATATATGCAAATGAGGTTGTGGGAGCGATGCAAATGAGAAGTGTGTGGGCGAGTTTGCAGATAAAGTGGCGGGAGTGCCCATGAGGGGGTGGGCAGGGCTATGCAAATCAGGGCCCGGGTGGGCGGGACTGGGAGCACTGCAGCTTTGAAGCCGAGGACCAAGCTATGCAAATCAGTCCGTGGTAGGAGGGGCTTGGGACGTGTCTATTGAAATGAGTGGAGTGGGCGGGGCTGGCAGACGGGGCTGGGGCACGTCGCGCGAGTAAGGGGGGACTCGGTGGGCGGAGCGAGGAGCAGCGCCGCTGGTGCAGGGGGAGCGGCTATGCAAATAAAGATCCGGGGCGGGACTTAGCATGGAGATGAGTGGGCGGGCACTATGCAGATGAGTGGGCGGGGCGGGCAGAGTCTCTCGCTCTCCCTTCCCAGCTGCAGCCAGAGGTGCCGGGCGGCTGCATCCGGCTCGCGCGCAGCATCCGCACCAGCTGCAGCTCGGGCTCCGCGGGCGAGCAGGGGCGGAGGCGCCCGGCAGCAGCGCAGGATGGCGGAGCCGCCAGCCGCCCCCGGGTCGGAGGGCGAGGAGGGCCCGGTCCGCTTCGCCCGAAAGGGGGCCCTGAGGCAGAAGAACGTGCACGAGGTGAAGAACCACAAGTTCACGGCCCGGTTCTTCAAGCAGCCCACCTTCTGCAGCCACTGCACCGACTTCATCTGGTGAGTGCGCCGGGGTCCCTCCGGCATGCACCGCCCGGGACCCCCTGCACGCCCCCCCCCCCGCCCCCCCCCCCCCGGCCCCCCCCCCCCCCCCCCCCCCCCCCCCCGGGCCCCCCCCCACCCCCCCCCCCGGGGGCCCCCCGGGCCCCCCCCCCCCCCCCCCCCCCGGCACGCCCCCCCCGGGACCCCCTCCACGCCCCCCCCGGGGTGCGCCCCCCCCGGGACCCCCTGCACGCCCCCCCCGGCATGCACCCCCCGGGACCCCCGCCCGCCCCCCCCCCCGCCATGCACCCCCCGGGACCCCCTGCAACCCCTCTGCATGGAGCACCCGGGACCCCCTGCAACCCCTATGCATGCATGGCTAGGGACCCTATCAGCCCATGGGGCACTTCCTGAATCCCTGGGCGTGCACTGCCAGCCCCCTCTCTGCCGTGCTCCCTGTGGGGAGCCCTGTCAGCGCCCCCCCCCAACTGTGTATCCCATGGGGGGGGACACACCTGTATCCCCTGCATGCATTGCCAGGGACCCTCTGCACCCCTTGGTTTATATGCTCTTTTAGGGATCTGTCTGTATGACTCTGTGCCCCCAGATAGACTCTGTACTCACCAGCTACCCCCTGCCTCTGTATTCACCAGCTACCCCCTGCATCCCTTCGTGCACCCCAGGGCATGCCCAGCTCCCTGGGACATTCACTCTGCTCCTCCCTGGCCCCTCACACAACAGCAAGTACCCAGATTTTACCGGGCACTCCCTTGTGTGCACCCTGCCCCCCCCCCCCCCCCCCCCCCCCCCCCCCCCCCCCCCCCCCCCCCCCCCNGGTAAATTCACCCCCTGCAGCTGGGGAGCAAGACTGTTAAACTAGAGCCTCCCCTCTCCCCACATCTCACCCCCACCCCCTGCTTTCCTGGTGCACCTAGCCTTTCCCCAGGGTTGTTTCTGCAGCATTGAACCAGCTGCTGGGCACTTCCCAGCCTGTATCCCCAGGGGTGCATTTGAATGTCCCTGCAGGGCAGCAGCTCTTTGGGAACAGGTTGCCAGCTGCTGTCACTCTGCTTCCAGCTCTAGATAGGAGGATCTGAGAGGCTGTCACTGGGGAGTCTCAACCCAGGGAGAAGGGGTGGGGCGGGTTAGTGTGTGGGTTGATGCACTGGGGATGCTAATTGCGTGTGTCTTTCTCTTTGCAGGGGGTTTGGGAAGCAAGGATTCCAGTGTCAAGGTAGGTGCTTCACCTGTATTGCATTTCAGCTTGTTGTGTGTGTGTGTCGGGGGGAGTCCCCTGCCACACAGGCCTGAGTGTGTGGGATCCCTGCCATGCTGTGCTGTGGGTGTTGCAAACAGGGGAATCTCTGGGCCTCCTATAGAGCATCTTTGAAGTTCTCAAATGTGGCTGGGAAAAGCCCTGTGGGAGCCTAGTGCTCAGGTTTTCATTGTGCTGATGTGAAGCCAGAGCAGCTCTCTGCCTGGTGGCTTGTGCCCCGGGCTCTCGGAGGGGCCAGGGCTTCCCTTCATGGGATGTGTGCAGAGCATATAAGACAAGGCTGGGAAAAACAAAACCGAGAGCCCCCTCTGGTTAAGTAGCTTTAAGGTACTGACAGATACTGACAAAAGCCAGGAAGTGCGGGCGGATGGTGTGACTGGTGGGGAAGTGCAGTGACAGTGTGTCAGCCCAAACCCTCTGCTTCCCTTGTAGGTTATTTCTGTCTGTTGGGGGTGGTGTGGGGTGCTTAGTTGTTCCTTTTCGTTAATAACTTTCATTGATGACTTAATTAAAAGTGAGTTTCCCCAGCCTGCTGCAGTGACTCTAGTCTCAGCTGTATCTTTCCTCAGACAGGATAGGAGGGGACTCTGCAGCACTAAGGGTGGGTGTTACCTACACCTCCATCCAGTGCAACCACACTGACCTGAGGCTGACCACTGCTTAGGAGTGTGTGCTGGGTGGAGAACAGACTTGCACTAGGTGGCTATTGCTATCCCTGTTAGTGGACTGACAGCAGGTGTTTATCGTTATTGTTGTGTTACACCTAGTGAGATCCTAGTCCGTGACAGGAGCTCCCGTGTTAGGCAATGTGCAAAGAGACTTACAGTCTAAGTAAATGATATCTCAGCCGATGCCCTTTTCCCCAGACCCGACCCCTCCCCGCAACAAGTCTCTCCCCCCTGCAGTCAGGTGGCTATTAATGCAGAATATGTATTGGATAAAGGGATGGCTTTGCTCTTGGAGCTATTCCAGCCTAGCATGTAAATTACCACCTCAGGAATATTGTTATTGAAAGGGGTGTGGGTTGCGGGTGGATGATGGAATCAGGAATCCAGTCAAAATTTATGCAGAAGCTACAGTCACAATGAAGTAGCTTAGTCATTCCCCCCCCCCCCCCTTAATATCTAAGGGATTGGTCAATGCTTTTAAACCGAGTGCTAGTCACGTTTCATCGCTTGAGATACAAGTGAGGTCCAAGGAAAGCAATGGAGATCGGTAAACTCACTTTTTATGTACACAACCTACTATCCAAACGTGTGGCTCATTGGCTGTCTAGTTTGGGGATTATTGTTTAACTAGGCAGCCCTGAAGAACTTGAAGGGCTGAGTTAAACTGCTTGGAAAATAAGGCTTTATAACAAACCAACAAGCAACCTCCCTTAACTCTAGGGTTGTTATAATCAGAACTCGCCATGTTTTGATAATGCTGGGGATTTTTTGTGTTCAGGGATTTATGATGTGTCCTTATTACATGAAATCGGTTTAGCCTGATTTTATACTTGGTGGCTGGCAGTTGTCACTTTATTTTTGATCTTTTTGCAGGGAAATGCTTAAATGTATTTAAGTATCATACATGCACATACAATGTAACTAGGTATTGGCGGAGGCAGTTTGGTTCAGCTCTGCATCCGGTTGGAGTTTTGTTTGAAGTCCAATCAGGGCTGTGATTTATATTTTTAATGGCACTGAAATCTTGTCCCCAAATATCCATTTTGACTGGTGGCTTTCTCTCAAGATCAGCCATTTTGCATGAGACTGAAGGCTCTGTGGAATGAAATCTCACAAGAACAGATAGTCTTGGCAGACTTCATCTGCATCAGAACTGGAAAATGAGGCTCCGTCAGACTTTGGAAGTGACACAGAAACAAAACTCGAGGCATGAGATCACTATCTCGAGATTTGAACCCAATCTGACACCTCTCTCTACAACACCTCTGGAAGCCAGGAAGTTTCAGAGGAGAGGTTTTATTATGGCCCATTTCTGGACACTAACAAAGGCTCCAAAATACTGCAATAAGCCCAGTTCTAGTGTCCAAATACACTTGATGGGATCACTGCAGAAACTCTCCCAGATGCCAGGGGTCTGGAGATCATTCCCAATAAAATCATGCTGCCTTTCATCCAGAGGTGCATAACATCTGCCACTTACGTGGCGGGTCTGTCTGTCTTAAGCTAGCAAAACCAAAGAAACTCAGAGCTCAGACTAAAGGCCCGGGCTGACGTTGTAGCCTTTGTGCCGGCTTTTCTCTGTGTGCCAGAAAGTCGTAGTGGTGGGAGTCAAGGTCAGTGTCTCGCCAGGGATCTGTAGCCTTCGCTCTGAGGATTTGTACGTGATTTTAGAGTCACTCACCAGGTTACTCCAGTGGCATGTTTTGTGGCTTAGCCTTGCAGCAAGTGCGTCTCCCCCACCCCACCCCTGGCATGTGTTATACCCGGCAGCGAAGTCAAGTTTACCCATTTCTCATTTGGGGAACATGGAGTTTAGGTTAGGTTCATTTACCCACTTCATTTTGCACCACTACACCACTGGCTAAGCCCCTGCGCTACCCGTGGAATGTTACAGTGTTTCTGCTGTGAGCAGCATCATGGCCAAAAGTGTCCATCGAATTATAACATAATTGAGAGTCAAAATCTAATAGAAAAGAGTCAGCTTGGACCATCCGACGTTAATGCAGAATCTCTTTCCTGCTATGTAACGTCTAGTGCTTTGCTGCATCCTGATTCCTACCTGGGGTGCTCAGCAGCAGACAAATTTTAAGGTTTTTACAAGTATCAGAGGGGTAGCCGTGTTAGTCTGGATCTGTAAAAGCAGCAAAGAATCCTGTGGCACCTTATAGACTAACAGAGGTTTTGCAGCATGAGCTTTCGTGGGTGAATACCCACTTCTTCGGATGCAAGTAGTGGAAATCTCCAGGGGCAGGTATATATATGCAAGCAAGAAGCAAGCTAGAGATAACGAGTTTAGTTCAATCAGGGAGGGTGAGGCCCTGTTCTAGCAGTAGAGGTGTGAAAACCAAGGGAGGAGAAACTGGTTCTGTAGTTGGCAAGCCATTCATAGTCTTTGTTTAAAGGTTTTTACAGTCTCTTTTGGAGCCATTTGGAAGTATTGAGCACTTGCTCCAAGGTTTAAGCTGTATGGTTGTAACCAGTATTAAATTAGTCTGCAGTGTGGGGTCAGCCAACAGGGTACATAAAAAGACTGTCTCAGAGTTGCAAATGCACCGCAACTGACCTTCAAATGTTGCAAACAAACCCTCCCCCCACCCTACAGACTCCTAGGTGGGACCTCCAAAACATCTGGGGTATGTCTGCACCACACTACGTTTGCAGCTCTGAGTCTCGGAGCCTGGCTCAATTGACTCGGGCTGGGTGATGTTACTGCTCGGGCTGCCGCCCCGGCGCTCTAGAATCCGGCGAAGGGGGAGTGTCTCAGAGCTCAGGCTCCAGCCCAAGTGGGAACGTTTACACTGCTATTTCTAGCCCCTGGCTTCTGAGACTTGGTGCCATGGGTTTTTCTTCACCTAAGTAATGCAGACGCACAAGTCCTGTTGACTCAATAGGGTTTAACCTCCTAAATCACTTACATTCTTGAAAATCCCACCCCGGTCTGTAAAGGCTCCTCCTTGCCTTAATAAGCCACCCCCTGAGATATTTCAAGTTATGAGCATGAAGAAATCGTTGTTTTGTATTCAAGTAGTACTTAGAGACTCCAAACATATCACAGGCTTCACTTGGCAGGGTGCAGCATAAACATAAAATAGGCAGTGCCTGCCCCCAAATTGCTTCCCAAACCATTAAACTTCTATGGGATTTTAGTTTTTATGTCCCTTGGGAAAGTGTTTTGAGATCTGTGGATGACAAATCTTCTTGGAGGTAGTAGAATTAAACTTAATGATTAAACTGTTGTAACTTATTAACAGTGGAACTAATCTTTATCAGAGTCAAAACCTCTTCCACTATGTACACTAAGTCTAAAGAGACACAATCTATATAGAATATTTTGAGGTTAGAGATTGAAGGCATAGAATAACTTGATGTGCCACCTGTCTTTAGACCACTGATCGTCCACAGAAAACTCCAGGAGGGGTTATAATTTCTCCCATGACAGGAAGAAAGAACTGAGGATCCCAGGCTTAGAAACATAGGGGCCAGTCCCTTTCCCCCCAGAATTGATCAGTATTAAATCTTGATAATTCCCACCCTCTTACCTGTCAATCTGGTGCCAAATTGGTCATCTTGTTTCAGGAGGCTAGGACAGTGCCTGGGGGTTTTGTTCATATTTGGCTCCCCCTCCGGTCAGGTGTCATAGGATACATGGTATTGGCTACTTCCACCTTTTCATGTTCTCTGTATGTATATATATATATATTTCTTACTATATGTTCCATTCTATGCATCGGTTGAAGTGGGTTGTAGCCCACGAAAGCTTATGCTCAAATAAATTTATTAGTCTCTAAGGTGCCATAAGTACTCCTGTTCTTTTTAATAAATGGATTATTTCTAAATGGAAGAAACTATCCATAATGCAATTCTCGTTGATGGTGAGAGGCCTTTCATACTCTGAAATTATTCCATATTGTATTGTTTTAGTATCAAGCACCAACTTTGACTCTATGAAGTTCTTTAACTTCATAAAGAATCTCCTGCAGTAGCTGAGAACTGAAGGGCAGTTCACGTCTATTGTATTCTATCTGGGTCTCATCTTGTCGGGTAGGGTGACCAGATGTCCCGATTTTATAGGGACAGTCCCGATTTTTGAGTCTTTTTCTTATATAGGCTTCTATTACCCCCCACCCCCTGTCCCGATTTTTCACATTTGCTGTCTGGTCACCCTATTGTCGGGGCTTCATTGTGCTAGTGGCCTGGAGGAGAAAACCCTGTCCCAAAGAGTTGGCGATCTTAGCCGACAAGACAAACGCAGGGTTGGAGAAAGGAAGGATTGTTATACCCCTCTTACAGATGGGGAACTGAGACCCAGAGGAATTCAGTGACTTGTCCAAGGTCAAATAGAGTTGAGGCAGAATCAGGAGTTTAATCTAGCTCTCCTGATTCCTAGTCCAGAGTCTTCACCACAAACCCATCCTTTCCATCAGCATAGCTGCTGAGCGGTTGCTGTGATTAAGGGCTAAAATGTGGAGAACTTAGTTCTTTATTCTGACTTGGCTACAAGAAGTATCCCTGCATCTCTCTATTGCTATGTCTAAGCACTTTGTTTTAGAAATCAATCCAGTCTTAGATGAAATAAAATACTTGTTTTTTATACAAGTGTCTGATCTGTTGTTTGGAATCTGTCGTTTGTCACTTATTACTTCATTATTGTCGTAGGCCTTCCAGTCGGGATCTCTATCCCTTGTGCCCTTAGGAATAGCTTTCTCTTATGTGAGATGTCCACGCCAGAACGAGTTTCCATTTAGTTCTGTTTCCTTTCTCTAGGTGCCTTACAATAAACTGCTGTTGAGGTTTTAAGAGTTTCCATTTATTCAATACAAATTCAAGTCAGGTTTAATATTTTTCCCAACTATTTTTATTCCATTGTTTAGGAGACTTCAGGAAACTTGACTGAAGTACATGTTTCCCATTTCTAAACTGCTTTCTCCTGCCTGTACCTGCTTAAATAGGCGTTCATTTGTGCCCTGCTTTCTTTCTAGGGCATCTACAATGATTAGCTTATTAATTACTGTGACTTTCTGTACTAAGTTTGGGGAGACTGACTGGTAGTCATTTGAATGATTAAGATACCATGAATTCCACACTAATTGCTGGTCTCTCTCACATGTACCTTAAACTTATTGAGCAACTTCTCCCTTCAGATAGAATAATTGAATTCTGTCACCCAATCTCAGCTTCTGGCAAACAGGGCATGGATCACTTGATGATTACCTCTCTGTTCATTCCCTTTGGGGCACCTGCCATTGGCCACTGTCAGAGGACAGGATACTGGGCTAGATGGACCTTTGGTCTGACCCAGTATGGCCGTTCTTATGTTCTTAAGAATGCATCTTTCATTAGCCAGTAGGAGTCTTGCATACATGCTGTATCTAAGAACAGAACTTGGCCCATAGATTCTTATGAGCTAATGATAACACTCAATGTATGTTGAGAAATAGAAATATTAGAAAAATGTAGTTGTCACTGGGGGACTATGGATGTGTTTGGAGCTGCCAGAGATGAACAAAGTTCAGCATGAAATGGTTATGCATAAGCGAAGAAAATATACAGATGGAACTCTTTGAGTGTCATAATGATCTGTCATCCGTGAAAGGTATGAAAGCTTTAATGTGGTCTTGAGTGTGGCTTTTTTTTTTTTTAGGACTTTGAGTTCCCTCTGCTTCTTACAAAGTTCTAAAATGGATTTCTTTCCATGCTGTGAGAACCGTGTAGAGCAGAGATGCGGGTGGGGCGGGGCGAATGAACTTACCGTTGGTTTATTGACCAAGTGAGACAATCCTGTATGGCCTTTAATGGTTAGTGGCATTGCCTTCTGGGGATTCCTCACTGAATGTTTTGATAGTGGTAACATTAAGGGCATTGGTGGAGGTCGTGCTAGACTGCAACCTGGGAGCTCTGATCTGCAAGTGGCTGACATTAGGCTCCTTTTTTTCTTTTTCTTTTTTTAATTTTGGCTAACGGCAGGTGTATTTAGGCATCTAAGTTTAGGGTCTTATTTTTGAAAATTTTGGCCGAGGGTTTTCCGGGGGGATGGAGTTCTGCTAGTGAAGCCAAGCTTCTCTTCTAATGATCGATCGCCTGCTCACCTCAAGCAAGGCAAAGGTGTCTGTACCTTGCCGAGGACAATGAGCCCCTGCCCCTTCATTGGAGTTGCTAGGCCCTAGCATAGCACAAATAACTGTGTGGAGATGGAAAAACCAGGTACCTTTGTAGAACTAACCTGTAATCAGGCTTTACGGAAATTGCCTTCTTACTATAGAAACTTGAGAGTAAGATCTTCATTCCTTTTCAATTAAAAAAAAACCCCCTGGTGCTGGGGAAAAGGGCTGGTTTGAAAGCCCTGGAGAACAAAGTCTCTGTTTATCCCGAGAACTCATATGGCCTGAGCAGTGGCAGTCTGTTTTTCTCCACTTCTGTTTAGCTAACGTGCCTCAATTCTGGCTCGAAGGGAACTGTTGGTTCCCGTGGCCCATTCAATCCTTGGCACCTCTGCTGAGACTGCTAACAGGAGTGCATGTGTCCTCTAGGAACTGGACTTGCTAACAGCTGTTTTGTTGCCAGCCAAGATGGAGCCCTGTTTCTGTGTCTGCTGATCTAGGCAAGAATCAAACCACTGCCCTGGAGGTGAAGAGCCAGGCAGTGGGACTCTCACTTACACGTGGATGTGAAATAACTTGCTCCTGTTACTGCTTGCAGCCTTTGGAATGTACAGAGCAATTGGGAAGGATTTTGGAATGAAGAATCTTGATTTTTTTTAAAAACAACAAAGTGCCTTATTTACTGTTGGAGGCTTATCTCGCATGCAGCAAGTTTTGTATTTCTTTGTGACTTTCTCTGACTCTATAATTAGGCTGGCTGAGGTGTGTTCACCAAGTATTTCATTTAGACTGAAGTTTGGAAATAAAATATTCACTCGTCTTACAATTCAGCTTTCTCATTTTGGCTTCAGTTTTCAAACTCAACACTTGGTTCAAAACATAAGAAGCCGGAGAAGGCACCGTAGGATTTAATTAGAGAGAAATACTTGCTTCGAAGGTATCTGCCTTTAAAACCCACCCTTTCCTTCCCCCACTCCTTTGCTGCCCTCCAAACGGAAGTGAAACCCGTAGTACATTCTAAAGTTGCAAATCATTCCGATGCTACATTCTGTCTTGTTTCTGTCATCATTCGCTCCATGTAGCTACTCAGAATGTGTCTTTATTGACTGCAAGTGAGAAATAAAACAAACTAAACTCCAATCATTCAGAGTTGTCTCAAAACTAGTAATTTAGTGGTATACTGGAGAAATGTTAGTGATCATACAGGCTAATTAAAATGGTACTACAATTACTTTTGCAACACAAATTATGTTAATTATGTCATGCTGCAAAAATTGGAAACCTCATTTTGAAGAATGTTTGGATGCCTCTGGGGTGGAACAATTCTTAATATACTTTAATATTGCAACAAGGAAGTGTGCTTGCATACAAGGAACCCAATTATTTTTGCTGCTAGAACTGGTGCAGTTGAGCAGGTAGAAATAGAAAGGGGAAGTTCGTTTAGTCCTCTGTTTGCTTCTCCAGATGGTTAGTTTTGCAGAATTTTGATTAAAAATATGTTTGACAGACACAAAAGAAGATGCATCCTCTGAATTTAGGTTGAGTAGTGAGGCCTCCTCCAAAGTCTGCTTTAAAACAGGAGGCAAGTGGTAATGGTTCCTTCTAATTCTCCCCTATCTTGCTCTGGATTCCTCCCCCCCCCCCCCCCCCCCCCCCCCCCCCCCCCCCCCNGCATGTTTTGGAGTTGGGAGGGAATTCTGGAACTTCAAGAATCTGCAGATGACTTGTGGAAATGTTCAGTTTGTTGCAGCATATATCACTTGAGTACATTAAGAGGCTGTGACTTAATTAGCACCTTTCTTCTTACAAGTGCACAAAAATCCATTAAGTTCATCAGGGAAATCTATTTTTTCCCCATTGCAATTAACGTCGATGGATTTTCCTTTCTAGTCTCCTGAGAGAGGATAGCGGCCATCTTTTAAAAAAAAAAAAAAAATTTTAGCTACAGTAATCGGGTACTCCCGTTAGGGGCAGTAATGGGGCCTGACGTGAAGCCCACTGAATATCATGTGTGTCTTTGCCTCCTGCTGCTCCGTCAGGGTAGGGGTATTTTCCCATCCCCAATAGCTGAGTATGACAACTAGGTTTGTGATTAAATTCTTCTACAGTAACGAATTCTGGTGAAAGAATAATCCAATGTTTGGGCCTAAATGAGACCTTGATAAATATTTGAAGAATAGGGTGTTTTTCCTTCCGCCTCAAGGTTTGGGATGTTTGTGCCCCAGTCCCCTTTTCCTCTCAGAGCTGGTCAGTTTTCTGACTAAACGACTTCTTGTCAGAAAAATACAAATGTGTTGAAACCAAAACTCTCTTTGAGGGAAAGGGTCCCTTTTGATGAAACTCTCCACTGGAAACATTTCTCAATTCCAGGATGGAATATCAAGAGAGATGCCTCCAGAGCCTGGTGGTTAGGGGACTCATCGGCATGAGGGAGGCTTCGGTTCAAGTCCCTGTTCGGAATCCACTTCCAGTTCCTGCTCCAAATTGGTTGGAGTAGGGCCTTGAAGCTGGGTCTCCCACATCCCAGTGAGTCCCCCAAACCACCAGGCTGTTCTGCGGTGGGTGTCTCTCTTCCTCTGTGGTTTTTCAACCAGAATGGGAGAACTTTGGAAATCTCAAATTTTTGTGGGACAGAAAAAACATTTCACACCTAGCTCTGCTGCTCAGCATCATGTGATCATACAGACTCCTGCCATGTGTCAGGGACTGGGAGCAGGGACATGGAATAGCATCTTACTTCCTTTAGGGGTCAGTTTGTTTTCCCTGTTGAACAGGGAAAGCCAGAACCCTAGTCTCCAGGTGAGGTGAAGTTCATACTTCTGAAAACAAGCATTTACACGGGCACAGCACCTGATCTTGGAAAAGTAGAGTGTTACATCTCTTTGCAAACACAGTTTTGCACTAGCTGTGGGTGCATGGGTTAACATTTAGTCATCCAATTTACTGTGCCAGGAAATCGAGTAGCTATAATCTTAGGCCCTGATCTTGCAATCTGATCTGGGTGGGTGGACCTTTATGACAGCGGAGGTCTGTGGGGCTCCACAAGGGTATAAGGGTTTACCTGTGCAGATCAGATGTCAGGATTGGTGCTTAATTGCAGATGTAGAAGTGGAGGCTGGGCTGTATGCCTTCTTAAAACCAGGCTCAAATTCTTTTGGGATCTTCATGGAAGTTAGAATTTGAAAAGATCCATTGGTGAATCTGGCCCAGTCTTCCCTTTCTCCCAGTCAGGGCAATATTGTTTTCTAATGTTTGGTCCAGCTCAACTTAAAAATGCACATCACTTGTAAGTGCTTAAAACTTTCACTGCAGGTTTCTGGTTCATCTTTGAACTTAGGAGCTAATGAGGCATGTGCTCATTGTGACTAAAGTTAACTTCTAATTCTGTCCATCACTCTAGCTCAATGAGGGCTTGATCCATATGCGGAGCACTTAATTAAAAAGTGTACAGTCAAAAATAAAATGTTAATAGGCCGCCTCCTGTTCCTGCCTGCGGATCTGTGCAGTAATGAGAAGGGACATTTTGCTAGTGGTGGGTGGGATGGGATTGTGCCAAAGATAAATGTTTGGGTGTATTTCTCTGCAAAAGCCAGCTGTGAAGAGAATTAAAGTGTTTCACATTAACGTAAACACAGCTCTCGACCTGCCAAGGTCCAAACGTGGGACGGGAGCCTCTTAGACGTGTGACAGGGCTCCAGCGTGAGGGACAAAACAAAGCAGCAGCGGAGGCTGAGTGAAGTGCTGTGCAACTAATGCCTTCAGCCTGCCTTCCCGAACTAGAGCAGTTTTAAAAAGGGGAATAACCAGCCTTGGTAGGAGAGAAGTAACTGTAGGTCTTGCATGCAACACGTTCCTCATTTGTTCATAAAATGCAAATGCAAGGCAGATTTGCTCAGGAAATTGTGCTGGGCTGGCTCTTAGCGCAGCCAGGAGGAAAATTTCACTGCAAAAGTAGAACTTCTGAAGGTCACAAAGGGCTTTCTATTGTGTTACCGTCCTAGCTAATCTGGCCCCTGGTATGTCCTGATAGCTCCCAGAGAGGCACAGATGCTGTCAGGTTTCCTTCAGATCACTGAAGAGACTGACTTCTCTATTGTGTGCTCTGTGATAACCAGGCCAAGGAGAGGAAAATAATTCTTCACGGAGCCTCTTCAGTGCAGCGTTGGCATCACTGCAGACAAAGCAAGCGAGGTAGATAATAGGTACATCTTGAACGTTGGGGTTGTGCTACCCCTGGATTTGGCAGAAATCTCCATTAAAGCCCCAAAGCATTGTGCTCTTAAGAGCACAAGCTCTGTACTGGCACACAAGGAACAGAATTCAGGTACTGCACGCAGTCCCTTGTTCTCTGGGACGGGAGCATCATGTCTCTATCTCTGGCATGTCTGAGGTTCCTTGTTACATTAGGGCAACAGTTAAAGGAAAGAGCTCTCCGCTCTTCACCACAGCAGCCGAGGAGGAGGAGAGGAAGCCGTGGGGGATGTTGTGTACCCAAGCCAGGGAGATGAGTGGTGTTGCTCCTCTGCTGTTAGAAGGGGACAGGGTGTCGTCTCCCATGTACCCCCTTGAGCCCTGCGTAGGGGCCATGGAGGTAGCTTGCTTAGCCCTGTGGTAAGGAAGAGTATGTCCTACCTCTCAACACCAACTCCCCACAAGCCACGCTGCCTTTAGCTGACGTTCAGGTCCCTCTCAATGGTTTTCCAAGTCAGCGATGGCTCTCTTCCCAAGGCAGACTGGACAGGGGACAGAGGCGATGGGGGCTGGGGGTGGAGGAGGGATAGAGGGCAGAGAAGTAAAATGAATGGAGTTACTTTAAAAGTTCTCCAGACAGCGACCCTGTGAGTGAAGATTAAAATCCCTGCTCACAAATAGCTTCCCTGTGACGGGCCTGCACTGGCTCTCCAGTCTCATGGGGGTCTAGCGTCAGGAAACGTTTTGTGAACGCCGAGGAGCCCACTGTTAAGCCAAGATTCTGCTAAGCTGGCGTGGAGAGCAGTTCTGAGACAGAACATGTGTGACTCCACCTGGCCCTGTCTTTATGTGCTGGAGCAGTCGGTTTCCCACAGACGCCCAGGGACCTGAGCTATTTGACTACGACAGATAGTGCCACAGGCGTACATGGCACTGTACACTAGGCAAAACTGAGCCCTACAAATAGTCCTTGCCCTGGAGAGTAGGGGCTTAGACACAACTCCAGCCAGGGGAACTTTGCACTGGTTACACAGCCAAAGCAAACGCTCACTCCAGGAGAAAGCATGTGGTCCGGCAGCCATCGAGAACCTGCTTCTAGTTCTGTAATGCCAAGGATCAGGGGCTCATTGTGCAAGGCGCTGCACAGCCAAGAAACTAAGAAAATGCCAGCTTGTGCCCCAGAGAGCTTTACAAACTATAGCTGCTTTACGGTACCTTGCTCCAAGGAGTCAAATAACAATGGGGGCCAGGTCACCCACAATACAGGCAGCCCCCGTCAGGGCTCTAAACTCATGATTAAATATCATTTGCAAGAAGTAACTGGTAGGAATTGTGAATAGAAGCAGCTGCCGTCAGTGTGCTGTCAAATATTTGCACCTGTGCTCTTTGGGCCAGATCTTCAAATGGTGTAATTCTCCCTCACTCAGTTAAAATCAATGGAGCTACAACCAAGGATGCCAGCTGAGGATCTGGCCCTTCCTCTTTAATCCTTCTGGAGGCCATCTCTGTGGATTTTTTTCTGTGCCCTGCACGCCTCACCCATTGACTGCCTTTCATGCTCAGCACCTGCCTTCCCCACATAACTTCTAACCCAGGGGTAGGCAACCTATGGCACGTGTGCCGAAGGCGGCACGCGAGCTGATTTTCAGTGGCACTCACACTGCCCGGGTCCTGGCCACCTGTCCAGGAGGCTCCGCGTTTTAATTTAATTTTAAATGAAGCTTCTTAAACATTTTAAAAACCTTATTTACTTTACATACAACAATAGTTTAGATATATATTAAAGACTTGTAGAAAGAGACCTTCTAAAAATGTTAACGTATTACTGGCACGCGAAACCTTAAATTAGAGTGAATAAATGAAGACTCGGCACACCACTTCTGAAAGGTTGCCGACCCCTGTTCGAACCCTATAAGAAGTATATATGACATTTCTATAGAGAAGGATATTTCTGCATCCATGTGTCCCATAAAAAGCAGGTGTGGGGGGACTTAGAGTGGAGAACTTTGTTTTCCTTGGAGGTCAGTAGGAATCTGCAGGGCATCTGCCAGTGTAAAATGGAGAGAGTAGATGTATGGTGCGGGGCAGAATGTCCTTTGGCTATCGGCGCTTCAGAGATGGTGGGGTTGGCCCTTGTTAAAGGAAAGAAGGTGCTCCCTGCTAGACGACAGTGCCATGATAATCGTCCCTTTTCACCCTCTTCGCTGATGAAACTGAGTACAGGCTGCAATTGATTTCTTGGCTGGGGAATGATACTTTAAACTTTTCTCTTGTTAAAAAACAGCCCTACAAAACATTGTGGGTTTTTTTGGATGTGGAACATCTGATGTCCTTGGGATTCATGTGCTTGGCTCATGTGCAATAAAATTAATTACTGCTGCTTATACGTTATCCATTTTTTATAAAGATAGGATTACTTTTTAACTCTTTGTTGGGATGGTAGGCAGTTACTTCCACATATCCCCGTTGGGTTAAGTCAGCAGGTGTGTCCTGCAGTTTCTTAACTCTTTCAGTTGCTTACAGTGGCTGACCATATTGCTTCTGAAATGGAAAATTTGTTCCATGAAACAATGGCTGATGTATCTATACGGTTTCGCTGTGCAAATTCAGCTGTCAGTGCCCTTCTGCCTAGTATCTGTTTGCTGCCTGTGATGGGTATTGTCTATTGGCTGCACGCTGAACTGCAGTATATAAATCACTTCAGGACAGTTCTTCCTGCAGCTACTTCATCTGCAGTTTTTTTTAACTCTCTCACTGCAAAATATAATTGTACTTAGCAGTTAGTGATGCAGCTCTTCCTTGTATTGTTAAAGCCCATTACCTTCTGCCCAGCTGCTCCATACTCACTGTAGTACAGTCTTCTTTCCGGTATCTTTCTAAATAAATTGAAGGCTTCTTTTTTTTTTTTTTTTTTTAAAAAGGCAACTCAGTTTCCAAAAGCATGAGACTGCAGTCAGCAAATCTTGTATGAAAAGATGCTTCATCCAATTTCTGCTTGATGCATAGACTCTCCTGGGAAATGCTTTGGACTAAGTCACCGTACTGTCTGTTACTATTACTACCTCAGAGTATTGAGTTACTGGAATCAAATAGCGTAAGAGTATGGGAACTGGCCATGACACACATTGATAAACTGAAGTAGGTAGGGTGGTTAGTCAGACACTTTAATGTGTGCATGCTGGTCGGCTCCATGTGGATCATATTTGACCCTAGGCTATAATCATGTCTGTACGTGGAATTGTTGGCTTTCAAGGGATTCAGATGGACTTGTTAGGCCACTGTTATGGCCACAACTCTCCCCATGGTGCTGAAAACTGTGCTGGGAGAGCAGGGAGAGAGTTCCCGGTGTTTCACGCGAGGCCTGTTTGAGTCCAGCTCCCCAGTGGGAGAGACCTGGGAGGGCACAAACTCTTGGTTTTAAGAGTTGTGGTTGAATTCCTCACCCTGAAGCTAACTTGTATTGATTTTAGTACCTTGTGTGTTGGGGCTGTGTTTTATCTGTCTAAATACATATTGCCAATTAAATCTACTATGTGCAGGCAGATGCCCTCCCTAATGCCCAGACCACCTGTGAACCTCCTTGTCTGGGTGAAAACGTTGGCCCTCCAAACCCAGCCTCCTGGGCAAGTAGATCTTGTTAGTGCCAAGCAGGATCTGAGAAGGGATTGATCGTTTCTGGAGCAGAGGAGTTAGTGGCTCGGACAGAGGATGCTCTGCAAGAATGCCCAAGGAACAGTTCCCTTGGCGAGAACTTCAAGATATTTTGAGTTACTGGGAAAGCCAAACTTCAGGAAGGGGGGGGAGTTTATGATTCTATACACCATGTACATATTCTGTTTGGGGCAGAGTGGGAATGCTTAAAGGTCAGTCTGCCTCTTTTCTGTGGGGACGAGCGAGTTAAAATTCCAATGCTATTTTCATAATCCTAGTGCTTGCCTTCTGAATTAGGCTGCTTGAATTTAGTCAATTCCTGTGTAGCTAAAAAGATCACAATACTTGGATCATGGCTCTAGAGTGAGTGAGGTGTAAAACACCCCCCTGCCATGTTGTTAGGATACGTTAACTGATCGTGCTGGTGGCATTCTTATCGGTCTGTGTTGCATTTTAAAATAATACAACAGTAATAGCTTCACCTGCAGAAAGAACAACGAAATACCTCTGAACAGTTAGAATGTTTTAGGTGCTGACACTTCTAATACTCTGCTAAGTGCATCTTCATGAACTCCAATCATAGCAGAAGAGTGAAGAAGTGAAGTCTTCAAGCGGAGCAAAACACTCTTCTTGGCTCTTGTGAATGGCTTAATCTGACGCTCTTCAGTGGTACAAACTCTGAAGTTCATATCCAGTCTTGGGATTGTGCAGCCACCAACTCTTGCTGTGGCTGCTCTGACAATTTTTCCTAAGATACTTAATTACCTTTAGGGAAAACAAATCCATATGCACATAGAGACGTCCCGACCATTGTCATGTATTTATGTAGGAGGAAGGCGGTAGGAAGTAGAGCTCCCCATTCAGCGCACAAGGACTTTGTTCCTATTGTGCTCGGAGCGTGTCAAGGAGCAGGAGCCCCTCACCCTGCCGGGGAGCTGCCAAGCCCAGCAGTCGCCCGGAGCCATTGAGCTGTTGTGGTACCTACAGCGAGTGTGGCCCCAGTTGGGGGAAACGCCAATTCATCTCGCTGTCCCTGCTGCCTGTGGACCTTCAGCGAGAGTCTGTCCCAAGAAAGGTGGGTCGGGAACTCACCGGCTGCCTCTGGAGTCCCAGGATCCCCATGCCTAGGCAGCTTCCCCACTCCCGTCCAGCCACCTCCAGTACTGAGCACACCAGCCCCACCTAGCTCCAGAGGCGCTGCCTGGAGCCCCCAAGGAGGCAGTGTGGTGCAGGACACTAATCCCGGCTGGCGGTGCCAGTGCAAACACTGAGGCAATGCGCCTTGCTGCCTTGGGTAACAGCTCTTCAGGTGCAATAGCTGCGTGCTGCGGGGAGGGGCTGCTGCTTTGTTCTCCCAATCTCCGCCCGTGCTTGGGAGGCTGCCGCATGCGGCCATGGTGGCTGCATTTGAGAAACGCTGTCCTAAAGCACTGTACGGTCCTCACTTACTACTTTGCCTGCAGATCTGTTGCCCTTTATCGATGGATTGGTGGGCAGAGATCATTACAACTTGGCACTTCATTTGCCTGGGCTAATTACGCTTCCCATGTAAGCAAAACGGTAGTGCTGTCAAGGTCATGAAACTTGCACATTCCATGCCTACTCTGAAGAAGCTGCTGGATTCATTTGAGCTTTTTTAAGCAGTGTGTTTTTGTTTGTTTGCACTAACCCAAGGAAAAGCATTAGTTTTTGAAACCTGAAAATCCCGCATAACTCTATTAGAATATCAGGGTTGGAAGGGACCTCAGGAGGTCATCTAGTCAAACCCCCTGCTCAAAGCAGGACCAATCCCCAGACAGATTTTTGCCCCAGATCCCTAAATGGCCCCCTCAAGGATTGAACTCACAACCCTGGGTTTAGCAGGCCAATGCTCAAACCACTGAGCTATCCCTCCCTCCATAAATGGGAGGGATATTAACTCATGGCGTAACCAATAGGAGAGAACAATAGGAGTCTTAGCCAAACAATAAAAATAATATAACACACACCCTCCCTCCAGGACCTGGTGAAAGAGAGAAATAGATCTTTGCCTCCTGACATTAGGAACTGTAGTTGCTCTGATGCCCCGGTGTTATACAGCCAAAACTACACAGGATCTTTTAAGGGGGAAGACAAAGATGCCACATTTATTATAATAACAATTTGATCAATAACCAATAACTAATATCTTAATCCTTATACACACACATTATACCTATACACACACATACACACACACACATCACACACATACACATACACATTCACACACACACATCCATCAGATGTTCTGCAGCTGCTGCATAGTTACCAGTCCTGAACATAGCTTGATTTTGCAGCTTGGGTTCGTAGCTTGTGGCGGCTAACTGGCCAGGAAAGCCGGGCACAAGGAAGGGCTGGGTCTCTGTTGGATATGCACCGATGCCCTTCCATGTTGGAAGCAGAATGTTACCCTCCAAAGTCTTCCATCTCACCCAGCCTTTTTGTAGGCTGTAGTTTGGATTCAAAGTCTCTAGGTCTCGCTGTGTCACGCCGCCTCTGGGTTTGGTGCTTGATCACCCGTCAATTGCAGGCGTGACTGTCAGCCTGGGACCTGGCTTTGATCTTCCTTCTGTTGTTCCTTTTTAGGGTGGATGCTTCTTGCTTGAGTTAGGGCTGTTGTCCAGTTCTTCAGCCCTTGGTATTTGAACTTGATCTCATCAGGACGGGCTGGTGCTGGAGGTTGATTCTATCACCCATACATACCTCATTCACACATCTCAACTAGACTAATAAAATTACAGCATGGCTTGCAAAAATGGGGGCTTGCAGCACAAGCCTTCTACAAAATAGAGTAAGCATTTTAAAATGGGTTTTGAATTACAATATTGCACAGAAGTTACAATTTAGGCAAAATGGCAAGCGTAATGAAATGGTGAACAGAAGTTACAATGATACAGTGAATAACTAAAAACAATTTCATTCACATTGGTTCTACAGCATCACAGCCACTGTCCAAGGAACAAAGCCCAACCACTATTCTGCTTGCTTTCCACAATAGGCAACAGCCTCACAAAATTGGGCAGAAACTCTCAAAGGTTCCTCGGGAGGAAAATCTTGAATTGAAAACCACTCAATAAAGAAATAAATAAAAAGAGGGAGCAAAAGATTGATACAATCTGAACAGAGAAACCAGAGCAACCTGCAGAGGCGCTGCCAGGGCAAAGGTGCCTTCTGCTCAAGTCAGGGTGACTACACTGACAGCCAGCCCACTAAACCTCCCGCTTTTAGAGGAAATATATTATCGAACCGATTTTAATCCCGAGTTTGATCATCGGAACCGGGGACATTGGGAGCAAAACCAGCCCCTTGACCAGCGACTCGCTTCGCTGCGCACAATGCACTGTGGGTATGGAAATGAGAGTCCCCGGGCCCGTCTCAGGCGCTCAAAGGAGTCTTTTCTCAGGGCTGCCCCTGCTGGTTCCCCAGGTGGGCGGAGATTGGGATGCGGGGGAGGGGAGAAGCTGCTCTCCTGAGACAGTCCCGCTGACGGCAGGCGCATGGCGGACGGAGCCCGGCCGGGAAGCCAGAGGGCATTCGGCCCCCCGCCGCTGTGTTAGCAGGCTTAAAACCCGGAGCAAACCCACACGCCTGGCAAAGTAACAGGAGCCGGGATCTTGAACAAACGTAAACATTTCATTAAGATGATGTTAAAAAAAGAAAAAAGTGTACGGTACAGAGTTTAGGCGTACGTAGAAGTTTCTGGCGATCAGGGAATAACGTACCGATTATCGAGGGGGGGCGAAGCTCGGTTTAAGATCGGGTGGCGTAAGGAATGGAATACATAATCTGCAATAGCCCCGATTGGGGGTAAAAGGTTAACGGGTCAACGTACAGACACCGAGATAGGAGGGTATGTTGTTCATACGATGGCTATGTTCAGGTGTGGAGTATAACGAGTGGATACGATGATGAGGATGGATTGACCCTCCCTCCTTTGGTGAGATTTAACGTTCAGTGAGCTTATGGTTCCGGTTCATATGGTCCAACGGAAAAAGTCTCTCGGTCATTGAGATTCTATCTGCCAGCCGGGGTGCGACCCGGCATTGTACCTGCTGCTTGGTCTGCCTCTGCTACAAAGTAGCTCACCTCAGATCTTCGAGGTTCGCTGAGCTGCAGCTCACCTGATACACGGGAACAGCTTTAAACAGCGCCGTCTCTGCCTGTGCACTCACCCTCACTTGGCAGGTAACAAAAGGCATCAAGTGGCCTTCCAGTTTCTGGAGTGGATGACAACACCTGACTTTCTGCAATGACAAGAAACTGACGTGAGACAAGGCAGAGGAGGTAATTCTTGTATTGGACCAGCTTCTGGTGGGGAGAGAGAGAGAGAAGCAAAATGCAAGCTTCTCTCTTTCCCCAGCAGTAGTTGGTCCACAATACCTGGGACTGGACCCGGCTACAACTATAGGGCATGCCATAGGCGCCGACTTCCACTGTTCCCGGTGGGTGCTCGATCCCCGACCCCCCACCCCCACCCTCGCCCCACCCCCATTCCACCCCTTCCGCCAAGTCCCCGCCCCTGCCCCGCCTCTTCTCCACCTCCTCCCCCGAGCGTGCAGCATCCCCGCTCCTCCCCCTCCCTCCTGGAAAGTCCTACCTGCTGGGAGGTAGGCGGAGGAGCGGTGACGTGGCGCGCTCAGGGGAGGAGGCAGAGGAGGAGGAGGTGGGGTGCGGTTGGGAGCTTGGCTGCTGGTGGGTGCAGAGCCCCGGAGCACCCACAGAGTTGATATACATGGGAGCTCAAATATTACCAACCCCCCCCCCCCAAAAAAAAACCAACCCAACCATAAAAAACCAACAACCAACCATCTCCCCAACAGCCTGGAAAGCCTTCATCCCTCATACTGTTGAAAAGACTCACAGCGGAAAAAGGAATCCCAGCTCCTTAAACAATCCTCTAGCAAGACAATGAACCTCACGTATCAATAGACTCACAAAACATTAGACCCTGAGAAAGTATAACAATATTTTATCCTAAAGAAGCCAAGGCTTCAAATTATTTTCAACAACTTGAACAAATCTGCTCTAAAGAGACATCATCACAGTAAAACTCTTTCTGCTTTTTTAACCAGAAGATTCTCCCTAAAAGGAGAAGCACCGGTCCTGGAAGCACTGCAATACCAGGTCAATGCATGGGGCGGACAGAGCAAGCTCCTATTCCATCCCCCTGTTTCAAAAATCAATTTAATATACAGTCCTCAAATAAAGGACATATCAGATATTAAACTGATAAGAACAGATACTACACTTGATCTTAGCTCACATAGAGCCGAGAAGCGATGCAGATACTCTGCGGCGCACGCACACCCCTGCCCCCCACCGCTTTCTACCTCACCATGACGAGCTCTCAGACACGCAACGAACACCGTAACTGGGTAACTCTAAGTGAGGCTCACTTCCCCAAAATGACTCCAGTGGAAGAATTCAAAGCAAGAACCTTTAACACACAATTCTGTTCGAAGACAGTTCCCTGTACACTCCTAGTTTGCACAAACCCACCCACTGACCTGTGACTAGCAATCTCTCACTGTTAACTCTTACAGCAAAACAGGGCCAAGAAAGCCTGTGCAAGCGCTATACCGCAGCCCCAATGCTCTTTTCTGCTCCTTCCCACAGAACTACCTCAAACAATGGCATCAAATCAATTCCTTGCCATTGTAGGGCCTCGGGCATTGGTGCACCCCAGTCCCTCTGAGGTGATCGGCTGGTTCCTTCTGGCCTTAAACGCTATGAATGTGACTCAAAGGGGGGGGGCCACAAGCTTCCTCCTCTTCTGCTCCTATGAACTATCCCTCGTCTGGGCAAAACATTTACAGAGACTGTTTCCTAAGTTAAAACGGTGGCATTTTCCCAACGGGAAAGGGATGGAAAATTTCTCTTCTGTGGAGAGACGAGGGAAAGAATGATGTGCTGTATCGTATCCCTCCTTAAAGCCCTGAGAAAAGACTCCTTTGAGCACCGGTTCTCAACCAGGCATCTGCCAAAAGAAACCTAGGCTTGACTCACCTCCACAGGCCACCAAGCCTGCCTGCCTGGTTTGCAGGTGGGGGGGAGGGGGGGGGAGGAAGAAGGTTGGGCACAACAACAAAAATTGCAGTATCACTGCAGAAGAGGGAGCTCTCCCCCTGCCATCAGTACGGGCTGCATTGTTATACCAATAAAAACCAGCAGGATCTTAAGAGGGATAAGGCAAAGATGCCACATTTATTATAATAACAATTTGATCAATGACCAATAACTAATATCTTAATCCTTATACACACACACACCCCCCCACACACACCCCCATCAGATGTTCTGCAGCTGCTGCATAGTTACCAGTCCTGAACATAGCTTGATTTTGCAGCTTGGGTTCGTAGCTTGTGGCGGCTAACTGGCCAGGAAAGCCGGGCACAAGGAAGGGCTGGGTCTCTGTTGGGCATGCACCGATGCCCTTCCATGTTGGAAGCAGAATGTTACCCTTCAAAGTCTTCCATCTCACCCAGCCTTTTTGTAGGCTGTAGTTTGGATTCAAAGTCTCTAGGTCTCGCTGTGTCACGCCGCCTCTGGGTTTGGTGCTTGATCACCCGTCAATTGCAGGCGTGACTGTCAGCCTGGGATCTGGCTTTGATTTTCCTTCTGTTGTTCCTTCTTGCTTGAGTTAGGGCTGTTGTCCAGTTCTTCAGCCCTTGGTATTTGAACTTGATCTCATCAGGACAGGCTGGGGCTGGAGGTTGATTCCATCATCCATCCATACCTCATTCACACATCTCAACTAGACTAATAAAATTACAGCATGGCTTGCAAAAATGGGGGCTTGCAGCACAAGCCTTCTACAAAATAGAGTAAGCATTTTAAAATGGGTTTTGAATTACAATATTGCACAGAAGTTACAATTTAGGCAAAATGGCAAGCGTAATGAAATGGTGAACAGAAGTTACAATGATACAGTGAATAACTAAAAACAATTTCATTCACATTGGTTCTACACCGGTGATGAGCTCGCTATAAGAACTTGTATATGAAGAACCATTTCTGGAATACTTGCCACTCTGAACCTAGGCCTATTAGACTAGGCCCTTCCCCTCCCAGCTGCCGGTAGTTACTGTTGAACAGCACCCAGCATGCCTGGCGAGGGTTGGAGCACTTTTATGTTTAATACTTCTAGGTCAATGTATTGTGACTTCTCCCCATATTCCTGCTCAGTTTAGAACAATCCTCGAGGTTCAGTTGTTACTACTGATTGGCACAATGAGCTGTAATGACATGGAGAGGCAGAAACCAGTCAGGTTGTGGAACTGCAGTAACAATGTTATAATCAAGGTTGTTAATAACTTTAAGCTTAATTTGACACACATCTGCTCCAACTTGCCCATTTGCAGCTCCTTCAGGAAAACCATGTTTTAAGGGGGAGAATCTGGCATATATTGAATAAAGAGCTTGAGATCAGGAGAGCTGTCTACAGTTTTCCCACCAAAGGTTTTTCAACAAAAAATGGCATATTTTTTTCTGAGCAAAATTTTAATGGGAAAAATTATTTAATTGAAAATGTTTAGGGTTTTTGGTGTGTGTGAAATGGAAAAAAGAGGTTTTAAAACCCCAAAACTTCTTTGGGTTTTTCATCAAAATTCAAACTTTCATGGGAAATATTGAAAACGTTATAGAGTTTTTCAAATTCTCCATGGAAAACAACTGATAGTAATTTCTGAACAGTTCTAGAGATCTGTTTTAAATGGAACTGATTTCCACTTTCACTGTTCGATGCCATCTCAAATAGCTCATTCTGTTAACTTCCCATGTCTATTCATTTGTCTCTGGGATGGGAAGGTTCCTCAGGATTAAAGTCTCCTGGAAGTCAGACTTGCAGTTTTTAACCTGCATATTGCTGCAGAAAAGTAAAACTGAATCAAACCCTCCACAATGCCATAGTGAGAACCTGCCTCTAGGCTTCCTTTAGGGGCTTCCCCTGCAGTCAAACATCAGTTTTGGCCTGTCAGAGTTTCTCTCCCAATTAGCTGCCTCACTGCACCTGCCGGAGATGATCAGCTGGAATTCTTAACCCTGCATGTTCCCAGCAGCCCAGGTACTTCTTGCCTTCCTGTGGGATATGGCAGTGGCTGTCAAAGGCTGAAATAAAATGCAATCAGGGGTTTTAGTTCCTCTGGTCAAACGTCTGGGTTTTTTTTTTGTCCTGCCCCTTTCCCTCCAAGACGCTCTGTAGCAGCTGTGGTGTTTCAAACACAAACTCTATTTCTGTAGCGGAAACAGAGCTCCTGTCAGACCTCACTTCTAATGCAGTGGGTGAAATCCTGGCCCCATTGAAGTCAATGGGACGTTTTGCCATTGACTTGAGTGAGGCCAGGATACCCATGTGTCTTGGGACCTGGGTCCTCCAGATTCTCTTACACCCCCCCACACCCGTCAGCTCTAAGAACAGAGGCTGGTGGGTTGCTATGGGGAAAGCGTTGGGTTCCATTAGTGCTACGTGTAGCAGTGATTCCCCAGTCAGGGACTAGGTCTGTACACTGGTATGTCTACAGTGCAGTCGGGAGGTGCGTTTGCAGCTCGTCTATGCATACCTGAGCTAGCTTTGGTCTAGCACAGGGGTGGGCAAACTTTTTGGCCTGAGGGCCACATCGGGGTTCTGAAACTGTATGGAGGGCCGGGTAGGGAAGGCTGTGCCTCCCCAAACAGCCTGGCCCCTGCCCCCTATCCGCCCCCTCCCACTTCCCGCCCCCTGACTGCCCCCCTCAGAACTCCCAACCCATCCAAGCCCCCCCGCTCCTTGTCCCCTGACCGCCCCCCCCCGGGATGTCCCCCCGGGACCCGCGCTGCCCGGCCGGAGCAAGCCAGGCCGCCACGCTGCCCAGCAGGAGCTCACCGCCCAGAGCGCTGGCGGCACAGTGATCTGAGGCTGCAAGGGAGGGGGGACAGCAGGGGAGGGGCTGGGGGGCTCAAGGGCCGGGCAGGATGTTCCCGCCGGCCGGATGTGGCCTGCGGGCTGTAGTTTGCCCACCTGTGGTCTAGAAGGTGCATGGACAATAGCAGTGAAGTGGCGGCAGCACAGGCTAGCCCCCCGCGTACCCACCCAGGGTTGTGGGCAGGCTTGTACTCGAGCGGCCAACCTGTGTCGCTCCCCGTGCTGCCGTGGCTTCACGGCTATTTTTAGCAAGCTTGTTCTAAGTAGCTCACATACGTGTAGTGTAATCGCACCTCCTTACTGCAGTGTAGACACCGCTGCTATATCCTGTCCCCAGGAGACTAGGGCCTCTGAGCCGTATTTGGGGGCAAGGTTTGTTTTGGAGTGATTCGCTTTCTAAATCTGTAGTACGTCCCTGCGTCCTGTCCCCACGCACAGTCCGTGGCTGGAATTAGGGAGTTTAGAATCCCACAAAGAGCTACTGGGGCCAACAGAACACCTTGTCCTCTGCAGTTTTCAAGCTTTGCAGGTTTTCTAGCCCCATTAACTGCACCTGCAGAGGAAATCGGCTCTGCAGGAGTGGGGCGAGAGATGTCTGTGCCGTAGCTCCTGCAGAGCTCATGAGCCCCGTAGCTGAGAGTTAGCATTAAAGTAGCTGCTATGGAAAGAGATTTTTCTCATTGCACCTCTGTGAAACAGTCTGACTTTAAGCACCCAAATATTGTATCTAAATGGGGAAGCACAAAGTCATCAATGCTGTAGGATAGCATTTTCTCTCGTCCTATGACCTGCCCCCTTGCAGCACTTCTGTAACGGGCAAGGCTCATTTAATTCCTCCTTAGTTTTTCAGCTGTGAAGTGTCTTTAATTAGCCTCCACTCAGTAGGGTGGCTGTTAAATGTTCAGGATGAGATGTTACTGGATTTAAAAAAATTGCAGCCGTGGCTCACTTGCTAGGTGGAACTGTTACGGTGATTAGCATTTGTGCAATGATGAAATCCTTGCAAGTATTTAAATATATTTTATGAAAAGCGCATTTCTCAACCAGAGGGTTCAGATATTTTCCCCTTCCCTAAAGCAGTATGATCAGATCTTTAATACAAAACACTTCAGAGCTTCAGTTTTTTATTTTACATTTTGCTGTTCCAGTTCTGCTCTGGGGAAGAGACCACTTTCCAGCTGTGGACAAGTTCCATCATCAAATGCTGCAGGAAAAATGACTTATTCTACTCCCAGCTTGGGAAGATTAAATCCTCAAACGGCTGTACGTTAAAAGTTGTTCCATTAAACAGCAGCTGCTCTAAGAAGTTGAATGTTTAATAAACACACTTCTAGCTATGAAGGGTTTCTGGCAGGTTATAGGCCAGAACATTCCAACCTCCTCTGAAATCTAGCTTTGCTGCTGCTCTGATCCCTGGATATTTCAAATATATTCTTCAGAACTCTTTGTCTCAAAAAGCAGTAAGATGTCACCAGCACAAGGAAATGCCCACTGGCTTTGCCATACAAAAAGCTAGCTAACGCATTTATCGCACCTCTGAAATCTTGACCAGGGAGTCCGTAGTTACAGACCTTGAACGAGTACCCTGGTTTATGCGATGCCTATGAAAAAGTTAATTGCCTCTCAGCAGTTGCTGGGTAACAACTTGAAGGCAGTCCCCGCTTCTAGCCATGGCAGTTTATTCTAACATCATGCTTCTGTCCTGTGTTTCACTGCTGTAGCGTGTAGTCACTTCATGCTCTGGGAGAGCTGTGTAGCTCTAGCAAAATTGGTATGGGGTCCTTTTCCCAGTGATTGCGCCTCTATGTGAATGTTTTCCCTAGAATATCCAATCTTTCCAAATTCAGTGGTTTTCGGCTTGCTTATGGAACTGAATTTTGTGCTTTGTAAGGAGAAATTTCTCTCTCTAATCTGCTAAAATGGGATGACTTCCTAAGAGACCTGCTCCAGATCAACTCCAAGTTGTTGGGATCACTGGGTGAACGTCTCCGGCCTGTGTTCTGCAGGATGTCAGACTAGTTGATCATAACGGTCCTGTCCGGTTTTAAAAGGCTGCTCCTGTAGAAGACAATGAAAACACTCCTTTTGGAGTCTGAGGGGTGGTGGTTTGGCTCAATTAAGTTTCTGGCCTGCTGATTTTGTGTTCTTCTATCTATATGTGATGGGGGGGGGGGCTACCCCACACAGGTGAACAATGGGTTAGCAAGAGTCTGAGCTCAGTTAGCCCACTCTGCTGCCCCTGGAGGGTGTCAGATTTGTTATTGGGAGTAGCTGGGCCCTCAAAAAGAAGGAAAGGGGAGTTGCAAGAGGGAACTCAGGATAGAGAAACAAGGACAGAGGAGGCAGGGAATTCCCATTTTCTGGGGAGGTGGGGGGCGGCTGGGGAAGGCAGAGTAAAGGAATGGAATTAATCCCTGTGGTGGGCCCTGGAAGTGGGTTGAGTCACAGAGAGGTGGCCCTGAGGGGTCGGCGTTCCAGCGGAGAGAGGAGGAGCTAGGAGGACTTCAGGAGAAGACAGAGGCCTGGGAACCAGAGGAGAGGCTGCGTTTAGCACAGGCTGCAGGGGGCTTGATGGTAGGAAGTGGCCCAGGGACGTGTCTGAAGGCGTCGGCCTCGTTGCTGAATGCGAGGTTGCTGGGCCAGAACCCAGAGCCAGAGGGTGGGTCTGGGTTCCCCTGCCTCCTTGAGGAAGGTGTGTACAAGCCCATCATAAGGATGTTGAGTCCAGGCTTGGGCTGCAGACTCAGTCTCAAGGATGGGCTGAGGAATAGCCCGAGAAGGATCTTTTGAGTTGGGACGTTTTGGGGCTCTGAGTTGTATTGTTACCCTGGAAGGGGATGGAACTAAATTGTGACCTGGATGGAGGGCTGGGTCACGAGAGAGGCAGCCCACTGTGGGCCTGGAGCAGCTGTCAGCAGGGGCACTCGAGAGGAGAGAACGTGCCCCAAACCCAGCCATGAGGGGGCGCTCCAGTGGTGAGTCTCTTCTTCGCACTATGTTTTTTCCCACTTCTCCAAGCTTTTTCTGATATGAGTCTCTCTAAGGCTACGTCAAGGCTACCCGCCCGGATCGGCGGGTAGCAATCGAAGTATCGGGGATCGATCTATCGCGTCTTATCTGGACGCGATAGATCGATCCCCGAACACGCTCCCATCGACTCCGGAACTCCAGCAGGGCGAGCGGAGGTAGCGGAGTCGACGGGGGAGCCGCGGACATCGATCCCGCACTGCGAGGACGCGAGGTAAGCGCGGGTAATTTGAAATAAGATACTTCGACTTCAGCTACGCTATTCCTGTAGCTGAAGTCGCGTATCTTATTTCGATGGCTCCCCCTAGTGTGGACCAGGCCTTAGTATGAGAGGAAGGGGAGGAAAAGGGGGTAAGCTCCCTTTACAGCTGAGTGGTTTAACGTTACAACCAGATCCCGTTGACACATGGATGTGAACATGCTGATTAAAGGTAGGTTTAAAAACAGACTTGGGGAGTGTTTTTTGTTTTTTTTTTTCTTCCCCCTTCCCCTTGGAGTGAAGTCACTTTAATATGGCTTGATTTAGCTGCTGGTAAAGTGACGCTATCCGCAAGCATCCTTGGTCAGGGTCCTCTGCTGCAGGCTGCGTTAGTGGCGATTTGGCTCTTCTGACTTGCGAGCAAACAACTTTTCCCCTTTTAAAGGAGTCCCATACTGGAGTTCTTAGAGTGAGGGAAAATTGATTTCTCTACCTTTAATATTGGCTAAATGAGACCCCAAAGACTCCATTAGACTGTCTTAAGAATTAGTAGAGCCATCGCAAAGAACAGACTAAACTTGCATTCTAGCCATTCTGTAGCTTTTCCATGCAAGTTTTAACTTGTGCTCCGGTTGTGGAGGAAAAGGCTAGTAACAAATAGTGATGATATGGAGGAGGCTGACGTTTTTAGATCCCTGCCTAATTAACTCCCTTTTTAGTGGGAAGTTTTACAGCTTTAATTCTTGTAAAGGGATATTCCACAAAAATCTCTCCTTTAAAATATTCCTTTCAGATGGCCTATTTAAAAACATCAATAAAAACTTGTTAGCTTTCAGATCAGCTTGAGATGTTACCCATGGCTTAATCGTATTACATAACAATCTCTAATCTTCAGTATGCATGTACCAATAAATATCTGTAACCAGGGCAACACTAAGATGGTGGGTGTATAATAGATTGAACTGTCTTTGCTACCCAAAGTTTGAGCTGGGGAGAAAGGTGAAGAATTAAATAATAATTAAACCACAATATTATGGTGGCCTGCAAGATAAAGTTATTGCATCCCCTAGTATGTAACTCTTGGTAATGTAGATAATAGACCAGTGCAGAATCAAAGCCATCCCTCAGTTAACCACAGTAATGGGTGTTGCCTGAGAACCTATTTGGATCTGCCATATGATCGTTTTTCCACTGGGATTGCTTGGGGAGTCTCCAGTTTTATATATTAGCTGAAGGTGGGTCCCGGGAAAGTGTCCTTAGCACTGTATGCAGACTTCGATACAGCCAAACTACTTTGTCACAAGGTCCTCAAGTCCAAGTCAATCAAACTGATCACTGCAAATCAGTCTGAATTCATGGGTTTTCCACCCAAGTGTGTGTGGGGCTTTTTTGTTTGTTTCAAACACTACCCCTGATTGTCCCACTTGACGTACGAGCAGGTCTGCCCATAGGATCGAGTACTTTGTAGACGGGCTTTTGAGAGGTATGTAGGAGTACATCACTGTGACGCTGCCAGACTAGGTGCCAGCTCATGCCAAGCCTATCTGGCTCACCTGCGTGTTAGTCTTGTTAAAATAGGTGTTAGAATGATCAAAATGTGTTTAGACTTTATTGAATGCTTGTAAATTGCAGCATGCCTTAATCTCACTTGTAACGTCTGTATTCCATGTTGTAAGGTAGTATCTAAGCACTTGTCTTATAAACGTTTGTAACTGGGGCTATGTCTACACGACCGCGGTACGTCGACCTATGCTACGCAACTCCAGCTATGTGAATAACGTCGCTGGAGTCGACGCACCTCAGGTTGAGTTACCGCGGGGGAATCGACGGGAGAAAATCTCCCGTCAACTCACCTTACTCTTCTCGTCAGGGGTAGAGTGCAGGGGTCGACTGGAGAGCGATCTGCAGTCGATTTGGCGGGTCTTCACTAGACCTGCTAAATCAACCGCCGGTGGATCAATCTCAGAGCATCGATTCCGGCTGTAGCATAGACCTGCCCTGTGCAAATCACCAGCCAGGAGAGAGCTGTTAACTAGTGTAAAGTGCTGGCCAGCAAGGAAGGCCCATTGACCGTGCACAAACTAGAGGGGAATGTTAGAGGACAAAAGACTTTATTGTTTACTGCCCTTCCCCCCCCTTCCCCCCCATGAAGATGAGTCTTGCAAGTGAATTCCTCCCATCAGCTGAGTTTGCAGATCAAAGCAGAAGATGAGGATGGGGGGGAACTGTATCTTTATGCTGCTTGGACTCTGGGGGACAAGGTTTTTCTAGGCATAAGCAAGAGATCCCCAGTGCCTAGCCCGGGTTAGCCCTAAAGGTCGTGTAGAGCTTGCTTATCGTAGAAGCTTCTATTACTTTTTGAAATGCAAGATTGTAACTTACTTGTGTGTATATGCGTTTACCTGCTTTAACCTCGTAAATAACACTTATATCCTTTTTCACCTTCACCCGTTTAAAGAGGATACACTCAAAGGCCAATCACAGCATGTGTGTATGGGGCAAAGGAAATGGCGGTTCTTAAACAGATGTCCAGGATCTCTCCCTCAAGCCTTCTTTACGGAAACTGATCTAGCCGCATGTGCAAAAGCTAAGAAATACCATTAATAAGGCCTCATTCCCATCTGCTCCCCAATTTCCCCCAAAGGGGACTAGTTTAACATATCTATCTACTTGTGGTTCCTCTTTAATCCTTTAGTCCCCAGCTCTGTCTTCCCAGGTGGGAGGAGACAGGATGGGGAGTTCCTGACCAGCCACAGGGAAAGGCCCTTTAAAACAGGTAATTCCACCAATGTTCCAAGTTAGTTGCGTAGGCAAAAGTTTCAAGCTCGTGCATGTTTGGTATCCATCCACTAGGATGGGACTCTTTTTACTGGTGTAGTGCCAGCACATTTGGAAATGAGTGGTACTTAAGGGCCTTCGGGGCATGAATGATTTCAGCATGGCAGGCCTCATTACATTAAAGAGCAACGGGAAGATTAAAAATTAAACTTGGTAATGAAGGCCATTTCTGCAGAGTGATTATACAACCCTCCTGGAATGCGCTGCCTAAGAACTAACCCATTGCGTCTAACAGGGACTTAAGATTAAGTTATGTTACAGCATCTCTCTGAGGAGCTATATTTATAGACACAAAGCAACTTGGCAACATTTGATTTTAATTTTGTTGCAATTTTGATGGATATTCCTGATATTTATTTGTAAGCATTTTTTTCTATTTTTATAGACTTTAAATTTTCACCGTTGTGGGAAGTTATGGGGGAGGGGTCAGACAATCCTTACTGAATGACAGTAGACACTGAGATTCAAAAAGTTAGATTTATAACTGTTAAAACACACATTGGGTATTTTGACATGTGGTATTGACAACAGAAATATCCTTAAATCAAAATCTAATAAGCTCTCAAGCAGCAGTTTTCTTACTTTGCCTATCTGTAAATTTTGTTGATTGACATTTACTGTTAAAAAATCTAATCCGTGTGTGTGTGTACAAAAAAGAGTGCATATGTTGTCCTTGTGAGCAAAAATCAACAATATTTAAAAAAATGGAGTTCCAGTAGGGTCATGTCTAACTCCCCTCTAAAACCCTCTTCCTGCGTCACAATCCAGTTCTAGTTTTGGATGGCGTCACTTTTACTACTTGTATTGCAGTAGCAGCTGGAGGCTCTGACTGAAATTGGGGCCCCCTCATACTGGGTGCTCTACAGACCCCTACTAAGAAACCGTTTCGGCTCTGAAGAGCGCACAGCACCGCACAGCTAGACAGAGGGCTTGGAAGAAGGAAAATACGATTCCCATTTTACAAATGAGAGCTGGGGCACAGAGAGATGCACTGACTTGCCCAAGATCCAGCAGTAACTATGGCGGAGCTGTAACTTGAGATCTTCCGAGTCCCCAGTGCTTTAATTACAAGATCAGCGTTCCTAATGGTATAACTAAATTAATTTTGTGTGGTTTACTGCACACACCCAGTCCTCCTCAAAATAACCTCTCCACAATCCCTGTCATGTCTGGGGAGAGAGAAACTTATTTTATTTGTAACTTAAGATACTATTAAATCTGGCTAGATTCAGAAATCTGATCAGAATACATGTGCCCTATACCGAATAGGTACCACGCTCTTCTCTTGCTAACGTTCCTTACCGCCGTATGAGAGTACATGTGGGTTGTCTGGCAGCAGTAGGACTTCATTTGCCGGCTTTGGGATATGTTTGGTTTCTCGTACGAGCATCTTGTCCCCTCGAAGCTTGTGCGCCATGGGGTGTGGAATTCTGCTGAAGGCGCCTGCTTGTCACCGGTGTTATGGTCAGAGTGAAACACGAACGCTCTGTTTAAAAAGTAAGAGGAAAAGGTCATGTGAGTAACCAGGGATATGCCTAGTATCAGAGGGGGAGCCGTGTTAGTCTGGATCTGTAAAAAGCGACAGAGTCCTGTGGCAATTTACAGACTAACAGACTATGTCTGAGTCTTTAGCCAGGGCATTTGAAGTCAACTCTAATCTGGTAAGGTCTGAAGAGGGGCTAACAGGCTGGGGGTTATCTTGCCTCTGACTCAGACTGGAAGTTCTGTAGAGTCGTTAGGAACAGCATTGTTGGCCCCGGGGGAATTGGCAAAGAATTGGACATTAAATTGAGGGGTGAAGTGGAAGAGAGTGAGAAGTGCCCTGGCTTACCTGGTGGTGCTTCCGTGAGATGCCTGAGCCTGCAGACATCCCCCACCTTGCGAGACTTGAGCACTCTTGGTGAGGTGGCCCAGCACACAGATGCTACAGGAAGTGGTGCTGGCGATTCGGGAGGTGGCATCTTTTCCTCTGAGTTGGTGTTGAACCAGCCCCTCAGCATCTTGTAAGTACTATCTTCGATGTTGTACACAAACCCCTTTGCATTAGTGGAATCCCTGGGCTCTCCTCACCAGAGCGGAGATGTCTCAGATGTTCTGCTGACGTTGCTTTCTGGGCTCCTAAAACCCCTGTACTTGCAGACAGATGAGAGATCCTTCCCTTCAGATAAGATTTGTGAAAGCCATTCAGAAAGGTCCCTATCAGAGGGAAATGAGCTTGCAGGATAGTCACCCTCGTCTCTAGAGGAAAAGTATCTACCTACTACCTCCAAACTCACCACCTTGCCTGTGGCTTACTGGCCTGCCTGTTGATTGTCTGCATATAGGCAAAGGAATGGTGAGGCCTTGCTGACTGTTGTATAGTGTATAAACAGGATAACTCCCAGCAGACGAGTGTTTGATTCTGGCTCCCCTGTTAGAACTGCAGCTGTAACTGTAAGGGCCCTAGTTAATGTCTCCACCGCAGAAACGCGTGTGATGCATACGTGGAAAAACTGGTCACCAGGCAGTGAGGATCCTGTTTGCTGCACAGTGGGCAGATGCCTCAGATTGAGTTTCTGTCAGGCTGCCTCTCTCCAGCAGGCTGACGCTCCTTGGCAGAGGAGGAGGGTCGAGCGTATGAAGGTGACAGGAAGTTACCCCAGCTATTCAGGGGGTGCCATTTAAAATCTGCAGAGTAGCATTGACCTTTGCGACCTGTGCTGCTTATGCTGGGAATGGGAGATACATCCCACTATGTTGTGGTTCGAGGAGCTAGCTCTCTGTAGGTGTCAATTCAGCACTCTTCATCAGCACTAAACGGAAGTGTTTGGGGTTTTTTTTTTCTTTGTATTTTTTTTCCCTCTCCGAAGAAACTAAATCCCTCAAGTATCTATCTAGGGAATCATAAAGCACATTTAGAAGTGGGTTGTTTTTAGTGCAATATTTTATTTTTTGCACACTCTCAACGAAGCACTTGTGGTGATAAAAGGGAAATACAGACTTGAGAGCTTTTGCAACAGTAAACTGCTGAAAATCCTGCTGCAAAAGGCTCCATTGTTTAATGAGCATGGAGGATGTTCCATGCAGGGGAAGAGAAATTCCCCTTCTCCCCAGCCCAGCCAGGACTAGCAGCTGAGCCTGGCACAGGGTAGAAGCCACTGGCTGGGGCTTCCCCCAGCCATGCCCCCCTGCAGTGATTTACCTCTTTGCTGGATGCTCTGGGCGTCTGAAACGATGTGCCCGCACTGGTGGAGAGGGGTGCATGACGTTCTTGTGGCTTCTCTATGCTTCCCCGTCAGAAAGTAATTTTTCAGCAGGGAAGCAAAGAAATCTGCAGGGGACATGAATTCTGTTTGCATGCAGTGATGCAGAATTTCCCCCAGGAGTAAGTGACTGAGCAATGTTGGTGTACAGACCCCTGATTCAGGAAAGCACTTATGCACATGCTGAACTCTAAGCATGTACTTTTGGCCCACTGATGTCAATAGGCCTCATTAAAGCTAAGCATGTGCTTTCCGGAATCAGGGCGCATTGGGCTAAATGCAGGTGTATCGCACGGAACCTTGTCTCCTCTTCGTATCGCTCAGGAGAACGCGGGACTCGAGTTGCTCTGCAGCAGCCTTTTGGAGGTTTGCTGCGCACGAGGGCTCCGTTCCAATTAAGCTGTTACTGCATGTTCAGGTCCTGTCCCAATTAGGTTTTATTTGCTTCCCTGGGCCCTAATGTATTACAGCTGCATGGCCATTATATGGAAAGCGGGCAGCTTAATTGAGAAGGCTGGTGGCCCAGCATTTCAGATAACCCCTGTGGAGCGCATGTCAACAGAATCAACGGCTACAATAAGTTGTTTATGCCCTTTAATAGAACAGGCTGGGTTTGTCACTAGTGAAAACACCTGTGTTGCTACAGTTGTTAAACAAGGAGCCATTCTTAGTTAGTCTTGTTTAATACTATATTAAAACAGTTGCACAAATAGCCCTAGAAAGTGAGCTGCCTAAAATGACCCTTCTCTTTTCGGTTATTAGCCACTTTATTTTTGCATCTTTGGGAATGTGGCTGGCCATTCCCTGCTGAGCTGGAGAGAATAAATCCATGTACTGCTCTGCTGGGAGACAGTGCAGAATGTACATCAAATCCATGCTTAGTGTAGGGATTCTCTGCAAAGCACGCACGGCTGTCTTAATCCGCTAGTCGGAGGTGCTGTAATTGGGGTGCTCTGAAGCATGGCGGTTGCAGTAGCAGTACTGGGTCGATGAAGGGGCTGCTGACGTGTTTTACCTACATACAACTGTTTGTTTTGGTTTTTTTTTTTTTTTTAAAGGCAAACTCAACTCTGACTTGGAATCTCTTGAGTTCTGCACGCGCTTGCCCTACGTAATCACTTCTTCCCGGTGCTGTTACCTTCATACTCCTCCTGTTCTTTGGCGCACTTGTTGCAACTTGGCCTAACCTAGGTTGTAAATTCCTTGGGACAGGAATCCTGTCACTCTGCTTTGCACCTACCCCAGAAAGGCTCTGATCCTGGTTGAGAAGTCCGAGGTGCCCATGCAATATTGATAAAGAAGTATCCCATGATTTCCATCAGACCTGGCTTCCCTGGCAGTTTCATGGACACTGAAAGGACATGACTGTCACTTTTCCCTTTCATGTGAAGGTTGAGGGTGTGGGTGGGGTGGGGGAGAGAAATCAAGAGCCGCTGTCCATTATATATTTAATTTGGGGGTAAACCATCTCTAACTGCTATGGAGATGATTCTAGCACGTTCCCATGGAGATCCTTGTGTGGGGAAGGTACATCTTCGCACACTTGTATGACTGACTGAGCACTACGTTGAGCATCCTGTGCCCTCTCCTCCCTCCCCTCCTGGGATGGGGAGCATAATACCTGCAGCCAAGAGACTGACCCAGAATCCTGCCTTCTGAGTGTGGCAAATGTGCGAGAGTGCGGGAGTGCGAGAGGGCGGTTTCCTGACACTGTGGCGCTTGCTCAGAGCAATGGCCCTGTTTCCACATGGTCCTCCTGTCCATGGGTTGTCTTGGACCCTTTCCCTTCTCTCCCTCTGCCCGTCTCCAGATACCATCCAGTGTATTACAGACTCCCCTCACCTGCCCCATGTATCCTTGCCGTGATGCCTTAATAAGGAAACTAATGGCATTACAAATATTGCTCGTTTTTTTGCTGATGTTTCAATGTGTGATGCTGGATTAGCTGGCTGACCTGTTCAGTACAGTATTGCTAATACATGGCATAAATCTGAGGAACATGCATTAAATGTGAATCCATATGGACGTTGCCAGCAAACGCATCAACCTCCTTATTTTGTGTCTCTCTGCATGTGGGCTGGTTATGACTTCTGTGCAGTACACTGTTAATTTTCTATGCTGCCTTCACTCCTCTCATCAGTACAAGGTTAACCTGACTATCCATCGTCACTTTTGCTTTGTTTCCCAGTGTGTCTCAGCCTTGGTTGGTACATTAGGTAACTTCAGAGTCACATTTCAACGCTATCCTCTCTTGTCTCGGTGCTTATTTGTTAGGCTCTTCCTGGCTGGCTATGGTATGAAGGAAGGTTTAAAAAAAACAACAACAAAAAAAACCTTTTGAGGTTAGGCCCTCACTACTTAGCTCAAAAGGAAGTGAAAGTTGCTTCACTCTTCTTTCTGACAAGGTTTTGCATAAAGGACTGTCTCGGGGAGGACGTTGTCCTTATCAAAAGAAAATCTTCTCGGCTTTCTCTCTTTTCTGGTCCCAGACAGCACTTTGATGTATGCTGCTAGCTTCTGATGAACATACCAATATAACTAGTGATATACATAGTTTGTATGTGAGCTCTTTCATATGCTGCTGCTTCTGCATGCTCTGGTCTTGCAGCAGTACTTGGGATTACGATCTCTGGGCTTGCTGGAACTCTCCAATACTTGACAAAATGCTGCAAACTTCTCGCCGAATTGGTTTGTGTTTCTTGGCACTGGCGCTCTTCTCTTTAAAGCTCAGGAATGCAGATTCTAGAGCCCCTCTCTGGTCCCATGTTCAGTTTTCTGTTGATCTGCAATTGTACTGATAGAGCAGCACTCCTCCTCTATAGCAGGAGAGGGAGAAAATTCCTTAGAGAGGAAGGATGGTTAAAGAACTGGACCCAGACGCTAGAGATTTTGGTTTAGTTCTTGGTTCTGCCAGATGCCATGTCTGGTCTTGGGCAAGTCACTTACCCTTTCAGTGCCTCAGCCCTCTGCAAAATGGGGATGATCAAAATTGTCTGCCTAAACTGCAACTTCTTCGGGGCAGGGACTGTCTCTTGCACCTGGCCTGTACAATGCCTAGTGCAATGGGACCCTGATCTAGATTGAGCCTTCAGGAGCTACCGTAATACAAACCACGATGATGCTAAACTGCTGCTGCACATCAGTGGGAAGAGTTTCTCCATGTGGACTCACCGCAGCATCTTTAGATCTGATTTAGGGGACACAATCACTTGGGAGCGAGTGGGCTTTCCTCTCTGGCATACTTCAGAGGATGTTTAATTTTTGTTCCTCTTGGAGTTGGGAGAAGCAGTCTAATTCTGCTCTGCACGTGTCCATGACACCGGGCGAGGAGACTGTGCCCCTGTGCCAGTGTGCCTCCGAGGGGAGGGAACCTTCGGATGCTGGGTCGGCAAGAAACGTTTCCATTTGCTGCTTGGCCTGAACCTGGATGATCCAATGAGCACTTGTAACTTCTCAGCCGTTACTTTTCTGGCTATATGTGTAGAAACCTTTTTGAAGAGGGGAAGCAGCATGGTTTAAGTGACAAAAGAAATAGAGCAGCCACTGTTGTAAGTCCTTTCCATTTGGCTGTTGATGGTTTCTCTTGGGGAAAACAGGATTCTTTATAGAGCTGGGGTAGGCAACCTATGGCACGTGTGCCGAAGGCGGCACGCGAGCTGATTTTCAGTGGCACTCACACTGCCCGGGTCCTGGCCACCGGTCCGGGGGGCTCTGCATTTTAATTTAATTTTAAATGAAGCTTCTTAAACAATTTATAAACCTTATTTACTTTACATACAACAATAGTTTAGTGTTATATTATAGACTTGTAGAAAGAGACCTTCTAAAAACGTTACAATGTATGACTGGCAGGCGAAACCTTAAATTAGAGTGAATAACTGAAGACTCGGCACAGCACTTCTGAAAGGTTGCCGACCCCTATTATAGAGCCTGGTTTTGTTTGTAATTACTGCGCTCTCTCTTCCACCTGTATTCTTGTGCTGCTGGGGTTAAAGTCTTGGCATGTAAACCACTGATCACTCTGGACTCCTGGTCTGCCAGGGAAATGGCCACTTGTCAATTCCCATCCTGGGTGTGACACTGTAGTTCTCTTCCATAAACGGGCGTGGCTGCTGTCACAGTTCTGCCTGCATGATTAAACTAGGTGCTCTGCAGGCTTCTCAGGTATCCCATCAACCGACTGCTCTCATCTCTTGTTCAAGATCCTGATGTTAACCCTGTTGATTTCAGTTGATTTGCTGTCAGATCCCGGTTAGACCGTATCTTGGCCAGTGCTCTGAAGATTTCATGATTAGACTGACGATGCCCACAGAGTCAGGAATTAAAATTGTTTACTTAATTTGTGCAGTAATTAGCAGAATAGGGCCCTGATCCTGGGCAAGGAGCTTGTAGCACTACTGCAATTCAAATTAATGACTCTCTAGCCACTTCTTTAACAAATGGTTCAGTAGCTCCTAAATCTGTATTTTATACAACTTGGGGTGAAATCCTGGCCCCATAGAAATCAGGAGTTTGCCAGCTCTCTCAGCTTGAGCCTTGCATTAGTTGGTTTGCTTTTTTCCAAAGCCCCAGATCTTTGAGAGTCGGACATAGTCCTGGGACTCTGCTTTAATTTTTGAAAAGTCTTAAGCCCTCAAGGGTTGTGGGGAAACTCTTTGAAAATATGATCCCTAAAGTCTCAAGCAAGAAGGGGAACTCCCCCTGCCCAAATTGTATTTAAGTAATTCATAGGTATGAAGCCTGACTCAGGCTCTTGTATGTTTGCAGTTGGCAATACTGCAGTGGTCCCCCATATTTTCTGGCTGGATACAGAGCTTTAGTACTCTCGATACCTGGGTAACTTACTGCATTTTGTAGAGTGGGTCGCTTTGACCATTGTGCATTTGCCAGTTCAGACCATTCTCTTCTGACTCAGTGTAATTACACATGGTTCCATGCAGCACTTCAGTTGTGCCTTCACAAGTCAGAAGGGGCTTTTTGCAAAGGGCAGAATTAATGATCGCTTTATAATAGCAAGGAGATGAAGAGTGGAGACATGGAGGGTTCTGTCCTAAGCCATACAGGACGTACATTTTGTAAACCCTCAGAAGAGGTTGTACCGTTTAAGGGCGATGCTCTTGTTGGCTTGTTACAAGCTGGGAAGTTAAAGCTGGGTTTGGTTTGTAAGTTGTCAATAAGGCTCTTTGCGGGTGCCCTGTGTGGCAATTGCAATTGTGCATTAGGGCACGGTGTCTCTAGTGTGACTGGCTGGCAGGTTGGTGTGAAAACAATACAGCTGCTACACTGGAGTCTGCTGTAACTTGGTATTGTGCAGTCACCATGGCATGTCCTAAGGGACCTTGTCCCCTGTAGTGTTTTGTGATGTGTAACTCTTTGGCTATCAGCCTTTGTACGCTGCACAACAATGTGAGCTGTAGGAAGCACGGTGTAAAGCGTCACCCTTTCTGCAGGGCAAGCGCGCCTTTCCATCTTGTGCATGGAGGTCACGGCGCAGGTTGCTAGTTATGGAAGTGCCTGGGTCTGACATTCCTTCTTAGCCTCTCTGCCAAAACAAGTGAGGCTGATACCAATTTGCCTTTTACAAATGTTATAAATCAACTCCCCGGATGAAGGCTCGTCCTGCTGCAGCTCTAAACACGAACGATGTTTTCTCTCTCTATTACGGTAACATGCAGAGGCCCCTGTCAGGCTGAAGGGCCATTGTGTGTTTGAGCACCAGTTAATACAAAGATATCCAAAGCTTACAGCCGAAGGCCCCAATCTTGCACAGACTGACGCCTGGGAGCAGTCCCATTGAGTTCAGGGACTGTTCACCCGTTTAAAATTAAGCATTTACTTAAATATAGGCAGGATTGAGGCCTAAGAAACCATTTCAGGAACATGTCACAACTAGGGTGACCAGACAGCAAATGTGAAAAATCGGGAGAGGGAGTGGGGGGCAATAGGAGCCTATAAGAAAAAGACCCCAAAATCGGGACTGTCCCTATAAAATCGGAACATCTGGTCACCCTAGTCACAATCCTTGCAATCCCTTGACTGGGTGAGAGAGAGACTCCTTTGCGCTAGTGGGGGTGAACCATAGAGCACTTGTTACAAGACCTCCACACTGGAGAAATGACAATGAAAATGGTGAAACTGGGTTCATGCTGTGATGTGACCTGGGAAGTGTAATGTGCCTCGAGAGTGAATGGAATCCGTATTCCAGAGCTCTAACAAGGGGCTGCGCCGAGCGGGTTAAAGGTTGCTTGCTTGCCCTGTGGTTCTCTCCTGATAAAGCAGAGAACAGCAATAGGCTTCTTCCAAAGTGGTTTTCAAATTCCTCACTCACTGGCCATTCAGATGTGAACACCACCTGTCCCTCCGGAACATCTGCCTCTTCAGGGCGATGCGGTCGTCTTTTGTCTTTAATGGAGCCACCAGCCTATGGCAACCGCAAGTCCACAGTCTGTTCCTAACTCTTCCCTACCTGGCTTGAAATGTAGCCATTTTCATGCCTCACAGAGTTCAGTTTGGGGAAGAACTGAGCCACTTCCCGCAACTGCAGTGGTTCTGATCCAGAGGCGTATTGTCTGAGCTTTGACCCCACTGAAGTGCCCTATCTACAGTGAATGCCTGGGTGGATATTCTGAAGTAGTAAGAGGTCAGTGTGTCTACAATTTAGAAGCACTATTTATTGTCTCGTGACGTTAGCTAAGTGTCCAGTTATAAATTGTGCAATTTTCTGTCGAAATCTATTGGTGGAATCCAGCTCCTGGGTGTTCATATTTCCTAGTTACATGAGGATCTGTTTAGTCCAGGGGTAGGCAACCTATGGTACGAGTGCCAAAGGCGGCACACGAGCTGATTTTCAGTGGCACTCACACTGCCCGGGTCCTGGCCACTGGTCCGGGGGGGCTCTGCATTTTAATTTAATCTTAAATGAAGCGTCTTAAACATTTTTAAAACCTTATTTACTTTACATACAACAATAGTTTAGTTATATATTATAGACTTATAGAAAGAGACTTTCTAAAAACGTTAAAATGTATGACTGGCACGCAAAACCTTAAATTCGAGTGAATAAATGAAGACTCGGCACACCACTTCTGAAAGGTTACTGACCCCTGGCTTAGTCACTAATTCCAGTATAGCTGCCTTCCACTGAGGAAAATGCATTAGGAAGCAATCTTCATTAGTGTATTTTGAATAATACCAAAGAAATGCTGCAGAATTCATACACAGAAGGAATTTTTTTCTCTTATGCCTTAGAAATTTTGAAAAGCCATGTGTTGGGTCCTGTGGGGATTTATTTGAAGAAATCTTGCAGAAGCCATTTCCTGGCAAGATCTACCACTCTCCCTGACCTGTCACATCTCAGTCGCACTTACTGCATTTGCTTCCTCTCTTCCATATTTCATTTTAGGTTGGCAGCAGGGCAGCAAACTAACAGGAACTTCCCATCAACAGAAAAGTGAACATTCAAATAGATTAAAACCTTCCTATTTCAGTAGATTACAAAGATCTTAGTGATAAGAAGCTGCATTTCCCCCTACTCCTGCGCTCTCTGAAAGATACCTTTGATATGCAACCTAATTTACATACATTTTATTAAATTGCCCTATTTCTGAAGTAAGTTGCTGTTAAGTTCCAGTTGGCATGAATATCCAGTGACTGTTTAAAAGCCCTTCTTCCCATAGGCCACTTGTGAAACGAGATAATCACTTGTGATGTTCATGTTCTCACTACTTTGCCCAGTTCTTTGAAGCCACTTTTGGGAATATCGAGCCTTCCTTCCATGTTGTAGTCTCGTCCCATATTGGTGACAATTGGTAGGAATTCCCAACCTTCTTTAGGAGAACATTCATTTTAATCTCTGCACCAATTTTAAGTACGTCCCTCGGCCCACGCCACTTCCAGCAGCTCCCATTGGCCTGGAGCAGCGAACTGCGGCCAGTGGGAGCCGCGATTGGCCGGACCTGCGGCCGCGGCAGGTAAACAAACCGGCCCGGTCCGCCAGGGGCTTTTCCTACACAAGCGGTGTCCCAAGTTTGGGAAACACTGATCTATGCTATTGCCTTGCAAATAAGCTACAGCGTATCTAATGAATCAAGTTTTAATGTACAGCAATAAACCTAAATGTAAATGGAGTTATACCAGAGGTGAACTTGGCCTGGTGTCTCTGAACTTTGCAGTAGGCAGGTGAGAGAGAGGATGGTCTAGTGGTTAGGACACTAGGTTAGGACATGGGATATAACCAAAGTTCAATTCCCTGCTAGGCTACAAACGTCCTGTGTGATCCTGGGCACTCTCTGTGCCTCAGTTCCCTATCTGTAACATGGGATAGTAGCACTTCCTTGCCTCAGGCATGCTGGGAGTATAAATGCATTAATGACTGTGAGAGGCCCTGATACTAGGGTGATAGGGGCCGTATAAGTACCAGAGAGGGGCGCTGAATTTGACTTGGCTTACTTGCTTTATTTATGCATGTAAACATGTCACTGATTTATGCATGTAAACATGTCACTGATTTATGCAGTGCAAAAGCAGCCATTCCCCTTCTCCCTTCCCAAATCCTGCTTCACCGACGATTTATGTCCACTGGGCTTCCATTGACTGGGGCTCTGCTCCTGCAGCGAGCATCAACTCAGCAAGGCTGAAGCTAAGTTGCTCTGCGGCTCCGTTTCAGCTGAGCTTTGGAGATATTCAGGGAATGTGGTTCCCTGCTGTCTGAACCCTAATTTTATTAATAAGATCTTAAACGCCACCCAAAATGTGCATACAATTCCAGTTCTATTGTAGTGCCTTGTATTCGTGCGCCAGGGTTGCTTGCTGCCCCCCCTCCTATGCAATTGGGTTTGTTTGAAACCAGAACACAGGAATATTTTGGAGAGTGTCACAGGTTCGAGCGCATATTGTACACTCGGAAGTGCAGTCCTAGTTATGTTCTTTGCATGTGGTTAACGTCTCTGCTGACTCACTTCCATGTTTGATTCCTTGAGCACATGACTCCATATCACAGGGGCAGAACAGTAAAAGCTAGAGGTGTGATATTACTAAGTAGTCTCGGTAATGTTTACTTCTGCCGAGCAGCTGTTTTTAATTTTAGAGTAACTGGGTGACCTGGGCTTCCCCCAAGACTTCAGGGCAGGTTTGAAGTTGGGCTGCATGAAGGAAACGCAGTGGCGATGTACTTCAGACAGCTGATCTGAGAACCCCTGGCATTGGTGGTTGCAATCCAAGATTGGGGAGGATGCCTAAACCTGCTCTCCACAGGCACTGGGACAATTTGAGAGTGGGTCTCTCCCTGCCCCCTGCCACTCTCCTGTAAGCTTCTGAAATTTCTCAGCTGCTTTAAAGGCAAACACATGTTTGTGGCTTGGTGCTGCAAGTCCACGGGGAACTGAATTTCTGTGCTTCTGGACTGTGATATGTAGGAACTGCCAGACAGGAGGTCCACCCAGTCCAATATCCTGTCTCGGACAGTGGCCAGCCCTGGGTGCTTCAGAGAAAGGTGCCAGAGCCCTGCAGGAATGGATGGGGGCAGATTATCCCATCACATTAGGCTTCTTCCTGATTTCTACTAGTTTGAGATGGGTTTAAACCCTGTAGTAATTGCTTCCAAAAATGGTTAGCATTAATGACCTGGGCCGATTATGGTATGACTGTCCGATCTCTCTTTGAGCCTGGATACAGTTTGGCCTCCAGCAGCTGCATCAAGCTACTTCTACTGCTTTCCAAAGGTGTTTGTGAGCAGGAAGCAGGTGGTCTGTGTCACGTGATCCTGCCGTTGGTTATGCCCACCGTAATCCTGGGTCTGTCTTGGGCGCCGGGGCTGCTGTTTCATTTGAACAAGTGCCAACAGTGTGACGGGTGGGACAGTGAAGTCCTTGGCTCCAGAGAACTCAGCCTGATTATGCAACAAATGGACACAGGTTGAGGTTGGCAGGATGAGGACATCAGGAGACTCAGTGTGTTCAGAGGGTGAAGCTAAGGACGTGCCCCGTTACTTCTATCGTGCTTGTGCATCACTTTCCATAAGTTAAAGAGGTAGGTGGCTGGGGTATGGTAGTTCCTCTGTGGCTTTGCTCTGAGTACAAGATCCCTCTGATTGAGCGGCGGGAATTTGACCCCAGTACAGGGCACCTGCCGGCCATGCTGCACTGTCATGAGTCTGGGATGTTGCATTCAGTAGGCAGTTACTATAGACGATGGTGCCAGCAGCTAGCCGTGACTGTGACCCTTTTTCTTCACTGCAGTATTGTTTTCATGGCTCCTTGGCATCAGCTGCAGGGTGATGAAACTGTAGGAGGCTCCTAGTCAGGTACATCAGGGCAGGGGCAGGGAGAAGAGGTGATGCTTAGTGTTACACACCAAACTAGCTTAATGCTTGTCTGAGAATATTGTTGTGAGGTGGGTGTGAGCTGGGGACGTTCAGGATCCCACAACCGTGTATCTGCAAAGATCCTTGCAATGGATTATGTAGCGGGCGAGGGCCTGGTGTGTGACTGTGGTAGCCCTTCATTATTATTATTATTTTTAAAAGAAAACTACCCCCAAAGGATTCCATCTGTAGATCTCCTCCTTTCATCAATTTGCAACATGCCAGGTCCTCTTCATTTTATGTTTGCTCCTTCGTTCAGAATAAAAGATGTTACTTGACTCCCCTGTTTAGTGGCCACCCATAGTTAAAGGCTGGAGGTCATTAGAGCTCTTAGCTCAGGATCACTTGTTTCTCTGCCTAGGCATTGACAGCATCCCTAGTGCCCTTGTCAGCTCATTTAAAGGAACTGGTAGCTGCTGTGCCACTGGCACTGAAACACTTCTCCAGTATTTCTGAGGTCTCATGAAATCCTCACGTCAACTGTCTTTATGCCCTGGGGACAGTGGTGTGCCAGGTGTTTTTGACAGGCCAAGACAAGGTCCATGTTCCGAGGCACAATCTCGAAGGACAGAATGACAGATAAAGTGGGGAGGGCGGGGACAGAAGTGCAAGGAATAACAAGTTAACTGTTACGTTTAACATGTGTTTTGTTAGGAGAGCTGGTTGGAAAATTGTGGGTTTTTTCTCCCCCAGGGAAAATGTTGACAGATGAAACTTTAATTCATTTTGTTGATTTTTTCCATGGAAAAATGTTAACTTTTCAGTAAAATATCAGACTTGAGCCATTTTGGTTTTCAGGCGTTCGTGCTGTTTGATGAAATATCCATTTTTCCTCAAAGCAGAAACGTACACAAACTTCATTTAGTGGAAAACCCAATTTTCCATCAAAACAGTTTTGAGACGCAACATTCATCAGCCCTTCGTGGTTCTCATATAGTCTTATCTACACTGCAGTGTGAGTGAAGTGAAAAGAACAGAAGGACGCGTAAGAGTGGGGGCTGGGGTTGGAGAGCATCCGAATAAGTGAGGCTTTTGATTTTTAGGAGAGACTATTCCAGGCAGAGGGAGCAGCGTGGGGGAAGGAGACTACAGCTTCAGTGAGACAGAGCTGTTCATAGGGCACAGGAGTGGCTTGGTAGGAGATGGAGAAGGCTGTCTGCAGAGCCTTCAAAGAGGAGGGTCGATGTAAACTTCATGTCCAACAAAAACCAGAGGAGGAACTAGGAAGGAGGTATTGTGAGAGGGTGGCAGGAGACCAGGTCGTAGGTGTCAGGCCTAGTGGTTGGAGCTGAAGGCAAGAACCGGAGTCCGGGTCTGAATGCCAGAACCACGGGTCTGGACAGAGTCCGAGCCAGGAGCCAGGGCCGAGGGTCATAACTGGAGTCGCAGGAGAAGGGCTGGTTTAGAGGCAAGAGCTGGGGCGGGGCAGGGCAGGGTCTAGGCTGCAGGAGGGCAGATGCCAGGCCAGAGGAAGGCTTGGAGTGAGGTGAGCACGGGAAGGTGGAGAATCCGCGGGCATGTGTGTTGAGCAGCCAGTGAGCTGCTTGTGAAACATCTGTGCTGCTGTGAGAGTTGCACCAAATTGCCTTTTCTCTTCCTATGTTGCATATAAAGCTGAATACGTGGGAGAAGCCAGTGGCTTAGGTTCTCAGCTGGTATAAATGGACTTAGCGCTGACTTCCCCTCTCCCTGTTAACCTCAGAGGAGCTGTGCCATAAGAACATAAGAAAAGCCGTACCAGGTCAGACCAAAGGTCCATCTAGCCCAGTATCCTGTCTACCGACAGTGGCCAATGCCAGGTGCCCCAGAGGGAGTGAACCTAACAGGCAATGATCAAGTGATCTCTCTCCTGCCATCCATCTCCATCCTCTGACGAACAGAGGCTAGGGACACCATTCCTTACCCATCCTGGCTAATAGCCATTTATGGACTTAGCCACCATGAATTTATCCAGTCCCCTTTTAAACATTGTTATAGTCCTAGCCTTCACAACCTCCTCAGGTAAGGAGTTCCACAAGTTGACTGTGCGCTGCGTGAAGAAGAACTTCCTTTTATTTGTTTTAAACCTGCTGCCTATTAATTTCATTTGGTGACCCCTAGTTCTTGTATTATGGGAATAAGTAAATAACTTTTCCTTATCCACTTTCTCAACATCACTCATGATTTTATATACCTCTATCATGTCCCCCCTTAGTCTTCTCTTTTCCAANGAGGGTGTGGCATGCCGTTCTGGAACCGCTCCTGGGCGCTGTGGATAGGTTGGGGTCTGAGACGAGCGAGTTGTGCACGGCGTGGTTTGAGCTGAAAATCCACAGGAACTTGAGGGCAAAGGTTCCATGGTGTGTCAAGCAAAGTACGACGAACAGAAACATCCCCAAAGAGATTGTGTGGCGACCCCTCCCTCCCCAGGGGCCGGCTGCAGGGTTTGCCGCACAGTATGGAACTCTTATCATTTGGGCTCAAGGACTGTCCTAGCAGCAGTACTAGAAGGTTTGTTTCTAGTGAGACCAGCCACTAGATCAGGGGTAGGCAACCTATGGCACGCAAGCTGATTTTCAGTGGCACTCACACTGCCTGGGTCCTGGCCACCGGTCCGGGGGGGCTCTGCATTTTAATTTAATTTTAAATTAAGCTTGTTAAACATTTTAAAAACCTTATTTACTTTACATACAACAATAGTTTAGTTCTATATTATAGACTTATAGAAAGAGACCTTCTAAAAACGTTACAATGTATTCCTGGCACGTGAAACCTTAAATCAGAGTGAATAAATGAAGACTCGGCACACCACTTCTGAAAGGTTGCCGACCCCTGCACTAGATGGAGACAAATCGCACGCTGGCGGCGTTCGAATAGAACAGAGGCGAACTGGTGCTGCCCAGTGGGGTGTTTGGACTTGGGACCACATCCGTTGTCTTCCATCCCTAACTTCCAGGATTCTGTGAAGCTGGGGATAAGTGGGACCCAATACTGAGCTGTTTTGAATTCACACAAGCCCCAGGGACAGCGATTCTTTTTGCTTGTCTTCAGTGAGAGCTCTGCCAGGGCTGGTGTGATGAACTTCTCCAGAGAGGAGCAAGCTGCTGGAGCCACGTGTTCTAAGCTCTAGTGTTTGGCTCCCTCTTGCTTTCATTGCAAAACACTCTTGTGGGGCATAGGGCACAAGTTAGTGACTGGCCAGTTCTTCCCTCTCCGTGTGAATGCTTTAGCTGAAGGGACTGAGGGCCTAGGCACTGTCCCTGGCTTTCAAATGTTGATACTTAAGTTGGTTTCACTTTTTTTCAGAGGATTCCAAGCAGTCACACCGTAACGTACGCTAATGGCCTGTCAGTGTGTTCTAATTTTTAAATCTCAAGTGTCTAGTTAAACTTGTGTCACGAATTCCTCCGTGGCTTCCCAGCCTCCTGAGTGAATAAGTGGGTTTTAAAAAAATCCTGCAAGCTAGGGGTGGAGGCAGAGAAGAACAGTTTCTCCTGGTTGAAAACGTGCAGTGCAGCTGTCTGTTCTGGTTCCCTGCCTGGGTTAAATTGCGAGGCTAATGGTGTGTTATAAGGGGAGTGCAAGGCCATTTTCTACCTGCTGGTGCAGGTTCACACGCTCTGAATGCTGAAAATGCTCGTCTGTATTTAGGAACATGGGGCTGATCCAATCTGCCGATCCCTAATATCCAGCTAGCTCAGTGTCCTGTCTCTGACAGTGGCCAGTACCAGCCACATCAGCAGAAGGTGCAACTACTCTGCACTAAGCAGATTTGGGGTAATCTGTGACTGAAGCCTGAGGCTTAATATCCCTACCAAAACCTTATCGCTAATTATAACTGTCCAATCCCTTCCTGACGCTTCCTAAGTTCTTTTCCCTCTCAGTGACATCCTGTGGCAATAAGTTCCACAGTCTGAGTTCTCTGGCAATCAGGGCCATTTCGTGGAACGCACATTGTTTGCACATGGGAAGTGAGGAAATGCAGAATGGCTGGGCGATTAGGAGATAAATTTAGGAACCTAAATGTTGAAAGGCCAGGCAGGGAGGCCCCATCACAAGAGCAGAGCCCATGGTTGGCATAGATACGGAGGAGGAGGGTGGTATCTTTTTCCTCAGGCAGAGACAGGCCTGCTGGAGTGTGAATCTGCAAGGGCAGGCAGTGGCCAAATCAGCCACCCAAAGGCCAGCAAAGCAACCCCCAAAAAAAGAGGCGGTGATCTTTGGTGGGGCCATCTGACTCCTATAAAACAACAGGCTGGTTTGGTGCTCACTTAGTGCTGGGGGGAGAGAGCTCTGACAAGAAGTGGAAATGGAATCCGAGGGAATCCGGGGGAGCGGGAGCATCGTCCAGTAGCCGTAATAGGATGACTTGAGCAAAGGGAAGACTTTGGAGAGGAAGGATGGTTCTGTGGTTAAAGCATTGGGCTGGGATTTGGGAGAGCTAGGTTAGGTTCCCAGCACCACCACAGACTCCCCGTGTGGCTGTGGGCAGGTCACTTGATCTCTGTGTACTTCAGTTTCCCGTCTATAAAATGCCGGTCATAATGCTTGGTCTTGTCTATTTGAATTTGGGACTTTGTGTGCGTGCCCAGTTCTTAGCACGATGGGGCCCTGGTCGCTCCTGGGGCTGCCATGCGGTACCATAACACTATAATAACTTAGATGGTCAGGAAATGCTTCCTTGCCCCGAGGACTCCCGGACTGTGTCACAAACTTGCAAAGGAGATAGTGGAAATACACCTCTACCCCGATATAACGTGACCCGATATAACACGAATTCGGATATAACGCGGTAAAGCAGCGCTCCAGGGGGGCGGGGCTGCGCACTCCGGCGGATCAAACCAAGTTCGGTAGAACGCGGTTTCACCTATAACGCGGTAAGATTTTTTGGCTCCCGAGGACAGCGTTATATTGGGGTAGAGGTGTACCATCGCTAGGGGCCCTTAATGCGACTAACTGGGACAGAACGCTCCAGAACATGCCGCCGAGGCCAGTGGAGTGTAGGTGGATGAGATGACAAGTATCTTTCTATTCCTAACTCGTGCTTCTATATAGGGTAACTCTCATCATGCATCTAGGAGTCAGTGCTGACTAAAGTGAATAGAGACTTGTAATGCAGGAGTCACTTTTTTGATTTCCGGACAGAATACGACAAATGGCTTTAAATGAATATCCGCTATGGCAGGTACGGGTGCTGTCAGGCAGAGGATATAACCGCCCCCCCAGCACCCCAGAAAGTGAACAAGTTAATTGAATTTTTATTTATTTTTTGACACTAATGGAACAATTTAATGCAATTTCAAAAAGAAATGAAGCCTCCTGAAGCCGATTTAAATATGGAAGTTTAAGCAGCACAGGCCATCCCACAGTGAGTGGGAGCCGTGAAAGCTGAGATCTGAGTGGGATCACGCTAGGTGCGGGGAAGGAGTGGGTGAGAGAGCAAACTGCAGCTTGAAGCAATTGTTCAGTGTTTGAAGTAGCGGGAAGCGTTTGGGAGTGAAGAGGCTTTGGGAAGAGGGGCTGAAAACTGCACCTCTTAACTGATCTCCCTCTTCAGTGCTCTGATTAGCAAAGAGCTCCCGTCCCTGGGTGAGCTTTCTCCATGCCTCCAGTTGTTATAACTTTATCAAGGGAACTTCCTTCCCGATACTTGACTAATCAGTTTAAAAAAAAAAAAAAATAAAAAAAAATCTCCTCCTAGGCCTGGTTCACCTCGGTTCTTCGCTCCTTTGATGGATAGTTTCCGTCACGCAGTTCCGGAGGCCTTGCGCCTCTCAATATTTTTAAGGAGGGTTCTAGAGAAGTGTCCTCTGAACAGCAACCAGGGGAAACCAGGGTGGGTTTGGTGGTAGGAGTTGTTCCCCGGACGCTACTATCTTACTGTGAGAATCTAATAGCTAGGCACTTAGGCCAGAACATTTGGAACTGGTCACTGATTTCAGGTCCCTCTGTTTTTGGGTGCCAAGCTTGACTCCTCTACTGTCTGACCCTTTTATTTTATTTTATTTTATTTTATTTTATTTTATTTTATTGCAGTCTTGCAGCTCCCAGTGAGCCTAAAACCTTACAGGCCACCTGTTCAGCCAGTATGGTCATGAACAGGGGTCTCAAAGTCCCGGCCCGTGGGCCATCTGCGGCCCGAGAACCTCCCGCCTGCGGAGGAGAGACCCATGCAGCCACGCTGCTGGCAATGTCTGCTCCAGGCACCGCCCCCCCGCAGCTTCCATTGGCTGGGGGAGAGGGACAGAGATAGCATCACTAGTCGCCGGGCAGAGTCAGCCATGGTGGCAGCGTCACTTTTTTCCAATGAATATAAACCAGTCAAAATGCCGAACAGAACTATCTGATGCACCCCTTGCTGCAATCCTGAAGGTTTCAATTGCTCAGTCACTGAGGCCAAATGTCAACAAACTGACAGAACTGAAGCATTGCCAGGTGTCTGGCAAACACTTACAACTCTCTGGCAGGCGAAGAATTGTATAAAGTTGTGTGACAGTTTTATTATTTCTAAGAAATTTGAAATAAAAAAATACAATATAAAGGTTTTCTTTTTGAACACCATCATCGGTGACATGGTTGGCCCGCTGGGAGGATTTGAGGGCTGGCCCGGGCCCCAAGGTAAATGGAGTTTGAGACCCCGGTCATGAAGCATGTGGCTCTAGGGCTGCCATTGTTGCTGAAGATCCTGGCCAGTTGTTTCTGAAATTTGTTGTGGTAGCAACCCATGATGCGCAGGGTGCTTTCCAAACCGGGGGAGACGTGGGAATGAGGACGTGCCCTGAGGGAAAGGGGAAGGGCGCGGGTAGAGCTGTCAGCATGGCCATGAGCACAGGTCTGATTAGTTCAAGAGGCTGCATTTGTAGGCTTAGAGTATTTTGCAGGGGCACTCGGGGTTGAAGCGGGGTAGAGGGAGGGGACTGGGTAAGGGCAGAGGCAACTGCAGGAGAGGGGAGTAGAGAGGTTGGCGGAGGAGAACAGTGGGGCAGAATGAGACAGGCCAGATGAGGGCTTGCCATGGTAAGAAAGGGGAGGGATGAAAGTGGGACCGGCAGCCAATGGAAATACACTAAACAAGAAACCAATCAAGTCTCGGGGCAGGGCACCTCTGCAGTGCTTTAGCGAAGATGCTCCTGTGCGGATGGTAGCGCTTCGCCCGTTGGCTAAAGCTGGTCCTGCCTAGTGCCATCTTGAAGACTTTCTTATTGCTGCTGGGTGTCAGCCCCTGCCCTCCTCTCCCCACCTGCCAAACTGCACCTTACTGCGGGAGTTACTCTGAGCGGCGGTTGCTTTCCAACCTCCTGGGGTTCTGCCACAAAGGGCCGAGCTGAAAATACTGGAGGTAGGTTTTTGTTTTGTAATCGATGCAGCCTGATGGGAGACACTGGGACCAAGAATTGAGCTGGCACATGGGCTCCAGAGATTGGGTGATACTGGGTGCTGTATAGGTCAACTCCACTGGAGGGGTGGGGAGGTGAGGGGCAGTGTGTGTGGGGGGAACCAGAGAACCTTGCCTTTCTCTGCACCATCGTCCCCCAGCCCGAAAAGCCCTGTATTGCTTGGGCGGTTAGATATTGAGGTACATTATCTCTGGGCTTAGGGTTGCATGCACCTAGCGCCACACTTTTCAAGATGAGAATAGAATTCCCCAGGGGTGGCAGAACTATTCTAGATCTGTGCCAGTTTTCCCCCCTTTCACTACTACGTGCCCAAATTGCTTTAGGTTTGTGTTGATATTCCCAGGGAGCCACAGCGTGAAGAAAAGTCTTTACACTGCAGCACCCCCCCCCCCCCCCCCCCCCCCCCAAAAGTCAAGTTTTCTAGTAAAATAACCTTAAATGAAAGCCAAGGGAAGTTCTTTGCCTGGGCCCCTGGGCCTCCTTTTGTTGGAGAAAAACACAGGCTAATTTGTGTGACGTTTGTTAGTGGAAGCTTGAACAGAGGCTTTTGCCTAGGTAGAAGGTTTTTCTTATGTTCTGGAGGAAGATGGTGGCTTCTCTAGCTACTGCTGAATCTCTCTTTGGATGGTTTTTTTTAATGCATAAAGGGATCATTGGTCAGGACTTGCTACAGGAAATTGATAGCGAAAAATGTCTGAGAAAAGCCTTCCATGAGATGGCTCAAAGGGGTCAGCAGGAAGTGCTCAGCGCTGACTTGTGTGGTTTCACTTAGCATGGGGTCCTGTTCAGTCTCTTTCTTTGCAATCTTACAGACCACACCAGAGGGAGAGGAACACCCAGTCTGCATGGGGGGTTAAAGGCAACTCTATGGCACTGCCATGCAGTCACCCACAAAGGAAAACTTCCTTTGGGAGCACTGAGGCCTTGTAATCCACCCGTGGACTGCAGAGTGCCTTAATGAGGGGTTCTCCAGGGACACGCCTGTTCTTTCTCCACGCAGCAATATCGGCAAGATGGCTGCAGTTTCTGTGGGGCTGGACACACTTTGCAACCAGTTTTACAAGGGTGCAATTGGAAACAGAGGTTGAGGTGATCGCGCTTTTTAAGATGAAACAGCAGCAGTTAAAATGTGGCATTATTTTTCCCCCGTATCTCGGACACTGAGTTAGCTGAGGCTCACTGGCTTTATGTTTATGAGGGTTTCTTCTTATACGAAGTCAAAAGCAAAATCTACTCGAGCTGACTCCTGAAACAAAACTTCCGTGGCTGAGACGGGCTGTGTTCTTACTCGTTGTTTTGTCTTAGAATCAGTCAGAACTGGACACTGAAGTCCCATTTCTCAGTTGCCATGTTGTCTTTGTTCAGCTGCAGACCTGTCTAACCTAGCCTGGGCTATGGAAATCAATAGGTTGTTTCCTTAGCTTCACAACCAGAAGCACTAGAAATCAGAGGTTCCTACAATAAGGATTTAATGAGTTTTAAATCAAGTTGGGCTTGGTCAGTGCTTGTTGTAGAAAATGCTGTATGCAGTTCGGCAGGGAGTCTTCTTAATGATTCATTGGGTGCTCTGTTGTCCATTGTCAGTACTATTCCAGTGATCCAGCATGCTGCTAGGGGTGATCTCTTTTGAATGAGATGTAAAAGGATGGTCTCCATGATGTGATATAAGAGTAGGGGTGTTAGCTTTATGTCCTGGATAAAATTCCAATTGGATAATTTTGCCTACCTAAAACTTTCTTGCCGGTTTCAGCTCAGGTACTACTCCGTTACTGACTTGAACTGTAACAGTGTTGCTGTGCATTGTTAAACAGCTGCTGTGTTCTGTCCCAGAGGCAGTTGCATTTCAGTGGCAGGGGAAGTAATTTTTACACTACATACATACCATATATATGAAGGAGAGACTCCTGTAATAAATCTTTAGCGTACCAGTCACCTGGCAGCATGCGTGCCAATCCGTCTCCTCAGATGTGACTAATGCGACCATCCAAAACTGATGTTGCCTACACTTTTATTATTGCATAAACCTGTATTCTTGCTTTAATGTACATAAATTCTGCACTCCTTTACACTGGTATAAATCCTTCTAAATAGGTATGATTATACCAGACTTACAGCAGCGTGACTGGAAGCAGAATTTGGTTGAATGAGGAGGTTATTCTTGTGATGAGCTGTGAGTGCTCCTCTCTGTGATGATCCTTGTTTGTTTTTACCAGGAGCACTGCTTGGTCAACCTGTCCTATGCACAACCTGGGATTATATTTTGACCACCGTTAACATCCTGCTGATTTTAAAAATACCAAAACCAGAAAACCCTGTCAAATTGTAGGAAAATCTGTACCTCACTCACAAGTTGCATTCACCATGACTTTGTTTTAAATAAACAGAATAAATTTGCTTTTCCAACTCCAGTGTCATTCACCAAAATGTATTTCATCAGGAAGCTGACAGGCTCAGCCCTGTTGAAAATCAATATTGGTGGGTTTCGTTGACCTTTTAATATTTGTAGAAATGAGATGCTCTAAAACATAAATATAGTCTTTCAAACTAGTAGGGATTCATTAGTAAACCAGTCTTTAACGTACCTTAGGGAACTACTCTTACCTCTCGAGTTTTATGCGGTCCACTGGAAAAAAATGCCTCCTGTGGTGAAGGCTGGTTTAAAATGCCCCATTCTCAGTCTCCTTCATCCACCTACATGTTATGGTGGTCTCTCTGTTACTGTGTCGATCTGCAAAACTTTAAATTTTAAACAAGAATTTGCAGGAGGCAGGCATGGCGTTTCATGCAGGGTTGGCATCTACTGGTTTAATTTATAGCCTCCTGTCTGTTGCTGTACTGTGCCCTGCAGCTGCTTGTCAGCTCTGTTAGGTGACTTTTCCCAGGGCATGAGCAGAAATCTCTATGCAAAACACCTGCGTTCCACTATAGTCACTACAACAACGAGGAGTCTGGTGGCACCTTAAAGACTAACAGATTTATTTGGGCATAAACTTTAGTGAGTAAAAAACCCACTTCTTCAGATGCATGGAGTCATTTCAAGTTATGCCCGAATAAAACTGTTAGTTTTTAAGGTGCCACCGGACTCCTCGTAGTTTTTGTGGATACAGACTAACACGGCTACCCCTCTGATACTATGGCCATTATACTGTGCAGAGGGGGGTGGGGGAAAGGAGATGGAAGATAGCTCATTGGTGGGACAGATGACTTCATGCATCTTGAGTGGAATGCATTTCTTTTAAACACAGGTAACTGTTTAAGGAAACTCCAGGTGGATTTACGTTATGAATACGGTGGAGTCTTTCAAACCGTGTATGGAACTCAGAGACACCTTCTATTTAGATCAACGGAGGAGTTGTCTAAATCCCATACATGGAATGAGATTTTTTTCAAAGCTTAAGCCCAGGTTGAGCAGCTCCATATTTCAGTCTCCCCAAGTCTGTCCTTGAGGGACAGCCGCCCATGCTAAGGTCTATTCTGGCTCCTACCCCATCAGCTAAAAGAAGCACTGTCAGGTTGGAGGTATAACTTTAGGAGTTATTTAACTGCACCTTCTAGTGCTGCTTTGCTTTACATTTGGAAGGTTTTTCTACCACCGTCAGGGGCTGGAAGCTTCCTCTTTATAATGCATGTATGTAGTAACTGAATTAAATATAGAGACTTAAAATCTATTGACAGTTATGGTTCAAACAAGCCCTTGTGCTTTTTCCAGGAAAGTCTCCTTGCTCCCTACTGGCAATGGACTAGTCTTTGTCTTGGGGTTTAGCATGTATTTGTCACATCTCTCCATTAGCTGTTACGTGCTGGTGCAAGCTAGCTGGTTCCTCTAACTCACTAGGTCTTAAATATCGACTTACATAACTTGAAAAAAGCTCTTACTTCCCGCCTGGCGAAGGGGGCTCCCCCAGGGCTGGGCTGCTTGCACCAAGTGCTGGTGGGCTTTTCTTTTTCGGGATAAACTGCTACCTTCAAAAGCACCCTGTGCCATTGTAACCAGCAGGATATGCCATCCCTCAATACTGTTTTCACTGCCGCCTTGAGGCCAAGGAGCAAATGTAGTGCGTTTACGGCCCCTCTCTGCTTCAACCCCTGTGCTGGGGATGTCTGATGAATGGTCTGGAGTTCCTAGCTCAAAGTGAGGCGGGGGTGATGATGCCTCCATCATGCTCTCAAACTGCTTCACATGATGATTGAAGGTCAGCACTGAACTGTGCATGTTAAAAGGGCTCGGCTAAGAGATTCGTTATCCACGCTGCAGAGCAGACTTTCCCGCCTGCACAGGGAGTGCTCTGTATCTAACAAGGCAAACAAGTTCCCAAGGACCTGAAAATCCCCCGGGTTTAACTCGAACATGGCGACATGTGCCTTGTCTAGAGTCCACACAGCCTAACTTTAATAGTGTCAATTCCCTCCTGAAAGTTGCAAACTTGATGTATGTCATCAGCTGGAAAGTGGCAGGTTCAGCTATTTAATGTGACTGATTTATGATGTCACATTGTTTCAAGGGCCTAAAAATTAGATACAATATAGAAAGCAAACTGTAACCTCTCCATTATTGCTATATCTGGGACAGTCCCTGGCTTCTGTATGAAAGTCATTGCAACCTGGTATGTAAAAGGAGAAGTGATTCTCCGATCAGTAGGTCCAGAGCTGATGGACAAACTGGAGGAAAGGATCTAGTCTCCAGGTATTTGTAGGACACTTTAGTACTGTTTAGGTTTTTTTTTTTAAACATTAACTATGCTGAACAATTTTATTTTTTTGAGAGAGAGACCAAAAGGCAACCAGTGTCCAAGGATGAATCAAATATGGCATCGTAGGGCCAAATTCTGCTCTTAAAGTGATGTAAATGACTTCAATAGAATTCCTTCACAATTGTAGCACTGAACTGAAAACAGTTTTTAGCCGTCTTGGTGCCTACTTTAAGACAACAATCGCTGCACTAGAAAGAAATCCTTCTCAGATGCTGGGAGCAATCCTCCCCACTGTATTACACCCCCTCCCTGGCTTTGACAGTTTTGTGGATTCTCGAAAAGTCCTTTATTACTGAGCATTACTGGTTGTTACGCTAGTAATGGCAGATATGCAACGATGACAGGCTCTTGGGTGCTAAAACCCCGTAGTGAGATGCAGAGCTACTTCTGCTGACTTGCCGTGTCAGCCAGACCTGCTGGGTCCAATTGGCTCCAGTCCAAGATTACAAAAAGCACAGTTGACTGATACGTTTCCATGGAAGCATTTTTATGGGACATGGCTTTTTGATGACATGGCTATTTCTTGCCCAACATTGCTTCCCTTCCACACACCCCCACCAAAACAAAAACAAACCTTTTCCATGTTCATTGAAAATGTTGGGGCTTTCATTGAAAGTTTTTCAATGAAAATGAGAACTTTCTTCAAAAATGATTAAAACCATTTTCCTACCCAGTTCTAATAAGAGGCCTTGTCTCTGAGGCAGAGGGACCAGGAACAGAGAGAGTCCCTCAGGCTGCAGCCCCCCGAGCAGCTGACCTCTGGAGAAAGCTTAGGTTGTGGATTTGGTTTGTTAGCCAAGTTTACAGTAAAGGCAGACCTCAGGGAGGAGGAATATTGGAACTACATCATATGTGTGAGGTGTAGGGTGGTAGGACCAAAAAAGTCCCACCAGCAGCTACTGTCCAGCCTCACGCTAAGTTCTGCTGCTCGAGCTGGCCTGGCTGGCACTGGTAGGGAAGTGTAATAGGAAATGGATTTTTGTTGCTGTTCCTTGGTACTTTGTTCTCCACATCAGTCTAGGCTTGCCTCTGGAGAGACGTCTGAGCCCTTGGTGGCAGAAGCAATGGGGCTTTCTACGAATTGCACCTCAAGATGGGCAATACCCATTTTGAATATCCAGGTTATCTCGGTTTAGCTTGGGTCCTCTCCTTTCTGATGCTATTGGTTTCTTGTCCTGAAACTGCTCTTTCACTACCACAAATAGAGTTTTGTAGGAGAGGTCAGACATGCGTTTAGACCTTATTTGTCTCCATCTGCTGGTCAGCTGTCAAACCTGATCCAAAGCATGAATAAGGGGACAGACGACAAAATTCTTCTCTCCTTTGCGGTGAGGGCTTAATTTTCACTGGTACAATTCAAACTAGTGATAGTCTTTGTACCTGCGTTAACCACTGTGCTGTCTGGGGGTTTGAACCCTGCTCCAGTAAAACACTTAAGCACATGTTTAAATTTCAGCGTGTGAATTCAGTGAAGTTCAGCACATGCTTAAGTGCTTTGCTATCCTGGTAGCCATGGTACATCTCATCAGTACAGTGTATCTACAAATTAGGGATTGCACCAGGGAAACATGACCTAGTTTCCCTAAACTAGACAAGCTCAGATGCACCCAGGCTAGGGGCAAAAAGGTGTCTTCACCACATGTTAGCTAACACATGGTAACTAATGAGGTAAAACCGTCGTGTGGACAAGGCAGTTCGTAGTTTTAACACATGGTAGCAGGCTGAGGCTAACTGGGTGTAGGGTGAACTAACATGCAGTAAGAAAACACCAATTTTTTTCCTGGTAACAAAAGGCCACAGACTCGCTGCTCCTTTCCCATGTGCCCATCCCTTCCCTCGCCCCAGAAATTCATCTACTTGGAGATCTAGAAGCCAAAAGCAAAGCGAGGTTTCCATGGCACAGATAAGAGTTCTCTGCTCCCACACGCTCTCCCAGCTCAGCCCCCCGGTGTGGGCTCCCAGGATTCAGACCCCGTCCCTGAGGAGAGGAGTTGGAAGAGTGAAAATCATTCGCGCTAACAGCGCTTTGTCGGGAATCCTCTGCCCATTGCTGCACAAACATGAAGCTTTTAAGCCAAACTAGGCCTCACTCAGTCAGAGCTGCCTATTTTATTTGTTTAAATGGCAGTGAAGGGCAACAAGGAAAACCCTAAAACTCTGCTGAGAAACAAATGTCGAAGGGTAATACAGAAAAATGCTTGCAGTGGCTAGAGAATGCAGTCTAGCCGTTCAAATGTAATATACTGGGAGACCTGCATCCAAAGCTGATTAAAGCTGAAAGCAAGTTGATTGTGTGGGAAGTTGCTCTATTATGTGCAATATAGGCTTGGAAGGGGGATGGGGGCTTCCATGTTTCCTCCGTGTATTTATTGCCCTTGGCAATCAAGCTTCCATTTTTTTCCCCATGCTGCTTAAACTCAAAGTCAAGGAATCCTTGTGCAACAACCCTCCATTTTAGTGAAGCATCAAATTAATATTAGGTTATGATGTTCTGTAGCTGCATCTAGTGCCTCATAAACACAGGAGAGTCCCTGCCCGGGAAGACTTCATCCTAATTTGACAAGTAGGATACATGGGATGAAAAGAAATGCCAAGATGTCAAGTGGGGCAGGACGGCTTCTGTATGGAGAGCCCAGCTGAGCGTCTGCATGAAAGGAGGGTGCTTAAAGTGGGCGCCTGTTCTCAGTGTTTGGGCAGAGGGGTGTGAGGCTGAGAGTGGATTTTGCATGCGTTTTTTCAGGTAAAACTCCCATGAGCTTCAAATGGGGCATTGCCCAAGTAAATGTAACCACTAGACCCTGGGCTGTCACTAGAGATTTAATCTGGGACTTCCAGAGGCAAGACCATGAGTCTGTACCGTTTGAGCTAGAAGAATGAGTCCCCTATCTAGCAATTCTAGCAGACTCTGTGGATCCAGCACAGAGGGGAACATGTAACACAGGGGTCGGCAACCTTTCAGAAGTGGCGTGCCGAGTCTTCATTTATTCACTCTAATTTAAGGTTTTGCGTGCCAGTAATACATTTTAACATTTTTAGAAGGTCTCTTTCTGTAAGTCTATAATATATAACTAAACTATTGTTGTATGTAAAGTAAATAAGGTTTTTAAAATATTTAAGAAGCTTCATTTAAAATTAAATTAAAATGCAGAGCCCCCCGGACCGGTGGCCAGGACCCGGGCAGTGTGAGTGCCACTGAAAATCAGCTTGCGTGCCGCCTTTGGCACCCGTGCCATAGGTTGCCTACCCCTGGTGTAACACATTGAACAGAGGGTCCCAGAATGCAGGATTGGGCCCATAGGAAGCAGTGGACTGAGGAGCACATGAGAGAGCAGAAGAAAATTGGGACAGGGTCAAAATCTAGCAGAGCCTTACAAGGAGGAGCAAAAATGTTATTGAACCTTTGCAATATGTCACTACTACTGGTTGAAAATATTTATTGCTCTCTCTGTAGTGCCGGAGGGAAATGGAAGGCCAAGGAATGCACCCCCGGCATCTGACCATTTCAAGTGAGATTAAAACGGAAATGAGCTGGCAGCTGGGGTGGAGGGGTGGAGGTGAGCTAGCAGTGAACGGGCCAAGGCTCTAGCCCTGGGGGACAGCAGCTTGCAGTGGGCTGGAGGGGAATGTAGCTGCACTGTGGATTAATGGGAGCGGTGGCCAGAGTTGAGTCTGGAAGAAGGCGAATGACTGAGGCTATTATGGGGTGGCTGGTGCACAAGACCGGAGTGCAAGGGGGAGGGTAGCCTGGAAGAAGTGGCACAGATGAGACTTTAAAATTGGAAAATGTAAGCTGCAAATGCAGGGAACTGGTCAGGAAACTCCTCTTCCCTGGACACACACGGGCACGCACGCATTCAGATGAAACATTTACATGGCTTTTTTTCAGGAAATTTCAAAACCCACTGTGAAAAATGCAATGCAGAACAAAAAACGTTCCCTCTGAAATTCCCGGTCCAAAGTGACGCTGTCAACATTTTCCCACAAAAACTATTTTTTCGTCAAAATCCCACTTTTTATCTGGAAAATTTCTGTCAAATTTTTGACCAGCTCTACAAATGAGCATACTGGAACACCCCCCCCCCCCACACACACACACCAGGATTGTGTGTGGCTTTCTCTCACTCTAAAAGCAGTGTTAACTTTTTTGGTTTCTTTTTGCTCACAGAAACACTCTTCCTGACAGGGCCCATTAGGGGCTGCTAGACAAAGCAGTCACTTTTATGACACTTCTGCTTTCCCCCAGGGCCCTGTCTTTGTGGGGTGGGGGACGAGCTATGCAAATACTCTGTGAGATGGCTCCATTGTGACTGCTCTGTGTGCTGCTGTGATGTTGCACTGTGGTGCAGTGTTCTGTAGAGAAACAAAAAAACCACTTCTGGTAACGCCATTTGGAGAATGGGAATTAATGTTAAGGTCCAGTTTTCAGAGCTTATACACTTGGTCTGGTGAGAATCCCTGTCCTTATGGCTCTTCAGTCTGTCACAGCTAAACAAAGAAATAAGCGTTGCTTGCTCAGCTGTAGGTGGAGGACTTTCAAAAGCGGAGGACTGCACTGCAGATCTCATTTAAGACAATCTGTTTGGAAACATTCCTCATTTAGTATGCGCAATCAAGAAAGCAGAAGTAATGCCGGGCGGGTGGGAGTAAAGCAGGTGGGAGTTCACGTATTAAATCTACCTAAGCAATACAGACAAATTGATCACGTTGCTGTTTACTGTATGGGCTGGTGATGCAAATGTCAGCAATTCAAAATGCATCCCCATTCTAAGCAGCCCAAGTGGATTCAAGAAAGAATGGTTCGAGGAGGTAATTAATCTGTTTTACCTCTTTCTTTTTACAGAGAAATAGTTAATTCTCAGTCTGTGCATTAAGCAATGAGAGAGCGTTACATGGTGAGATGCCAAGAATGCAGAGTTTGTAGAGATGGCAGTTTAAAAAAAAATTACAAGCAATTTTTGTGCTGTTAATTTACAAGAGGACAAGGAAAGATCGCTTAAAGAAGGGCTGTCAGCTTTGAATTGAACTCTTTAAAAATGAGCCCCAAGAAGCATCTGGTAATTCTGCTACTCTTGAGTCCTGCTACCAGCTTCTGTAGCTCTACAATTATAATTGTCCAGCTTTGTTAAAAATGGTTTCTCCCCCCCCCCCCCCCCCCCCCCCCCCCCCCCGGCTNGACCAGTATGAACAGGGAAAACTGTCTATATTGGGGAAACAGGGAGACATACCTATGCACAAAGCAAACATACTGAAAAATAGAAATGTATTTCTCTATTCTATTTCAGTTACAGTAACCTTAGGTGTTACCTGTAACGACAGGTGATGGGATTTCATGTGGAAATGAGATTTTCTTTAAAGTTGTGTCCCTTTTATGGCTTTATAGGTGCCTTTTCTTCTTTACTGCTTTTATTCTAAAGAAGAAACCTAAATGTAAAGACTGCCTTTGAGGTTTCCAATGACGGCCTGCATTTGTCTTATAGAAGACGCGATCGATGGAAACCATGCCAACTACAGCAATATAAACATTATTCAAAATTACATCCCTCAGCAGGAGAGGCTACAGCATCCGACACCTTCAGTGGTTTAGAAGACACATGAAGGCACTGGTCACAGATGTTGCTGCAGTACACAGATTTTGTGCAAGGATTACAGAGGCCAGTATGCTGGAGGGATGGGCAGAACTGCCTATCAAACCGCCATTAAAAATGCAAATGGAAGATTTCATTGGGACAGAGTTGCATTAAAAAAGTAGGCCATATCATAAACATTAATAAAGTCCTATTGCCGAGCAGGGACACAGATCTGGAAAGCAAGCCAAGAAAGCTCTTTGCATAGCTCTATGTAAATAAAATGAAACTCTTCTCTCTTTCCCCTCCCCTCCTATGAAAGCTGGCAGCTCTGGTAACATTCTAATTGAACATTGTAGCATGTAATTGTATAGGACATTTCCCAAGAAGAACAAACCCAGTCCATGCCATAACGAAGTTTTATTAACCAAGCTGAATGCACTGGGCACTTTTTTTTTTTTTTTTAAAGGAGCTAAAACAAAATTCACTTAAGCAGCAATTGTTAAAAATCAAGCAGAACTGATTACTCCTCCCTGTAGAATATGCCTTTAGCTGCCTCACTTAATGGGGTACATTAGATACTGGATGATTCACATCCTTTATACAGACCATGAATAAGTACTCTAGGTAACAGCGTTCAGTACAGTCCCCATGGGTATCTTGGCTTATTGTAGGATTTCTGATTGTGCACTTTGGGTAAAGTTCTCCCGTTCAATCTTGAATTTGCCCTTCAGAAAAACCAGGGAAGATGTAAATGACTAGATCCCTTGCTCCCTAGCGCACACCCAGATCCCCATCTCCTCCAGCCCCAATAGCATGGATACTGTCTCTCTACCCCCCCCCCCCCCCCCCCCCCCCCCCCCCCCCCCCCCCCCCCCCCCTCCCCCCCCCCCCCCCCCCCCACCCCCCCCCCCCCCCCCCCCCCCCCCCCCTCCCCCCCCCCCCCCCCCCCCCCCCCCCCGCATGTGTTTGCACACAACCCTGCTTGGATCAAACACAAACGAAAGTCAGATGTGTAAGTTGGTAAGAGTACAGGGGAAGGAGGGATACGTAGAGATGGTAAATCTACATGTTAGAAATGTCTTGTTGCATTATATTATCGCAAAAGAATGCAAAGGGTGTATTATAGAAAATAAAAATACCCCAAACAGCTTTTGAATATCTTAAACGCAGTAATGTTAGTGTATAATAACATCAAGTGCTTTTAACTGTCGTGAGATAAGGGCCTGTTTTGTTTTGGTTTTTTTTTTTAAAAGTATAACTTACCATCCTCTCCCCAACCGGCAATAGCACCCTTATAAGACGCAGTGAGTTGGACTGTTTGTGTAGTGCTTGTTTTATAAAGAGAAACATCAAATAGTTCCCACTGTGCAGAAGACAACTCATAAACTGTCCTCTAACAAGAGCAGGTTAATGTCCTGTCCACAGCCAAGCTGTTGGGGGTGGTGGTTATACAACAGCAGCATTGGGAATAAAGAGAAGGCAATCTGGCCAGACACGGATGGCATGGGAATTAACCTCCTTCAGAGGAGGCATTAAACCCACGTCTTCTCTGCCAATCTACACTGTCTTGGCACTAGTGAATGGCCCCAAAGATTGCAGGGAACCCCACTGTTCAGTCGACCATTCAATCACTCCATGCGAAATCAGTTTATAATGCCCAAAGCTGAGGTGCTGTGATTGCAGAGCCCATTATGGCTGACTCTGCTGATGATGAAGTCACATTTCTGCCAGTATGTAACTTGCTATTGCAAAACACTCGAGTCTGAAAGGTGCTAAATAACACAGGATTCAGCTCTAGTAGAACGGGAGCAAGGGCTGCCGATCTACAGCGGTGTTGACTCATGCACACTTGCCTCTTGGCTGGAACCAGTTTTTCTATGGTTGAAGTAATCGGACTGAGTCAGAATCTCCACATCAGTCAATGACTGCCACACCTCCTGACCCGTCGAAATCCTTGCTAGGAGACCTGCCAGTCTTTCTCTCTTCTAGGTTGCTAGTATGAGGATCTTTGCCACTTCTTGCTAACCTATGTTGCATTCAGCTGATCTAGGGATAACATTATATCCAGGTTGAAATCTCCCCTGGGGCCCATCGTCCGCTATCGCAAACCGCCATATCTCCATTGAAGTCGATGCTGACCTGCACCAGCTGAGGATCTGGCCCAAGGCTGCTCACAAGTCAGTCTCATAGAAATTCCGCCCACCAAAGTTCCTCACCCCCAAAATATTGTTTCCTGTTGCACGTCAGACTCATTTGTAGTAAATTCTGAAAAGACAAAGGCCTTCAGCTTTAATTTATAGCAGCTTAAAGTGCAGCAGTGTTCTTTGTGTGTGCTCTCGTTCCATATATTTCTGCTGGCGTGGCTCTCCTCAGCGCATTTAGCGTTGCACCCTGGTGCTGCTCCTGGGTGTGAAACTGGGAAGTGGCGCGGTCCAGCCAATGGGACCTCTTTTCTGCAAACGTCTTAAGGAAGCACCACACCGGGTCTGACGCTGTGGACAATGTGGCACGTGAACTTTTGCAGCAGCAACTTTTTCCTTCAGAATCTCTATTCAGTCAAAATCTTAAATGGGCAGCAGATTCAGTCACAACTGCAAACTTACAATATATGGAGATATACCTATCTCATAGAGCTGGAAGGGACCCCAAAAGGTCATCAAGTCCAGCCCCCTGCCTTCACTAGCAGGACCAATTATTTTTTTTGCCCCAGATCCCTAAGTGGCCCCCTCAAGGATTGAACTCACAACCCTGGGTTTAGCAGGCCAATGCTCAAACCACTGAGCTATCCCTCCCATCCCTCCTTACAGACGATCGAGTAAGCAGGTTATTGGCATGAATGTTTTTTTTTAATTTTAAAACTTGTTCAACCAATTCATTTATTCTTGCAAATGAAGCTCTAACTGATTTAAAAAATGCATTTACCTGTATTGTAGATACAACTCGTCTAGTGGCCAGGACCCTGGAATGGTAATGGGAAAACCTGGGTTCTATATCTGGTTGTCACTAGCCTGCTCTGACTTTGGACACATCCCTTCCCCTCTGTGCCTCTGTTTCCTCAGACACACTGTCTGCCTTGTCTACTTAGCCTGTAAGATCTGTGGAGCAGGGGCTCTCACTTTGTATGTACATCACCTAGCACAAAGGGGCCCCGATTGCAACTGGGGCCTCAATGAACTTTAGGACTTGTCTCCCCACGGCTGATGCTCTCAGAATGCATGAGTTGCGTAGGTACACGTAGTTACATGTTGTGTTCTGGGTAAAGGATTTTGTCAGCTGATTCTCTCTCTGCAAACATTCGGTGCTGAATTACCATTAGGGATTATTCTTCACAGAACACAATTTCGATGAGTCCCTAGTGCATTGTTTGGATATCTTTTTCCTAGGAGAGACGGGAATGCTTGAAGGAGTGACTTAAACGTATCTGACTAAATCCAGCGGGAGGCCCTGCTACTGGATGGCACCTGTACCCTGCTGTGAAATGTGCCCTTTTCATTTATAGCTGAGCGCTGCTCAGGAAGCATTGTCTGCAAAGGGCACAGAGAATACAATTTCTCCTCAACTCTGAAACCTTTTGTATATAAAGCTATTCTTTAAAAGAACACCAAAGTGGTATACCAAACTGTATTCTAGGCGGGGGATGATCATATATTTATTCTACCATTACAGGGGAGGGTGGTTTTTGTGTTTTTTGTTTTGTTTTTTTGTGCATGTGTGTGCTTTAATCCATCCATCTTTTATTTTGGATCTCTTCATTTGCAGAAGCACAGAGTGGCTCTTGCACAGTAGTGCTGGCTTGCTAGCCCCAAACCGTGTGTGTGTGTGAGAGAATATTTGTTGCATCCCTTTCCAAAGGGGATATTCCTACAGAAATGCATTCCGTATGATACTAACTGCAAGGTTCAATGGTGAAATTGGTTAATGGCTGTGGCTTTATCAAGGAACCTGATAGAGTGAGTAATGCAAATGGCTTGATGTAGCAGCGCTGTCACTAAATTGGCAGGTTTAGCAGAAAAACGTGTATGGAATTGAAATGTGACTTGGTGTCCCCCCTTCTTCGGAAGAGACGGGAATGTGTGGACCTAGATAGCACGGTTTTATCCAGAGGAAAACCATGCCCAGGGCATTTTAGCATGTGAAACTTCCTGTTCTGAGAACGCAAATTCAACTGAATCTAAATATTTTTCAGATAGTTTTTGTTCCCTGCCCAGAACGTGTGTGCACACGTGTGTAAAAGGGGAAAATCATCGGAGGTTCTTACTAAGAGCTAAACCATCAAATTAAGATGGTCTAGTGGGAAAACTGATGAAACACTTAAAGGCGCGTGCAAGTGAAATGAGGCTAAAGAGGATGAAAAGCAAGCTGCTCCCCCTCCCCATCTCTCTCTCTCTCTCTCTCTCTCTCAGATCCTAGTGTACTGTGCTGTTCCTCTGGTGGCATAAGATTAGGCCTCTACGTGGTTACTGCAGTGGATTAGCCTGAAGAGCAGTCATCCGTTGAAGACATTTGTACGTCTTAACAGGGGTACTGCTAACTGATCAGTGACAGCAACTCTCAGTTGCTGTGTTGGATTTCTGCTTTCTCCCCTTCACCACCCGAAAACAGCAGAGACACCCTGATGATATTCTGTATAATCTGGCAGCCGTCTGGTGACGGCACCTGCAGGTAAAAGGATCAGTAGTGGGGTAGCCATGTGTACTACCACAACTGCAAATTGCGTAATCCTATGAGGTCCTGTACCAAAAACTGTTTAAAAGAAGGGGAAGAATTTTTTGTATGTGTACAGTTGTCTCCACTTCCTCTCCCGTCTCTTCCTCCTTGTTTCACTGTTCAGGACCAAAGGTATTTAGATGCCTAACTCCTATTGAAATCAGTGGGCATTAGGTGCCTAAATACCACTAACATGCTGATTAGCACCATCATTCTGTAATCAAACCTTTTCCTAGATGCCTAACTTCGGGTGTGTTTCTCTGCCTTTCTCTGGACAAGTGCCTGCCTGGCGCAGCGCATACCGACTAGCTTTCCTGTGGCAGCACAGGCCCTGACGCTGCTGTCAAATGGCCGCTCTACTCTGGTCAAGAGGCATCCCAGTCTGCTTTGGGTTAAGGACCAGGCAGCACTGCCAATGGAATACCTGGGAGGAACCCTTGGAGTCATGGGAAGCAATGATCTTGCTTCAGCCTCTGTGCCCCCTCAAGGATTGTAGAAAAGTTTCTTCGTCTGCACCCGCGAACTGATTTGATCAATTCATCTCTCTGCCACTTACTCTTCTAGCTCTAGAGGGTAGCAGGGGACTTGTTTTTGAGCGAGTCTGCGTCCCTCATAAACTGGCAGCGTGGATGTGGTTGAGCAGCTGGAGGCCAAGTCTTCTCTTGTGGGTCTGAAATCATAGTCTCTCTGCAGCAGCCCTAGAACTGCCCTATCATAGTAAGGGGCTGAATCTAGAACCGGGGCCTCTGCCATGGGTCACCAGTCCTTGTTCAGCCAAATGTAGCTGCTTGCTGGACTATATCGGTATCAATGTGACAGTCAACCCTGTGTCAAGTGGATCATAGTAACAGAATCACTGTGTCAGCTGTTGTGTTGCATCGTGTTCAGCTACCTTATTTGTTTCCCTGCGCATATTCATAAGTATCAGAAGATGGGGAAATCCACCCTACACCCATATTCCTTTGCAACGATAGCCTGGCAACTTCAGAGTTTGTCGGTGAGAGTAAATGCAAAAGGAAACACCTGCTGCACTCTAGATTTGTGGACGATGAACCTGCTCTCTGCCAGCCTTCAACAACAGGAAGTGGTTCAAATTGCAAAATAAAGTCCATACCGCTAGTCTTCTCTCTGGTGGAGGGAGACCAGTCATCTTAGTTAATTGAGCAGGACTTGCGGGGCTGGTGCAGTGCAGTCAGGGCCCAGAGGCAAGATAACTAGATGAACCATTCCTCTGTTACAATATGGCAGAAGGCCAGGTACTTCACTAGGTGGCCCATTTGTCTCTTCCCTCTCCATCTGGCAGGGCCTGTGTCCTGTGATGGCTTTATAAGCTTATTAAACTCAGAAGAATGTGCTGGCTTAACAAGGTTATTACTCTGGACACGGAGGCAGGTTGGCAGAGATGCCAGCATGTTGATCAGGAGTATGTGCAACTGATGCAAGAGAAGTCTATGATAAATGGCTGGCTGGTTCTTGTGCACACGCTCAGGGTATAAAGCTGCCTGCAATGACTCAAGAGCGTGAGTACCAACCTCCGGGCAGCCTGTTAGGCAGGGCACCAATTTTCCAAATTGGTTGTGAGTTCTGTACTTAGATTTCACCAACCAATTATCCAGCGTGACCTCCTCAGGCACTACAACAGCCTAAACACAGTGTCACAGACAGTCCCCTCGGTCCTCTGATTTATCTTGCCACCCAGATGAGCATGCCTTTGTGGTAGCTGGTCCCTTACACCAGGAATCACAGCGATATTCAGGTTACTCCAAGTCCCAAAGGACCCGTCACTTACCCTAGGTCAGTTGCCCCTTAGATCTCTCACCAAAGACAACGCTTGTAGCTAGTCCTATAGTAAACCATATCTTTATTAAATACATATTCATGTATTAAATGAGAAAAGGGAAATAAGAGTTTTATTTAAAAGGTTAAAGCAGGTAAATATACACACACAAATGAGTTACAATCTTAAGTTCCAAAAGATAATAAAAGTTTCTGTAATTAGCAAGCTCCAGATGTCCTTAGGGCTAACCCAGGCTAAGCAGCTGGGGATCTCTTGCTTGTGCCTAGAAACATCTTGCCACCCAGAATCCAAGCAGCATAGAGATAATCAGTTCCTCCTTGTTAAGGGTTTTATTCTCTTCTTCCCACATGCTTTTGGCTGCAAAGCCCAGCTGATGGGAGTAGTCCCCTGCATGACTCCACCTCAGAGGGAAGAGGCAGAATAATAACAAGTGTCTTTTGTCCTCTTGTTGATGGTAGAAAGGGAAATTCCAGTTGCAATGTCCCACCATACTACCGTCTGGTAGTGCTGGATCTTTCCTTTTGGGAAGGGCTTAACACCTTCTGTTGAAGATCACTGCTTCGTACTAATTAATCTCTCTCCTGTCTGGTGATTTACACAGTCACAAAGACTCTCAATACAACTGTTCAAATATGATCTCACAATATGGGATGCAGATGTCATAAGTAATAATTAATACAGGCAGCAACTCACCAGCATTCAATAGAATCTAAATACGAAACACTTCCTTAAAATTCTAATACCTGTTTTATTACTATTCTTAACCCACAAGTGGGCCAGACAGATTCCAGCGATGAATCTGTTAGTGTCCATTTGAGACATGGGAACCTTGCATGAGCTGGCATCTGGCCTGCCAGCCTCACACACCGTCTAACTGATTGCGTTATTTGAGGTCAGGAAGGAATTTTCCCTCAGGTCAGATTGGCAGTGACCTTCGGGGGTTTTTGCCTTCGTTTGCAGTGTGTGGGTGCTGTGTTACTTGCTAGGATCATCACTTAATTGGGGGGGAGGGATAGCTCAGTGGTTTGAGCATTGGCCTGCTAAACCCAGGGTTGTGAGTTCAATCCTTGAGGGGGCCACTTAGGGATCTGGGGCAAAAATTGGTCCTGCTAGTGGAGGCAGGGGGCTGGACTCGATGACCCTTTGGGGTCCCTTCCAGCTCTATGATATATATATATATATATATATATATATATATATATAATTTTCTGCCATTGCGGGGCCTCAGGCATTGGTGCATCTTGGTCCCTCTTGTTCCCTGCCTGTGGCTCGCAGTAGTTTAGTCTCCTGAGTGCTGGGCAGGTTCTGGTTCTAGGGCTTGGCGAGGGAGGGATTGGGTGCGGTTTAGTGGCCTGGGATATACAGAAGCCCAGATCTGGTGGTCCCTTCTGGCCTATAAGGGGTATAACCGACCCCTTCCCATCCATGACCTTGCTGTGGGCCTTGTCTCCACCTGCCAGGAAGCACAGTGCCATGCTGATCCCCGTTATAAGAATCTGAATAGCGCTCGGTTCACACCAATGTGACTCCGCAGCAAAGACACCGAGATGTATCCTGAATTCAGCTTGAATATTCCCTTTAGCTTTTGATTGGTTACGCATACAGTACGTATGTTAATATCCAGAGTCATTAGTGTCTGTGTTTGACAGCATTGCCGGTGCGACTTAGTGCATATTTTTTTGCCTTTGAAATGGACTGATGCTGGAGAACATTCTGTTACGGAACTGAGGTTATTCAGGGAAGCATTATGCTTATGAGAGACCCGTAGGGAGCTGAGGTTAGACTGGAGAAATGTTCAGAATTCTGATTATGGGAAATCTGGGAACAGGCACACACGGCATGACAGCAATAATAATGTGAAACTTCCTCCTTCAGAGTTAGTTTAGAAAAGGCTGGCTAACCTTGTCACCTCCATTTGCACTAAAAGCTGATCTTTTTTTAAATGCAAGAAACCTCAAATACTTTTACAACAAAGATCAAATGCTACCAAAATGCAGCTTACCAAAAATAAACCACAGGCAGTCGTAGGGAAGCCATGAGTTCTTTGTAGCTATAAAACATAACCAGTGAAATATTTTTGGAGCTAATTCTAATCTTAAAATGTCTTAGACCCCCCCCAAAGACCTAGGAGTACATCTGATACACGGTGCCATGCTGTTAGCTGGCTATTTCTACTACTGGCCAAGTGGCCCTCTTGTGAGTGGGTCATTTACACGAGTGTATGTGTAGCGAAGACTGGAAGGTTTGGGTTCAGAAGACTGCCCAGGCCTTTGAGATCCGTAGTAGCTGGGTGACTTGGTGATTACGTCACCCTCCCTTGCATAGTGTTTTTATGAATGGGATTATCCTTGAGGTTTGTCTCCTGGAGAAGGAGCTTGTTCTTTACAGGTGGAAATAATGCCTTTGATGCTTGTTTACACTATCACCTTGAGGCCCATTGTGCTAGGGGCTGTACAAATGTAGAACGAAGACGGTCCCTGTCCAGAGGAGCTCATGTCTGAAATATAAGATGAGATGTCAGGCCTCTTGACAGCAGGACACACAAGGAAACAGTGAGACAGTCAAACGGTGGAATTAGCAGCGTTCTCAGGACCTAGATGTGTGTATTATGAAAGCTATAAATGCAGCGTGTGGAACAAGCTGTGGGCTCTAAACTGGGTAAGATGAGTTAAATGCCTGTTGTATCCATTTGCTACCCTGAATCTCTTGGCTCCTTAAGACCAAGACATTTTGGGGGTAGGGGAGATGAAGAGCACAGAGAGCTTGCTTGTGCTGCCTTTCCGCAGTACACGTACATAGCCCGAACTTGCTACAGAGCTATTCTGTAGCCATGGCCTGGATTTGGTATCATCTCAGTTGAAAAATCCCAAAGGTCTCAGGTGTTGGTATAGCCAGTCTAAAACTCAAACCCTTTGCCCATTCCAGCATTGGTGAATGTACATTTCTGAGTGCTAAGGAGTTCTAGAAAGTAGATGGAACGAAATCGCTGACTTGGGAGAAATTCCCTGCTTGCCTCCAAAGTACATTTTTTAGCTTTATACTTTAAGTAGCGTAGAAAACAGAGGTAAAGGAAACAAACAGGAATTGTATCTTGCTATATATACATTAATATAAACACCACTTCCTTTTGCCTTCAGGAACTAACTGCAGATCGATCTCACTGGATCTGCACTATACTCCAGAGAACTAACACACTCAATTTCAGGATTGCTTGTGTGCTCAGAGTCTAACCGATCGCTACATCCCGAGTTGAGAAGGCATTTCCCCCCGGGTCAGGTTGATGCTGACTGTGTTTACCAGGGGCTTCAAGTTATGAGCAAACTCCCCTTGCTTTCGCCTCCTGTGGCTGCTTAAATCTCATTTAAAACATGCCCAGCACACTAGCGAGTACGCCTTTCCGTGTCGGGGTGAGCGTGCAGGTACATTGAGCACAGATGCTTAATGTTAGTGGTTTGGTACAGTTAACGTGATGGGGAAATTGAGATGAGGAAGAGATGCTAACAGGTCAGTTACTTCAGCTGTCAGCCACAGGCTTAAAATGAAACAGCAGAGCTCCTCAGCCTTAAAAGGACTAAATTAATTTTGACTTGGGCACATCCTTTATGTAGGAAGTGGCACCCTCTCCAAATCAATCTCATGTTTCTGTCAGTGAATCCCTAATTTGCATCTTCTAGAAAAGGCTTCTCAACCTAACACTCATTTAAGTCATATTAAATGGCCCTGTGCTCAGTACAGATGTTCCCTGTTGACGATTAGGCCTTGATTTTTGCAACTGGTTCCACACCATTTGTCTCCCAGTGAGGCTCTGTGTGCACAGGTAGCGGGGTCCACCCATGTGTATCACGGTGCAGCCCCCCAGAAATGTTAGTCCTGAAAAGGGTCTGTGTACATCCCTATTGCCTTTCTAGAGGATAGCACCCTGGACGGGGAGTCCGGAGACCTAGGTTCTCTTTCCTGACCTGCTGGGTGACCTTGGGCAAGCCACTTCCTCACTCTTGTGCCTCCATTTCCCCACCTGTAAAACTGGAATGATGATCCTGACCTCCTTTGTAAAGTGCTTCGAGATTGCTGGGTGAAAAGCACTAGGTGAGAGCTAGGGATTACTATTGTTAGGGCTCCATGCATGAACTTCTGCACAGATCCCTTCGAGATCAGGGCCTATGGGACAGGCACACAAAAAAAATCCACAAGAACTGCTGGAGCCTCTCAGCCCTGTATTCCCAGTGTGACACCTGTTCTGTTACCAGTAACTGGCTAATTGCAGGGTGGTAACATTTGACAGACCTCTGTTAGGAAACTGCTGGTTTTTTTGTTTTGTTTTTAAATCCGATCTGTGAGAGCAGCACTGAAGGTTACTTCTGGCTGTTCCAGGCAAATCTTCACCCTGGCTACGGGTTTGAAATACTGTCAGGGCAGAGGGACAAAATATTGCGGTCAAAGTTAGGGTGTTGTGAGGTTCTGAAGGGCAACGCCGTATCAGGGAGCTGTAACTTGTCTTTATGAATCAACACGAGGTGTTTAAAATAACAAACTAACCCACCCACCCCAAAAAAAACCCTAAAAAGAGAGGAGAAATGGCAAGAATTGAATAAAAGTGCTAAGGAGATGCAGGAGAACTATTTTTTCCCCTTGATGCTAAGTGAAAAGGCAACACTTAGTTACTATGAAATGTTATTGCAGTCTAAGGTCTCACCTGGCATCGGGGGCTCCCCTGTGCTAGGCTCTGTACATATGCATAGCTAGACTTGGTGCCTTCCCCAAAGAGTTCACAACTGAAACCAAGACACGATGGAACAAGTGAGTCTAGGGTTGTATTACATGGTTACACAGTTGAGCTGTGTGTGTAACTTGCAGCTTCTGCATCATTTACATATAGTTCAAAGTTCCCTCACCAACCAGAAGTCCCTGTTATCTCTTCACATTTTTTTCACATCCTCAAAAAAGTGATTGAGGGCTGGCTGGCTTTATTTATTTATCATCCATCTCTCTGTACAGACTATCCCCTTCTCTCTCTCCCCCCCCCGCCCCATGGAGCTAACCAGAAATGCAGCTTTCACATACTTTGTGACACTGACGTACTTTGGCCTGTTTTTGATAGCATTAGCCCCATGCTGGCCTGCTTGGAGGTGCATTTTTTTTTTTATGGCCAGTTTTCTTGGAAGTTTGAAGATGCAGAAGTGTAAAAGATGCCAGAATAACAATCCAGGTGAAGATGATTTGTACCTGGATCCCCCACTCTTTAATTTTCAACCTGTACTTTGTGCGAGGTGGATCCTCCAGAGACCTTTTTATATTTTTACTTGTTCTCGGGAGATCAACCTGGAGATGTTTCAATTACAATGTTAAATTACCTGATCACTTGAGTTAAAAGTAGACCTGCAAAGGTTTTAATGATCTTCTTTATCTGCCTTGTGGGGCTTTCTTTTTTTTTCCAAGCCTCCTTTCAGTCTATTAGATTTTAATTGAACCATCTGTAACTTAACACATTGTGACAGTGAGACCAAAAAATAAGTAAATGGGTTAGTTGTGTAACTTCTGCTGTTAAGGTGCAGTCTATTCTAGATTACAACAGGAGTTGGCATTAAATTAGCATCTCAAGTGGCAGTTTTTCCAGTGCCCTGCAATGTCTACCTGGGAGATCCAGAACTAATTTACAAGCCCGTATGACTAATCCAGTCTTTAAGAAACCATGGAGCGTTTTATTTTCAAGGTCTTGCTAGTGAAAGACTACCAACAGGGTTTGAGTTATCGTTAGAGTTTGGGGGGTATTTTTTTGAGATAACTAAAGCTAATACGTTTACAGATTCATGGCCTGCGATGTTATCTGGCCCATTTTGGTAGGCATGGAAAATAATCTCTCTGATGGTGCTTTGGCCTATGTGAAATGAGCTTAGAGGAGTGCAGGTCTCTGTCCAATTTCTAACAGACAGATGGGTCTGACCAGGAGCACTAGCAGCCTGGACTAACGTACTGAGGATTGAATAGGTCCTGGAGACTGTGCAGAAGCACTTTTCATTTCATTGAAGAGGTGGCTAGTTCAGAATGAGGTGGAGGAACTTTCCTGCTGCTGTCTGTGCTGTGCCCATTCTGGGGATAAATGGGGATGCTGTTAGATTTGAAGATTTTTCTGCACATAATGACCTCAGAGTCATAACTTCAACACTTTAAGACGATGCCACATCCTCTCCTGGGACAGGTTAAAGTGAGATCGTCAACTTCAAATCAAACTTTGGTCTGAGAAATTACCTACTGCTATTTCAATTACAGTTATCTTAGTTACTTGTAAGAACATAAGAATGGTCTAGCCCAGTGTCCTGTCTTCCGACAGTGGCCAGTGCCAGGTGCCCCAGAGGGAATGAACAGAACAGGGAATCAAGTGATCCATCCCCTGTCGCCCATTCCCAGCTTCTGGCAAACAGAGGCTAGGGACACCATCCCTGCCTAGTTTTTTCTTGAACCCTGTTATAGTCTTGGCCTTCACAACATCTTCTGGCAAAGAGTTCCATAGGTTGACTGTTCGTTGTGTGAAAAAATACTTCCTTTTGTTTGTTTTAAACCTGCTGCCTATTAATTTCATTTGGTGACCCCCTAGTTCTTGTGTTATGAGAAGGAGTAAATAACACTTCCTTATTTATTTTCTCTACACCAGTCATGATTTTATAGACCTCTATCATATTTCCCCTTAGTCGTCTCTTTTCCAAGCTGAAAAGTCCCAGTCTTATTCATATCTCCCTATATGGCAGCCATTCCATACCCCTAATTTTTTGTTGACCTTTTCTGAAATCTTTTCCAATTCTCACACACCTTTTTTTGAGATGGGGTGACCACATCTGCACAGTATTCAAGTTGTGGGCATACCATGGATTTATATAGAGGCAATATGATAATTTCTGTGTTTATTATCTATCCCTTTCTTAATGATTCCCAAAATTCTGTTAACCCTTTTGACTTCTGTTGCACATTGAGTGGATGTTTTCAGAGAACTATCCACAGTGACTCCAAGATCTCTCTTTTGAGTGGTAACAGCTAATTTAGACCCCATCATTTTATATGCATAGTTGGGGTTATGTTTTCCAATGTGCATTACTTTGCATTTATCAACATTGAATTTCATCTGCCATTTTGTTGCCCGGTCACCCGGTTTTGTGAGATCCCTTTGTAGCTCTTCGTAGTCTGCTTGGGACTTAACTATCTTGAGTTGTTTTGTATCATCTGCAAATTTTGCCACCAAAGAGGCTCGAGGAAAACATGCTTTCTTTTCGGTTTGTGTATTTAGGGCCTCTGACAGCACTCTTGTGTCGCTAGTCTAGTTGGCTTCCCCAGGCTTCCAAACAGTACAGGGGAGAGGGGACATCTTGGGAGCAGTGGGGAGGGAGGGGAAGGTGGTTGTAAATGCTCAGAGCCTGGCAGGGCAACTCGGGGGCCGGTTCAGTACTGGGAACTCCTCTGAACTGCCCTTTTGAAATTGACCGTTGTCAGTGTTGCTTTCACCAGTTTCTCTTGTGAATGGTTCCGTAAATTACCTTTCCGTTTTTACAGTTTTGTTCTATGGTAGCACCCACTCAGAGGACACCTCCTCCCGTTTTATGTGCTTGAGCTAATTCAGGTCCACAGTAGAACTGGATTCCCTGTGCTAAGTCTGAAAGGGAGACAACCCATTGGCGCTGCCTTTCCAGGATTAATTTTTTCCCCTCCGGAGCACTGAATGCAGAGACCAACTAAAACGGAGGCACAAGCAGTTCCAGATACTTAGTGTGCAGCTGTAGTAAGATGTGTTCTGTCTCTCCACACCAGGCCCTCGCCTGGCAAGTGGTACACTCTCTGTATTTTTTTTTTTAACTAGTACATTTTCTTGTGTTACGTAGTTTACACACCCGTCTCTTCCCATCCCCCTGCAATGGCTCAGCAGAAAAACAGATTTTTGGCCATCTAGGCACACCTGCCCATGGGCCCAGATTCACTCTTGTTGGCTCAGGAAGTTGTGAACCACGCCCTTCCCGGTGCCAGCTGGGTCCCTGGCACCCCAGTGTGGATTCAGATTCAGCCCAAGGGAGGGTAGGTGGTGAGTGCTCCTCTCCACTGGGGTATCCTGGGTGGGGAGGGGAGGAAAGGAGCATCTTTGACCTCAAGGTGCAGTTCCCCCTGGGAATTCCCGTGGTAAAGGCTGTTGTGGGCACACACTGAATCGTCCCTGCCAGCTTCTCTGGCCCGGGCACTGCAGAGAGGAAGTTGGAGTCTTGCCGGATCCTTGGTGGAGTGGACGTTAGAGCCACTTGTGCTGCTCCCATCTCCCCCGGCCCCCATGGACTCTCCGCTAGCAGCAGCTTCCACAGAGTCTGTGCCAGTGGAATCGAGGCCAGTGTTACTGGGCAGCGTCCTGTTTGAGGAGGGAGAAGTATCATGTACCTTGCGGTTTGAATGTGAGTTTAGGTGTGTATCTCTGTGGCACACTGATGAGGGAGTTCAGACCCTCACCCCAGTCTGAGTTCTAATGCTGTCATCCTTCCCTTCCCCTCCCACACACATTATAGTTCTATGAATGATTGATGTCCCTGCTCCAGCCGGTGCTGGCTGTGTTCATTGTCATGCAGAATACATTGTCAATCCGTTACTACATTTAAAAGCTGCAGGCTATTTTTTGAATGTTTTGTTCACATGTTCTCAAATCCTAGCAATATGATGCATAATTATTTTGCACAGAAATAACCTGTTTCAGAAAGTGAGTATTCAAAGTATCTGAAAGGTGAGCTGCCAGAGCAAAAAAAGAGTTTTGCCCTTCACTGCTGCAGCTCTCCCAGTATAGAGTCTGAATTCTCTCCCTTTGGTAGGTGTATCTTGGTCATAAAATTTGTGAAATAATATGGGAGCTGTATGATTGGAGAATGTTTTAATGCACATTGCTATGCACCGGGGGAAGAGTTAAGGTGAACTTTTTTTAAGTCTTAACACTAGTGCTAGTTGAAAAACATTGGCAGAATAGTTTTCCATCAGAAATGTAGTTTCACCGAAATTGAAACATTTCCCTAGAATGTTCTGACTTTGATGGGGAAAATTTTGAAACTCTGTGTTTGACTTTCTTGTTTCAATGTCAAAACATTTCAAGAATGTCAAAATGACATTTTTGAATATAAATTTTATTATGTTTTAAATATTTAATATCAAAATAATATGTTTGGCATTTATCAAAATTATTTGCTTCTGAATCTGTATTTTTATGAATTTCCGATCCATGGGAAATTTACATCCTGATGCGAGATGAGGAAAAACATAAGAATGTCAGAATTTCCCATGGAATGGAAATTGTTTTCCAACCAGCTCTGCCTAACGTTGCTCTCTATGTAACCGTAATATTGCATTAGCATTACAAAGTGTGTGTATGTGAATAGTTAATGAGCTATGGGTTTGGTTTTTTTTTACAGTGGAAAGCCAAACTGATGTATCAAAGCGTGAAGGTGGTACAGAATAATGAGCTTGTGCCCCGTGTAACTAGGGATGTAGCCCAGCTCAGGCAGGCATTTGCTGTAGGTAGAACTTGTGCACACACAAAGTCTCTGACCTGTTCGGGGAAGCAGCCGTTATGATACTCCAAAAGAACTTGAAGGAGCATTTGATGGAAAGGATATTGTGCTGGGAAGCCCTTGCTCTCGCTTAATAGCCGTATGGCTCTGACTCAGGCCAGTGTAAGCTTCCCAGCATGTCTTTCGAAGCACCTGAGCTGTAATGCTATACAGAACTGTTCGGCTTTCTTGCGTCACAGAGAGTGAAACAATACTTAATTTAAACTCTTTAAAGTAATGCTACACGCCTGGCAGCAGCGCTGAGGGAGCGGGGATCTTTACGTCTGGAAAACGAGGCTCGAAAGCGGGCGGTTGTGCATCTTCCTGATATAGCCATACGTAACCATTTAGCCTGGAGAAAACGAGGATTCCGCCTGAGAAATCAGGAAAAGACTAGTCCCTGTACAGCCTGTGGGGTGACTGTGGTTGGGATAATGAGCTCGGTTCTGGGCACCGCACTCTCAGAAAGATATTGACAAACCGGAGGGAGTTCAGAGCAGAGCGACAGAAATTGACTGACTTTTGCGGGAAGGTTAGGAAAGCTAAATCTATCTATCAGTGGCTGAGTAATGGTTAAGTGTGTGAGAGTTGGGGGAGGGGCAATGAGGCCTACAAATATTTGAAGGACTTAAATGCCAAGGAAAGACATGATCCAGGGTGTAATTCAGGGAACGAGGAGGAAAGGGAGGTCATTTAGAAAGAGAAACTTTTTTAGGATGAATATTTGGGGGGGGGGGGGGGTTTATGGGGGGGGGGGTGNATGGGAGGGGGGATGTCTGCACAGTGAGACTAACTTGGCTGTGAAATGGCCCCACCACCGGAAGGAATGGGAAGCCCCTTTATGCATCTTACAAGTAGACAGGGCTAAACCTCAGAATACGGTGTGGGGAACAACTTGTTCATCAGCAGGAGACGGGCCAGATGAGCCTCTCTGGCATTTCCATATCGAACTGCTCATTCTAATGAGCTAAACCGCGGCTCAGATGGCTCTTTGGTTTTTTATCATAGATCCAGATTTAAAGTGCTCTGCATTGTGGGGAATAAAAACCCCAGTGAAGTGAGGAAGCACGTTCCAGGGCATTTACCTAAGATTTGGGAGACCCAGGTTCAATTCTCTACTCTGCCACAGACTCCTATGCAGCCTTGAGCAAGTTCCTTAGCCTCCATGTGCCTCAGGTCCCCATTGGTAACATGGGGATAACAGCACTCCCTTGCTTCACGGGTGTGTGAGGTTAAATACACTAAAGGCTGTGAAGTGCCCAGATACTACAGTAACCGGGACCACATTGGTACCTAGGTTCTTAAAGGTCAGGGTCCTGTCTTAAGTTTGTGGAGGAAAATCCTGTATCTTCTCCTTGCCCTTCCTTTCACAGAACTCTTGAAGCATCTGAACATAGTTTCTCCCTCTTAGAGACTGACAGTAACTTGGAAACTCTTCTTTTGACAAGGTCCTGTGACCCCTCTGACTCATTCCTGCCTGAGTCTCCACTTACGACCATGTTCTTCTAACACAGCCATGCGCGGGTCCCATTGCACAAGGCCTCACCCAAGGACAGGCATGCCGGGGTCTCTCCTTCCCCTGGGCGTAGCTGTCAGCCACTGAGGACATTCCTGCACTGGGTAAGACACACTGTCCCCTGTTGAGCCTGGGTATCCTATAATCTGCGAGTGCCCGGGAGCTTGTGTCCCTGCTCAGCAGTGCAACTGAGACGCAATTGGGTTGGCTTTTGGCTTGAACACCTCAACATGGTGTGAATCCATCTAATAATACTAACGCCCATAATCCCTTCCTTGGCCAAACTGCTTTGCCAAAACTGCTGGAGGAGTAGCCACTGGTAACGCTAATCTGGGTCTTGAGCACACAGCACATGTCACAAAGAAGCCCCCTCCCACGTGGTGTATTCAGGGTGCCGTGAGCCTGTATGTTGCTGGATTATTCAGTCTATGAAAGCGAAAGCTCCATTAAAGCTTGAGATGTGAAGTACTTGGAATTCTGCGCTGCTTTCCTCAGAGCTAGGGCGAGTCTCTCTGATGTCACATGAACATCTTTCCACCTTTTTAAATATAGCTCTTGGCTCCGTAAATAGCACAGATTGTTGGTCGCACCTGGTCTGTTCCTGGGTCTCCTGCTGTAGGATTGTAACACAAACTCCTTGAGAATAATTCGATAGGCTTGCTTCAAAAGGCTGCCTTCTCCCAAGTCTGAGAGCACCAACGGCATCAGCTGTCCATAGAACAAAAAAGCTCTGCTTCATCAAGAAAGGGAGAGAAGGGGGGGGGAAGAGGCCCACATCTCAGATAATTGGGGCTTGTCTTTCAGTGGAGCAAATAGGAGTGTTGCAAACGACTCTGAGCTGGCAGAGCAGCTGAAGAGCAGGATGGTTTCTAAATACAGTGGAAGGTTTCAATCTTCCCTCAGTGGTTTTTTAGGATATGTGCATGAAAACAGGATCCCTGATTCTTAGGAGTTTAATCTCCTGCCACTTCTCACTTGAAATTTTAAGCCTTTCTCTTGACATTGCAATTATCTCCTCAGCAGCTGATGATGGTGAAAGTGCCTTCAGGCAAGGGGAAAAGCAGCAAGAGCTGCAGACTCCTGGGGGAGACGGGTGTGATTGAGAGACAGAGAGGTTCTGACTTTGGGAAACTGACTTAGTGACAAAATGCTAAAAAGAGCAACATGGTTAGGAAAATGTTGCAAACCTCTTGTATCAGCGCAAACGGGTCTCTAAATGGCAGGTCTGTGTACTGTCCCAGGATGCCAATGGTGTATCCATAGAAAGGCCCTGATGCTGCAAACACTTATGGCTCATTGGGAGTGCCACTGAAGTCAACGTGGGACTGCTCATCAGGGTAAAGGTGTGTGTGTGTGTGTGTGTGTGTGTGTGTGTGTGTGTGTGCGCGCGCGCACTTGCTTGCAGGATGACAGTCTTAAAAGGCACCAATCAGCAACTACAAAAGACTAACTACTGAGGGTGCAATAGGCTAGAGTCCCAGTTGTTGCTTTATAAAGGGCAGAGAGAACCTGAAAAGCATGTGGGTTTTTGTGCTGTCTTGTGGAATATCAGGAATATGAAGTTGTCTTCTTGGCTCTTGCAGGAGATCTCGGACCCTGGGATGCTGAGTGGGAGCTTTTTAGCCCTTATGTGAAGTGTTGGGGCTCTTTGAATCTTTAACAAAGGTCTCTTCCCCACCCCCACCCCAATGGTTAGCAAAATTTTTAAATAGTCTGAATACAAGTTCAGCTTTGAATTTTTGTGATGTGCTGGCAAACCTCATTGTTGTAGGATTGCAGCTAGTGGGTAAATTCTCTTTGCAGGGTCACTCTCTACATGGTTCCTGCACATTTGTACTTCGTAACATTTGTGAAGGAAAGGGTTGCTTTTTGTGGCTTCTGCTATTTGTGTTACCATGGCATTGGCAGGATTAAGCCTAATAAGTAACGCCGGATCTTATTTATTATTCCCATCACTATGTTTTAATATGACTCCTGGTTAGGGATAGAAACATGTTGGCAGGAGAAATTTACGACTTGCAAAGTGCCTCTTGAGAACCAAGAGAAATATTCAGGCAGGAAAACAAAAATTAGGCATCAGATTAATTGGGGAAATTAAAATGATAATTAGGACTCTTGACACACAAGCCGTCAATTGCATAAGGACTGCAGAGCATACTTTCATAGAAGCAGAAAATTCGTAAAGGCATAAAATGCCTGAGCAGGGTGGTTACAGATTGGTGCAAATCTCTCCTGGTTGCCCTATGCAAGAATGGAAGCGTCCATGCATGTGGGCAGCATTGAAGGATAAAGCTGTTGTCACATGGACGGTAGATACAGGAAAGGATGCCAGGATTAGGAGAATGGAGACCAAGATCCGCTTGGCTTTAGGAAAGGATGAGGAACTGCAGATGCCATGTTTGTAATTCAGCAAGGGATAGAGAAGTGCCTAGAGCACCAACAGGATGACTTCTGGGCTTCTAGATCTAGAAAAGGCATACGATAAAGTGGACAGAAGGAGGCTAGCACCAGCGCGAAATACGGTGTCTGAGGATTTCATAACTGTGGTGACTGCGCTATGCAGATCACCTAAAACCGTGATCCAGACATGTTGTGGAATGACTGACTCTTGGATTGAAAGTCGGACTGTGCTGGGGTTGGCTCTACGTCCACTGCTGTTTGTCACTGATGGACTGTGTCAGCAGGAAGATCCCAATGGGGAAAGGTGCGAAGCTCCTCTATGCAGGTGGCCTAGCAATAAGGGCATCCTCAATCAGGGATCCGGGGCCCCCTGGGGGGCTGCCAGCAGGTTTCAGGGGGTCCGCCAAGCAGGGCCAGTGTTAGACTTGTTGGGGCCACAGGCAGAAATCCCAGTGACCCAAGCCCCACCACCTGGGGCTGAAGCCGAAGCCTGAGCAATTTAGTTTTGCAGGGTCCCCTGTGGCGTGGAGCCCTGGGCAACCGCCCTGCTTGCGACCCCCTAACGCTGGCTCTGGCTCTTATATGCAGAAAAACAGTTGTGACCCGTGGAGTTTTTATTGCATGTTGGGGGAGCCTCAGAAAGAAAAAGGTTGAGAACCCCTGACCTAGAGGAAATAGTAAACCAGTGGTATGACTCGCTAAGCTGGCATGGGATGAATGAGCATGACTAAGACTGAGGTCATATGGGTCAGCAGCAGTGCCACAAGGAAACTGGACATAGAGATGAATGGACTCAGACTGGTGAGTTCAAATACCTTGGCAGCTGGTTCACAGAGGACTGTGAGCTTGAACGTGAGCTGCATTGCAGGCTGGGGAGCGTTGGAAGAGTGTGGAATGACGTCTTGGGGTTATGCATGACAAGCATATGCTACTGAGACTAAAAGCCCAACTATACGGAACAATGGTGCACCTTGCAATGCTGTATTGTACAGAAGATGGGTGGTAGAGAGACGGCAGGTTCAACACCTACATGTGTTTGAGATGAGATGTCTTTGTGCCATACGAGGAGGAAGAGACAGATTTCAAAATGAAGGCATTAGGACAGCATGGCAGGAGAAAGCCAAGGAGGCGATGGATGGATTGTATCAAAGATGGTAAGTAGGTGGATCTTCCCCCTCAGACAGACAAAGATCATAGAATCATAGGACTGGAAGGGACTTCGAGAGGTCTCTAGTCCAGTCCCCTGAACTCATGGCAGGACTAAGTATTAACTAGACCATCCCTGACAGGTGTTTGTCTAACCTGCTTTTAAAAAATCTCCAATGATGGAGCTTCCACAATCTCCCTAGGCAATTTATTCCAGTGCTTAACCACTCTGACAGTTAGGAAGTTTTTCCTAATGTCCAACCTGAACCTCTCTTGCTGCAGTTTAAGCCCATTGCGTCTTGTCCTATCATCAGACGTTAAGGAGAGCAATTTTTCTCCCTCCTCCCTCTAACAACCTTTTATGTACTTGAAAACTGTTATGTCCCCTCTCAGTTTTCTCTTCTCCAGACTCAACAAACCCAATTTCTTCAATCTTTCCTCATAGGTCATGTTTTCTAGGCCTTTAATCATTTTTGTTGCTCTTCTCTGGACTTTCTCCAATTTGTCCACATCTTTCCTGTAATGTGGCACCCAGAACTGGACACAATACTCCAGTTGAGGCCTTTTAAGTGCCGAGTAGAGCAGAAGAATTACTTCTCATGTCTTGCTTACAACACTCCTGCTAATACATCCCAGAATGAGGTTTCCTTTTTTTGCAGCAGTGTTACACTGTTGACTCGTATTTAGCTTGTGATCCAGGATGACCCCCAGATCCCTCAGAGGATGTTTGCATGATGACCTGACCCCAGTTGATGAGTTGGGCAGGGGAGAAGAAGAAATCAGAAAATTCATAAGACTAAAGGACGTGAGGGGACAATTAATGAATTCTTCTTAGAAGATTCTGACTTCACATTATAATTTAATGTTGCTATTTGCTTCTTTGTTTAATGTTCTTTATCACCATCTTCACTTTCTTCAGATTTTTTATTTTCTGTCTAGTATGAGATGTACAAAAATCACCACCAGGCTAAGGCCCTGATTCTGAAATTAATGTTGATCTGATAGTGGGAGAAGAGTCTAGACTCTTAGATCTAGGAGGTGATGGGAACTGGGAATCATATTACCACCATAACAAGGAAAACTTTAGGTACATCAGTTTTGCTTTTAAGTAACTTTAAAATAAATAGAATAAAGCTCCCGTATTCACCCACCAAATGATGTTTGAAAGAGACATATGAGCAGGGCAAGGAGATAAAGGAGTATTTTGAATGTGGCAATAGATTTTTCCTTCTTTTAAAACAAAACAAAAAACCCTTGTGCTTTCAGTGGAGCAGCATAGAAAATAAACAGACTCTTATTTGGCTAAAACATCGTTTGACGCTGTTGCAGAATCAGTTGATGTCAGTGGAGCTCTGTGGACAATGTTTAATTATTGCCACTAAAAACCTGCAGGTGAAACACACACATATTTTTGTAGGACCTTTTAAATTAAGCCGAAGAAACAACATTCCAATCCAGTGCTCAGCTGGAAGATGCTATCCTATTGTAAGGACTTGAGAGCACTTTTTGCCAAAGCTGGGGGTTAGCACCAAAGAGTTGGTGTAAGCAAGTTCTCAGGTTTGCCTCTTTCAATTTGATTTGAATTATTAAAAGAACTGTTAAGGGTTGTAAGGAATCCTAGACTTCCCTTCCTAAATAATTGCCCCTTTCTCCCAACTTGAAGATTTCACATCTGGCGGGCAGTGATAAAATTGTGTGATGATAAGATGTTGTGCAGTACAATGATGTTTTCTAACTGCTCTTTCCAGAGATGTGAAAATTCATGTTAAGCCAACCAAACAAGTTGGCCTTTAGACAGCTTTTAAAAACAAAGTTACTGTTTGTCCAGCCTAGGTATTTTTGTTTTGTTTTGTTTGTTTCTCCCCGTTCTGATAACCTTTATTCAGTCTTCCCCTTCCTTGAATCTTGCTGCTTGTTGTGTAGGAAACGTCTTTAAATGGAAAGGCCTATAGAACTGAATGGGGAATAACCACACCCAATAAAACTTGAATTAGACTTTTGAATTTTATGGCAGGAATCCCATCTTTTATTAAATTGGAGCTTTAAAATTGTCTATAAGGTGTATAATTTTCCATTAAATTATATAGGTTTTTTTAGAGGAACATTGATTGAACCTCATTGGCTTTATCTCTATTATATATTTTTATAAAGATGGTTTCAAAGGATTCCCTATTTCCACATGAGGAGTGCAGTGTCCAAATTTTGGTTACATCATTGGACTATTAACAATTTTTGAAGGTGAAGAGTGATGAAGAGGGACATAAATAGTGTGCGTGGCACTTCCATATAACAAATGTGCGAATGTTCGGGCAAGATAGCCCTCCAAGGAGGAGAGTTAGAGGTGACTTGTTGGAGATATTCATCATCTTTTGAAGGGCTCAGTGAAAACTGCTCAGTGCCTCCTTTCTATCCTCTCCCTGGATATCTGAGCAGGGGGTTCATGCAGTACAATTAAAGCGAAGTATCTGGAGATACAGTCCAAGGCGAAGCTGTCTTATGCAGCATTCAGTCACGGTGCAGGGTTTGCTCTCGCAGGAAGTCATTGGACACAGTCCCTGGGTTTTTAAGGAGGGCTGGATGACTTCCTGACAGCTAACTGCATTTGCACAGGAGATGGGGCTAATCAAATCTCAAGCCGCAGACTCCGAGCTGATAGCACGCAGGGGTCAGGGAATGATTTGTCGTCTCAGTGCAGCATTGCACCACGGGGCCAGGTGCATCATAGGTTTGTGCCCCCCAATATTTCTGATGCATTGGGTTTAGGAGAATGGTGTGGGCAGCGTACAGGACTGGGTGGGCCAGTATTCTCCTCCAGGATAGCAGCTTGTTCATGAGTATTTTAAGTGCTTCCCCACTTCTCCAGCCCTCTTCCCCGCCCCCTGTACTACCACATCTCTCCTTGTGACTGCACAGGTGGAGGCAGCCTTCCCTTAAGGCTGCACGCTTGTGAGGATCTGAGTGCTTTGCATAGCAGGGGCAGTGTATTCCGTTTCACCAGTGAAGAAACTGAGGCCCAGAGTAGCTTTCCCCGGGCACAAGGTGAGCCTGTCGCAGAGCCAGGAGTAGATCCCAGGAGTCTCCACTACCAGTCTTGTGCTCTAATCATTAGGGTGCGTGGTCTCTCCTTTAGAAATGGAAACACCTGTCCAGGCACTGAAGCATAGCGCCTGATGGCATTCTTCCCACCCCAGTCCCCTGCGCGATCCTCTAGAGCAGATCCAGTGGGACCTCCCTGCTACTGGCACTCATGCAGATTAAGAGTCCTTGGCCATGTGTTACTTTTTGGGGTGTAGGGGTGGGAGGAATTTCCCATGACTGCACTAGCTCTGGTAGCAATGGTGAGAGCACTACTGGGTACGGCTCCGGCAACCATCAGTGTGTGGACCAGACTTGTTCTAAATAGGCTGATAACGATCAAAATGCCCGTGCCAGGTCTACACTAGTTGTAGTGCAATGGGGAGAGATTTCCCAATGAAGCTTAAATCTCCTACAGCAGCTCACCCAGTGCTGGCATCCATGGTAGCCTCAGGAGTGTCGCTATTTTTTAAAAATTGTTCTTACAAATATAAACCGGACTCACCTGGAAACAGTCCTTAATCCTCAGCACTTCTACTGTGGAAGGCTGTGTTTTGGTTTTCAATGGCCCTGGGGGTTCCCAGTTCCATAGTTAGGCTCCCAAACCGCCTCGTGCTGGCGAGGGGGAATTCCGTGTGAGAGGGTTTTCCCCAAAGCGGGAGCCATTGGAGCGAATAAAAGATTGTATTTCAAAATAAAAAAGCTCCGTATCTTGGTGTGTTTGGGCAACTTGCCCAAACTCTCCGCTTTCAAAAAGCATCCGAACGGAGATGGTGTGTGTGAGGTGATGCCTCATGCATATGGTGGGGAAATTCCTTTGTGTTGGTTTACACTGAAAAACAAATATTCTGAGCCAGAAATAAGGTGTGTGGGGGGGACTGGTGTTCCATTTGCTATAAATAAATCGGGTGAAACTCCAAGGATTAGATACCTGGTAAAATGAGGTGCTGTCATGCAGAACTCTGGCAATACGTCTGATATGCGCCTTGTCTTTGAGTGGGAGGGTGCTGACTGCGGTATTGCGATGGACAGGCAGAAGTAGCATGCTTGGAACAGGATCTAACTGCGGCCTCTTGACAGTTGGCTAGGGTTACAATAAGCCAGCAGCCATCCAACACGAATGGATTTCCCTGCACTCCTGTGTTTGCTGGCTATGCCAGCCAAACAACAAGGACCCAGAGGAATAAAAGGCATTGTCCCGACACACTTAACGGAGCAGGTACATTTCATGCAGCAGCACGGTCTTGTCTTCTCTTCATGGTGGCACCTCTCACGAATAGTTGACGTCAATTATTTCTTGCAAGACATTGCAAAGCACGTTGAAGTTGCCTGACTTCTGACGGTCCTGCTGCAGCAGGTCACGGCGCATTGGGTCATCGAGGAACAATCTTGCATTGCTTTCAAATGACCCTGTGGAGGAGCTTCCTTCCACCCCCCTGGTTTAGAGTAGAGGCAGAGAGACAGGGCTAGCCATGACATGAATCATAGGCTATGAACACCATGGAGAAACCCACATTGTGTATTACTGATTGTTTGCATGGTGTCTTACCAGCATTAGACGTGCATGCTGGGCCCCATATAAGCTAATGAATTCTTGTACTGGCACATTAACTTGTTCTAGAGCATCATGCAGGTGCTACAGTCACAGCTCTTGAGAACTGGTAGAGGTGGTTGAGTCAGTTCACCCCCTTACCTCTCCCCCCCCCCCCCCGCCCCCGCATTGTGTAGCTGGATTTAGCCCATTGGTCCTTAAAAAAATGCTAATGGCTACTTGTCTACTCTTTGCTTCAAAATAATCTCCCAGGGAGAGCATTTCCAGCACTCCCTGGCAGCTTGGTCTGTTGTCCAATTGCCCTCGTGGTTACCAGTAAAGTGTCTTTTCTTTTATGGAGTTTAAATGTTTCCTGCTATCTGAAGACCTTTGTTTTTTTCCCTCTGTTGACTGCTAAGGATAATTGTTCTAATTCACTTACTCTAGATGAGATGTGGTTGCTATACAGAAGCAGAGTCTGTTTTGAGAACACAGGAAAAAACATGCTGGGATCTGGAGGAAGAAAATCAATGATCTACAGCTGTCTTATCCAAATTAGCACTAGCTGTGTCACTAGTGTTGGGCATTTGGCTTAGAATATGAAAAAGCTCCTGTGGATCCGAGTTCTCCCACCACTCTCCCCAGGGCAGGGCAGAACTGCAGACAAATCGTGGACCTCTCTCTCTCTCTCTCTCACTGTAACTGACCTCCCATGCTTGGAAGATACACAGTGCATGTTGCATTAATTAGCAGCAATATTGTTACACAATAGTGAACACCTGTTACCATCCAACTTCTCCCACAGTACAGCATTGCTTACCATTTACAAGCTTTAATTCAATGAACTGCCTGTCTGTCTACAGCAGAACCTATCCAACTGTTGGAGTTGATGGATACACTGTCTTTGAAGTCAGGCTGAGCAGGACCTTCCAGCAAGGGACTTTCCTCTCTGGTAGCGCAACTAGACTTTTACTTTCTAAAATTCATACTCTTGGAACAAATTTTGTCCTGTTTTTCTTGGCAGTACAGACTGTGATTTGCTTGGGAAACTGCTCTGCAACTTTCCTGGGAATTGTTACAGGTTGCATCTTAGGCTGAGAAGCTTTGAAGTGATTTTATTACTTTCCACGCTTGCCTTCTTTCCTACCAACAGAGGAACACACGCTTGCAAATACCCTGGTGTCTTGCTGCTGCTGCAGAGTTCTGCTGTTGGGGTGTATTGCTGGAGAGCAGGACCTTGGGACACATTATTTCTGTGCTAAAACCTTTGTTATAGGGAAGCAGCCACATTGACTACGGTTTTCTTGCTGCACTGTTAATAAACTGTGTGTGTGTGTTTCTTGAGTGAAACATCTAGTCCTCTTACTGGCAGACTTTTACTGGACCTGCTCATCTAACTCCTCATGAATTAGGTTCCCAGTGCTGCTTGTACGTGGATAGCTGACACAGCACTGCTGTGAAATGGCTCTTCACTCGTGGTGCTCACTTTCATGCCAGACTGGCCTGGCCTGCTGTTGTCTTGTTGTGAGTAGGTGTCCATTGCAGCACGTGGTACATCGTGAGAGCGTGGCCGTGCCTGTGTCCGAACCCCAAGCCTGCAGTTGTGCTGAAGATGCCTTCGATCACCAGGAGTGGTTTATAGTACTGTACTCTCTGAGCTGCTGTCCTGGGCAAACTGGGTGTTGCTCCCAGCTTTCCAGAGTCAGGGACTCCTTCTCCCCAGTTAGTTACATTCTACTGAAATTCTGTCATGACTATACGACGCGGCAGTTTAAAGAGAGACAACTCCGGTGGCACAATTAGCACCCCGTATGCATGGATCTTGGAGGGCAGCTGCTTAAATTCAAGGGATTGACAGAGTTCAAACTCTGTCTATTCTTTAGCTTGGCCACCTGATCTAGAGCCCTCTTGGCCTCCTCTACATTACAGGCTTCCCATTTAAAAATCTCAGCTGAAATGATGCTGGACTCCAGGGTCAATCAGATTTCCCCACTGCTGGGAAAGCATCTTCCCTCCCTTCCTTCACACCCACTTGTACAGTATTGCACAGGTGCAAAGGGGGATGGCTTTTATCTTCCTGTGAAGCATCCATATTAGCCACAGCCAGATGGAGCCACACCCATTCTGAGGGACTGGTGTTCAAACTGGTATGGAAAATGGTATGTTTCCTAAACAAGATTTCTTAAAACCTGAAGGGGGGAGGGTGTCTGTGTGTGTGTGTGTAAGATGGTGTTTTCTCCCCTGAATGACTGTATTAGAGATAACATATGTTCACTGAATGGGAATTTCAGGCCAGCAAACATTCCTGCATTAAGCATTAAAGGAATGTCTGTTAATGTTTGTTTTGATTGTACAAACTGCTCACGATCTGTGCAACTTATCGGTGGGGTTTGATGACTTTATTATCCATATAAAATCTACAAATTAACTGTCTAATTAGAGACCTGGGGAAGCTGTTGCTTGTGCTGTAATTTCTAAACTGCTGAAGATACAATCTTACAACTCCTAAGTGTAATGAAATTAATACACTGGTGCAAAAGAGTGCCTCCCAGAGGTACCAGTGTATATATAAAGATGTTTAGTTGCCTGATTGGGTTTTGCACATGTGGAACATTTGTGTAGAAAATCAGACCTTGGATTTTGCTCAGCAGAGTGGAAACTGAGTAATTCCTTTCCAGTGTAAAGCACTGGATTAGTCACCAGAAGAGAGATCTGATCATCTTCTTTCTTCTGTGTTCGGTGGGGTGCAGCTTCGTAAGAATTATGGCACAATCCTGCAAACACATTAGCACCTGCATAACTTTCGTCATGTGAGTAATCCCATTTATTACTCATTGTCAAGAGCTGACTGTTCATGTAACTAGTCCCATTTAAAAATTAGGCATGTGCTTTAATGTTTGCAGGTTTGGGGCCGAAGGGCTTTATCCAAAGCCCAATGAAATCAATGGAAAGCTTCCCATTGACTGACTTTGGATCAGGCCCTGGATGTGCTAGGTGAGGGTTACATGTTTCCCCCCCCCCCCCAACTCCCCCAATTGATTTCCATTACAGCAATCTGTGTTATGGACCCAACAATCTGTGTTCCTGTTTAATAGCTTTGTACTGCTGCTCAATACACAGTTACCACAAAGATGATTTCTCTGCTTATTTGCAATGGGCGGCGGCAGTGGTATCGCTGGCTTAATTGAGCTGTGACATGTAATATTTTGAAGGCACCATAATTATTTTTCTGCTCGGTGGCAGAATGTTGCATTGCTAATGTGCCCTGCAGGACGCCACTGAAAGGCCAGGAGGTGTTAGCTGTGTATGTATATTTAATGACTTCCTTAATTATTAAACTCTGAAATGAAACCTCAAAAGAGCATGGGGACAGGCTGTCCTACAAAACTTGGGATGGTTTGAACTTCTGAGCAGACCGAGGCTTCTTGGTTTCTCTTAAAAAGCAACAAAGAGTCCTATGGCACCTTAAAGACTGACAGTTGTATTGGAGCATAAGAGCATGATGCATCTGACGAAGTGGGCATTCACCCACGAAAGCTTATGCTCCAATACAACTGTTAGTCTTCAAGGTGCCACAGGACTCTTTGTTGCTTTTTACAGATCCAGACTAACACGGCTCCCCCTCTGATACTTCGTTTCTCTTGTTGCTAGAAATGGATGTTTCGACACTTCTGCCACTCATGTAGTGGGATACTTAAAATGAAGGCGTGGTGCTTTCCTTCCTTCACAAGAGAAAGGGACACAGGCCAAAGTTGAGCCTCAGATTTGTGTGTCTTGGTTTCCCTTCTGCTTACGGACTGTTGGCTCCAGCTGCTCTCACAGTCTCTCTCCTCTTAACCGTTGTTCCACCTGCCCTCCATGCTATCTCCATCCTTTACCCTCCTCCCTTTTCCTTTTCCCCTTTAAGCTGATCCCGTCCTGTCTTCCCTCCTCACCTAGCCTTGTCCAACAAGTTTGTAAAATCCTTCTCCGTTCCAGTATTCTAAGGTATAAGTAACAACACTTTTTTTTAACCTGGCTTCTAACCTTCATTGCATCTTGCTTATTCCGATATTGGTAATGGTGTTCCTCAGATTTATTTGGTCTGGAAACGTATTCCAGTTCAGCACTTTATTGGCATGGGGAGGGGTGGCCTATCCTGGGAAGAACGGCTTAAGAGGATGAACAGCTTTAGACTGAGGTGGCTTTGAAATTGGTTTTTATTTGTTCTTTTGAAGAAAGGTACATAAAGGTGACTTCATAAAAGCTCCTAGGATCAGCTCACCAAATGAACTTGTCAGCCTGTTATACAATAACAAAATGCATGGACTTGAGGTCTGTTGAAGAAAGGAAAGCTTTTGGGTGGAATCTGTCAAAGGGTGGTGGTTGGGATATGTAAATAGGTTGATAAGGAAAGCTGAAGTTGCAACACCAAGCAGTTTGCAGGTGAAACAGCAAGTGCTATGTACCCAGTGGGTGGGGTTTTCAAGAGTGCTCAGCGTTGGCCTCATTCTGCTCCCATTGAAGACAGTTGGGGTTGTAGCAGAGTTAGGACAAATGAGGAACACTCCCAAAACTCCCATCCAACTCGTTAATCTATCAGGAGATCTTTAAGCCTCTTACCCATGTGTCTGAAATTATAAATGAACACTGTAACAGAGCTAGTGAGGAAATGAATGTTAATGTAATAAGTTGGATGAAAAGCTGTGTTAAGCCAGCATTAGTGATGGAAATTGGGGTATTCCACGTGTCCAGTAATGAGGCTACCTTTTGTATCCACAAAGGTAAAGGCCAGATGCCATCTGCCCCGGCATTCCGTCAAGACTAAACGTTACTCAGAGGCTAAATTGGCACAGACAGACTAGTCTGTTTCTCTTGCCGAAATCTTTCTGGCTTGTTAGTCATTTTGCCCAGCCACGTTTTAGTGGTTGCATTCACAGTCCCAAGAATTGAGTAGGTGCCTCACAATAAAAGCAAGACAGGGGTGGTGGTCGTCTTAAAGAGCTTAAAACCCAACGTCAGAATGGCACGAGGAAGGGGCTAGAGTGGGAAGGAGTTGGGGAGGGAAGAGCAGGGTCTGCAGTGGGAGGATCACTCAACAGAGGTGAGGGCACAGCGTGGTGGAGCAGCCTCTGTCTATATAAATAAATGTCTGACTCATTTCTTGTGTTGCATCAGAAGTGAGCCGTGAGGGTAGAGGTCTGGTGTGTCTGCTCTGGAAGGGGGTTCCATACACACAGGACAGCGCTGGGGTGCAGGGAAGCATCAAAGCAACGGAGAGAGATGCTGACAAATGGTTGATCCACGCCATTGGCATTGGAGGGGCACTCGGCAAGGGACTGTGTCATGTAAGCAGGGAGGGGGGCACTTTCACAGGTTCTTGAGGCCAGGACAAGATGCTTAATCTTGAGGCAGTGAAGAGTCCCAGGGGAGGGATTCGAAGAGCGGGTGCTGTGGTCTGATTGGCAAGATGGTCTTAGTGGATGCACGGGGTGAGGGTTGGGTGGGGAGGGGCTGAGGGGGAAGCTGCAGAAATGGAAAAGGCAAATGAAGGTCTGGATGAGAATCTCTCTTCTCTGTGGGCAGGATTCAGGAAGTGAATCTCTTCTGTAGAAGTCAGGTTCATCTGACCATACAGGAAGCTGGTTCAATGACATGTTGTCAACTACCTAGTGAAAATCGCCATTTAACTTGTTCATATTTATCCTCTTAGAATTTGGGTCACTTTCTGGTTTTCCGCTGCTGATTCTTTTTGGTCTGTCCAGCAAACAGCTTTCACTTCATTTCCCCGCTATTTTCAATGCAGTGGGATCAGTGTGGCTGCCTCAGTTTACTTCTGTCTTTCCTGCTCTGGAACAGGAACGGTGTTTTCACTTCCTCCTGTGGAGCAGCAGGGGGAGCTCAGACCTAACTTTGGGATGAACCATTGCATGGAATTCCAACGAGCGCTTCCTCGGGAGGAGTTGTATTGGCACGGAAAGAGGCGAGAGGCCTGCTCTGGCTGAGTTCTCTGCCTGGTGGGTGCACCTGTGGGTTCCACTTTCCTTTAAGTTTCTCTTATTTTTAAAGCCTCTCTGTAAATGCAGCTTCCGCTGCTGCCCTTTGCTTTTCTCCAAATGCGAATCCGTTTTCCCAAGTCTGTCATTTTCCTCCTGGCCAGGGATCTCATCACTTCATCCTAGACTCCTCCATCTTGGCTTAGTAACAAAAAAACCCCAAACAAAACAGTGGGAAACATTTAAAAGTCAAATTCATGGCCAAATTGTGTGACCCGTGTTGGAATCAGGGAAGGGAATTAGATCATCTCCTGTTATTTATTTCTTTACAACTCCACCCTAAGACTGGGAGGGTTAACGACTAGTCAGGGAAAGAGGCAGTGAAGGCAAGGGCAGCTGCGCCTGCCCCAGTCCATTGTCTCTCTTGCTGAGGCTCTCCTGGCTTGTGTGGGTGAGTGCTATGAGAATGACCAGGTGCGCTAAGTTGATGGTTTGAAGCTGAATGGGGTTGGTTGGTGGGGAGAACAGTTTGAGGCCGGCAGGGCGTCTACAGCAATGGGGAGCATGCAGCAAAGAGAACCTCCTATTTGGGTTGGCGAGTTCAGTGTCAAAAGATCAAGAAGTTCTAATGCAGGTTGAAGTTGCCTGATGGAGACTGGAGTCCTCGACCCATAGCCCAAGTTCTTTGCCGTGGTGTCTGCCTGTGGTATTTTCTCCACACCAGGCTGCTTCAACCCAGCCAGAAGCTCCGACCTTCTGAAGGAGAATTCAGTCTCAATGGCTTCTCACATTGGGGTGGTGGGTGGGTGGGTGGGCACTATTCTACTAGGAACTAGACTTTAGACCACTCAGTCATTCCGAATAGAGCACTCAGCTATTAGGGAGTTGTGGTTGTCAGCCAGAATTGAGTTGGGGCAGCTTCATAAAGCTGAAAAGTTCCATGACATACTGTCAAGTCTGCGTAATCCAGTCCCCACCTGAATATCCAGCTTCACGTTATTAACAGCTGAGGAGAGCTGAAGTGAAATACACAGTTTAAGCTTTTGTTAGGAAAGTGAACTGAAGCCAGCCCCTTAGTAGAATTGAAGACATTTAACAAACTGGCCACTAATAACTTAAAGCACCAACCTACAGCTTTATCTTTTCATTGTCTCAGTTCTAATCCAGTCTTTTTAAGCTGCTCCGTCTTTTATGGTCCATTGTTGGCAAGCACTGCTTTTGTTGTCAGCAGTCTATTGCTATCAGCTTATTATAAGAAGTGACATTTTAATACCATTCCTGTACATCTTGAATATAGGCTCAGTCCAAACTACTTGACTCAAATTTATAGTGTGGATTCCCTTGAGCCAGGCAAGGCATCAATTAGATTTGATGCCCCTGAGCACAGTATTGGGCAGAGAGCACTGCTGACTGCCTTCTAGATTTTCAGAGTGAAGCTTGCATTCAACAGCAGAGTTTTTCCTTTTCCCTTTATATGTGGAGGGTGGTGAGGAAAGTGGTACAGCAAAGGGCCACTCAGTCCAGTAACAACCTCACTGGTAACAGTCCAAGCAAAAATTAAAGAAGCCACCATGGAATTTACCCTTCATCGTGCAACATCCTGAGGGCACCTGCACTTGAGTGTGTCTTGGAGGCATATTTTAATTTGTACCCAGGTTCAGAGAGAGCGTTGCTAATTAATTTCTTCCTTCCTGCTTCCCAGATTGTGCTGTCTTTGTACGCAGATGAGTAACAGAGAGCAGAGGAGAAACTGTGAAGGAGGCTCAGTGGTTCAAGAAGACAGATACTTGTAGGGCGTGGAGGAGCCAATCCAAGTTCCTATGGGGGGGAAGAAATTACTGGCAGTAATTGTGCCACTTATAAAAACCCGTCTACCTTCACTTCTTTTATAATGAAACGTTGGGAAATGGAAGAGCACATGGCCCACTACATCTCGCTACAATGAGAGGACTGTGAAGTTTAGCTGCAGGTTTCACTTGCTCTGTGCTTTGTTCCTACAAAAAAGATGGCCTGTACCCATGTAATCAAGCCTTCATTTTCATATTTGCACACATCAGTGATTCCCATCTCTCTGTCTCAGACCTTCCAGGTTGAACTTGTTGAACTTTTTGCGCCATGTATTTTCTTTTGCTCTTGAATTTAATTTCAAAGCTGCTCGGGGGAAGGAGTTGTGCTTTAGGAGAAAGAGGCTCATGCGGAGGGGTATGGAGTTTTAATGTGATGTGGCCAAAAGAGTCGTTGTCAAAGTTGCCTTTAACCCAGACAAGTTCTTCACTAGCCAGAGACCGTGCCAAGTTATTAACAGCTGCCGTTCAGTTACTTATGCTCCCAGTTAGCGCTAGAGAGCTCACCGTGCCTATGGAACACCTGGTCGGTAGTGCAGAGCTGGGCGAGGATGGGAGGGAGAGAAGACCCAGGAGACTGGGTGCATTTGACCAAGCAGCATGTCACTGGGCATCTTGTCTTGTTTAACCCAGGAACTGCTGGTGACTGGTCATGCTGAGGGATTTAATACACAATTTCTGCAACTACTCACTCATTCAAATCCTTCAGTGCTGTGCTCTGTTGTGGGTTGGTTCTTCTGTGAAATGTCAAATAATCCCAGTCTAGAGGTGCAAATTCAGACACTATAGTTTAAATTGTGGGCATGCACCTGTCTGCATGGGAAGTGCCTGTGTAAGATATTGCCTTAGGCATGTGACTGTCTCCTTCTGCTTTCTGTAACCAGGCCCTAGAAGAGCTTGCCACTGACTCCAAGCTTAGTAACTTTGTCTTTAGCTCAAGTGGTAGAAGCCTGTTTCCCTGCTGACAGCTACTGGTGCATGTTCGAGATTCACACCCCTCTGTGCTCAGTCTGCAGTGGCCACGAGTCTGCTATAGCCCCACCTACAAAGCCCGGGCTCTCTAGCAGCTCCTGGTTGTAGCTCTCCAGATCCTTGGTTCGGTCCCTGGATTGTCAGCCAGGACGATGGCCGTCGCAGCCGCACGTGGTGGTGTGTTCAAGCTTGAATGCTCATTCTGCTCAGCACAGAAACAAGGTCATGTGGCTTCTTTGACGACTAGGACTTAGCTGCACCATTCAAATATTCATGATCGCTCTCCACAGTGTTTAAAACAAATGTGCCGTTATGAACGTGAGAAAATGGCAATCTGGAAGCAGGAGGAGTCTCACGTCACGTTGTCTGCTGGTAGTTATTCACGTGGTTCTGTTAGGGACGTGCATTTGTCGATCAGAGAGAAGAGTGGTTGAATTTAAAAGCTCCCTTCTTTGTAAATGTAGGGCCCAGCCATCCAAGGTGCACCACTAAGCTCCAGTGAAATGCTGAGCACCCACCTCTCTCTACACCATCTGTGCTCTTGTAACGTGCAATCATTTAAACACGTGGGCTTTTAACAATACAGCCAAATACTTCCAAGCCTACTATGTTCAGCTCCCCCCTACATCCCCTAATCTTGTTTGCAATACTACATTGAACTCTGGGCTTAATGCCGTGACACATCTTGGTTTCTTTACCTTCACAATTTGCCAGTGTTTGCACCTTAGGTATCTGACTCAGATTCCCTTAAGTCTTTGCTTTTCTTCCAGAGATGCTGGTGTGAATGTTTTGTAAGATGGGAGTAAATATTGGTTATTTTCAGTAAGCCGGTGTAAAGCTTGGAGCGGTACAGAAACCCCTGGGGCTAACACTTTCACCCCTGGCTGCCTACAGTTAAATTAGTATTTAGGCATCCAAATCAAAGTGACTTTCAGCAAATTGGCCAGGCCACTTTGATTTCGCTGCCTATATACAGCCCTGATCCAGCAAACCACGTAAGCACATACATGACTCGAAGCACGAGTAGTCCCATAGACTTCAATGGTGTGACTTGCATATTTAAAGTTAGGCATGTTCTGAAGTGCTTTGCTGGATCAGGCCATGTAGATGGAATTTTAGGCATCTGGGTTTGAAGACATTGGCCCTAGCATCCTGTGACTTATTTCTTTGTGATATTCCTAGAGGGAAGACCTCCACACACAGGCCCTGAATCTGTGGATGGGTTCCTTGTGTAAAATATAAAAGCTATAGAGAAGAGGAAGGGACAACTGCTTTCATAGTATGGCAAATTACTGAGCCTCTGGCGCTGGAGAAGAGTTTTCCTCCCACAAACTTATTATCTGCCTACCCCTTTAAAGCTAAATCTCCATTATGCTGTACAGCTCTCTTGTCTATCTACTGATGCTCTTTCTCTCCTGTAGTGTACATTCACCTTGAGAGAGGTGGGAGTCAGAGCATGGCAGGATGATTTATACACGAGGTAACACTTCAGAGCATCCAACATCAGTGATGCTAAGTTAAGTGGATGTAGATGTGATCCACGCTTTCCGTTAGTTGTTTATGATGCTCATTCAGCTTTTCACGTCAGTGAAGTTGCACTGAAATGTGATCTCTGTTGATATCATACAACAAGCTGTTCTTAAATTCCACCATGGTCTTGTCGAAAAATGACCTGCCTTAGGAGTCGTGGGTGTCTTTTTGCTGAGAAATAACTGAATAATGCTGTTAATTCTGACTGCTGATAGAAAACAACATTTTTGAAAAACTGCTCTGATAGGAGGCTAATTAGGCATGTCTTACAAAGAAATAGAAAATGAAATGTAATGATCCAGCATGTTTCAGTGCACCTGTGGAAAAGCCTCAAGTCCTGATGTAACTAGTTACAAGCTTTTCATTTACCTTTTGATTGACATTTTCACTGCATTTTCTTTGCAGTTTGCTGCTTCGTTGTACACAAGCGGTGCCATGAATTTGTTACTTTCTCCTGCCCGGGTGCTGATAAAGGTCCTGCTTCTGATGTAAGTAAATTCAGCAGCTGATCTCCTGTTTATGGGTTTGCAATGTGAAGTCATGGGGGGGAGACACTGGTGAGCCAGATTGCCAGTAAAAATTTCAACCTCTGCTTGAAATCATGGGGGCAGATCTTGAATGCAAATTGCCCCTCAATAAATATTCTGTTTGTCTCTTGTATGCACAACAAAGCTTTTGAGAAGAGATTCCGCTGACTCTTTTGGTGGATAATTGTTTAGCCAGTGAAAATGTTGCCCTTTCACATGACCCTCGAATTTCAGCACTATTACAGTCATGTGAACTAGTCGTATATTTTTGAGGTTTTATAATAAAGATCTTCAGATAGGTGGTCGCTTGTTGCCAGTTGAGAGAAAACCACCTCAGTGTCACAAAAGAAGTGCTGAGGCTTGAGCAAAGGGTTGGGAACCTGAGCTGTCATCCCATCTGCCTCTGGTACCTTGACTACGTTATTGCCTCAGTTTCCCCAGCTGTAAAATTTTCATATTTAATATACCTTCTGCACTGGCTAACCTGTAGTTCCAAGGGTTAATTAACCCTTGCCAAACACTTCTAAGTGCTAAAATAGCTATTCGAATCATGCTATAGAAGACCTCGCAGGCTGTTTTGTTGTCCCTAGCGATACTTCTTAAACATCTACCCTAGCTGAAATAGCTGATCATTTCATCTTTTGTCACACTGATGAACTAACTGTCAGAGGATGAGTTGTAGTTTTTAAAAATCTGTCTTTAGTGGGTGGCTAAACTACAGGGTTTCCTCTGAGCCCTAAAGAATCTATTATCCTGACCCCTCTTCATCATCTTGATTATCATGCCACAATCCAGTCACTATTAAAAGTGCTAGCCCTATCCACTACTCCAATATTTGATGAGAATTCACCTCTGTTACAATTTAGACTCTCTTGGTCATTAATATACAAAGTCATCCCTGATTATCTTAATGCCATGGGTGTTTACCAGAAAAAAATACATATTTTTCAAGAATCTCAATCACAATATTAGCCCTCAGATTTAATTAAAAATATGCATATGTTTGTCAAACCCTTTCCTGCCCCCAGAAAAAAACATTTAAAACAATTTCACACCTCCCTTTTGCTTTGCATGGTCAGCCTTGCACCAATCACTGTAACTTTCCCAGGAAGGAATGACATGAAGTTGACAAGGCAACAATATCCAGTATAATTGCTTACTGAAAAATAATAAAACAATTATAGTGTGAAAATCTGCCACTTTTAAAGCCAGCTCCTGGCAAACCATAGTGGTGGTTTAATGAATGATTTACATTTTTCTTGGTGAATCCTGATGTCTACGAGAAAGACAGGCAGTGTGAGGCACAGCCAGGCATGGTGCAGTCATGTAAGATTCCCTGCAATGATTTTGCCAATGCACTTCAGGCCTGGCTGGAAGGTCTAACTTTTTTACCATGGAAACTGATTAATTTCAGCAACTGCTACAAGAAAGGAGATTGAATTGGAGACACTACAATGCACCAGAATGCTAGTTACAAATAGAAACAGTGGGCGCAGGAGGCTAAAGTTTAACCAAATGTGGTCGCTAAATATACATTCTGTTGCCACTACAATCTGAAGTGGGGAATAACTAGATCGCGTGCAGAGACTTATAAAGGGCGCCTTTCTGCATCATGTCATGGGGCTCTGGCCCTTCCTGTGAAGGGCTCTGTCGCTGAATCTAACACCTTGGCCCCTTTACAAATGGAGCTGTAGTGGCAGGTCGCATGCTGGCTCCTAGTCGTGTGTCCTGCAGGAAACTGTGTCTATAAAGCTCCCCCGCTTCTTAATCATGGGAGAAGACAGGAGCGACCCAGGGTCAGGAAAGGAGGTGGAATGGGGCTAGGGTGACCAGATGTCCCGATTTTATAGGGACAGTCCTGATTTTGGGGGGCTTTTTCTTATATAGGCTCCTATTACCCCCCCCCCCCACTCCCATCCCGATTTTTTACACTTGCTGTCTGGTCACCCTAAATGGGGCTGTCTACACCAGTCAGGAGCTGGCTAGGGGGAGCCTCGGCTGGGAAGGGTTGAGAAGTGCTGGAGAAAGGGTTAAGAGCATGATGCTGTCTGGACATCCGAGGGAGAGTGGCTCTCACATTGGACCCTGCTACATTGTCTCTGGATTTGCTCCCCAGTATGTGGCTACTACAGATGTGACGACAAAGGCAAGTTTACCCCTCAGGAGGAAGGGTTGCCTGTGCCTTCTGCAGCCAGCCCAGAGACCGAGGATGTAGGACAAGGGGACACAACCCTGTTGTGGAGAGAGCCCCTCTACAGCTGAGTGGAGGATTCTCACGGCCCATTCAGTCCTGAAAATGCCAGGAGGGGACGTGTGAGTTCTGTGGTAGGGGTGTGACAGACAGCTGCCCTCTTGGCCGACACAGGCACCTGAACCAGGGACCGCCAGAGCCAGAGCTAGAAGCACGAGCTGCCACAGTTGGAGCTCAGGAGCCAAGGTTCTGTAGCTGGGGACTGTCCTGCGCGCACACCCACATCTACATATAAGAATATTTCTTGATACACAGGCCACTAAACAATTCGTCACTGCCAGCTTGGCCAGTGACTTAGAGGTGAAAGGCCCATCCCCAGCGCCGGCTCCAGGGTTTTTGCTGCCCCAGGCAGCAAAAAAAAAAAAAAAAAAAAAAAAAAAAAANCGCCGAATAGCTGGACGTGCCGCCCCTCTCCCGAGGGGCCGCCCCAAGCACCTGCTTGTTCAGCTGGTGCCTGGAGCCGGCCCTGCCCATCCCATTCCTGATCCCCTCACACCTTCCCAGCCCATCGCTTACACTGATGCTAAATAACGTGAGCCTTATTTCTAGCTACAGACTCATTCCCTTTCTGCTAATTCCTCTGCACCGGTCTGGGAGCGTGCCCTGTGCTATGCATTCCCGTGCATACGGGCAGGGCTGTGCCCTTCATCTGCTTTTTTTGCAGGGTCACCCGTTGTTTGGAAATGAGGCTTCTCAGGTTAACTTCAGGGTGACTCCTGAGCGAGTCTCTCAGTTCAGCCTGTATTTCCCTTCTAACTTGCTAACAGGGATCCTCTATCATACTCCAGAATGGAGCAGGGGAACTAGCTGAAAGGTTTTTTTCAGGTACGTCTTTCAGGCTGCATGGACAGAAGAGACTTTAAGCTTCATGAGCTTGTTGCCAGCTTGGTGAGAGCGGCTTTTTCTTCGACATAGCAAATGAAAGAGAAATGCCAAGCAGCTGTGTTGTGTCAGTCTGCTGGAAGGAGCTGGAGTGTTTGGGCTTTGACGGTTGGGTTTGGCAGGAACAGGGCGGACGGTCCCCTGGCTGTGTAGATGTGGTCATACTGCATTCCCCCCTCACACCAATCAGTGCCTGGATTGCAAGTTCTTTGTAATATTGCCATGTGACACTAACCGACAGTCCCTGGCTGGGTTCGACTGAGAATGTTTATTTGTTGTGCTAACTCCTCCGCGCGGTCAGTAGCACACTTCAGGGTATTGTGTAACACAGACGTGTACTTGACCCCGGTCCTTCAGTTTCAAAGAAGGCCCTTGATGGAGTATGTTCGGTTTTAATGACTTGGTAGGTGAATAAGAAGGATGGCGCTGGAGAGGCGAATGCAGCTTTCACATGTTCAGCAGATCTGGTGTCCTACCGAAGGGCTGAAGGCTACAAATGGTCTGGTTAGGCTCTTCCTGTATCTGGCCCTGGGTTAGCTGGTGTCAATACCTGCCAGTTACATGCCCCCCACTGAATAGTACAGGCCCCACGGCTGTAAGTGCTAAAGGAGGAGCCTGGCAGAACTGGTGTTTTGGGGCCTCCACACAGTGGAGGATTAATTGTAAATACATTAAAACATGTAACTTTTACCACAGCAGTGCTTCGAGTGTTGCTTCCTATAGCATGCAGCTCCGTGGGGACTACTTTATCCCTGGGCCAGCTGGTAACTCAGCTACTCTCCTGGTCACTTTTCCCCCCTGTGTTTAGCAGATGCTGTTCCATGTACAGTGCTCTGGTGCTTGGAAGAACGTGGATAAATGCTGTCAGATCGTGTGTACGCGGCGTGCAATACCGGTATTCGAATGCTGGTAACACCACGCTGGCAAAAGCATGTGGCTATACGGGCAAAGCTGCACTCTGCACTGGTTTAGTAAAACCTCCCCTAGGAGTGAAACAAACTGCACCGGGAAAAGTGCAACTTTGCTTTTATAGCTGTGTCCACGCGATGGGTTTCTGCTGGCTGGAGACCACACCTCACCACCCCCCTGACTGGCAGACCTGTGCCAGCAGAAGGCTGTAGAGTGGAACTGGCCTTATACTAAACTTTAAGAACATAAGAAAGGCCGTACCGGGTCAGACCAAAGGTCCATCTAGCCCAGTATCTGTCTACCGACAGTGGCCAATGCCTTACCCATCCTGGCTTACACCATTCCTTACCCATCCTGGCTAATAGCCATTTATGGACTTAGCCACCATGAATTTATCCAGTCCCCTTTTAAACATTGTTATAGTCCTAGCCTTCACAACCTCCTCAGGTAAGGAGTTCCACAAGTTGACTGTGCGCTGCGTGAAGAAGAACTTCCTTTTATTTGTTTTAAACCTGCTGCCTATTAATTTCATTTGGTGACCCCTAGTTCTTGTATTATGGGAATAAGTAAATAACTTTTCCTTATCCACTTTCTCAACATCACTCATGATTTTATATACCTCTATCATGTCCCCCCTTAGTCTTCTCTTTTCCAAGCTGAAGAGTCCTAGCCTCTTTAATCTTTCCTCGTATGGGACCCTCTCTAAACCCCTAATCATTTTAGTTGCCCTTTTCTGAACCTTTTCTAGTGCTAGAATATCTTTTTTGAGGTGAGGAGACCACATCTGTACACAGTATTCGAGATGTGGGCGTACCATGGATTTATATAAGGGCAATAATATATTCTCAGTCTTATTAAACCTTCTATCCAGCATGCTAGGTTTTGTTTGGGGGAGTTTCCCAAGGTGCCTAATGTTGCTTTCTTTCAGAACTGGAGGCTGTTTTTCTGGCCCATGCAGACGTCAGTTTTGTGGGTGTGTATTTTGAAGAAAGAGGCACATTTTGTTTCCCCTGGAAAGTGCAGGGATGACTTGATCATAGTCCAGACTACCTACGTGGGGGACAAATATTTGATAATGGGCTTCAGTCTAGCAGATAAAGGTCTACAAGAGCCAATGGTTGGAGTTGAAGTTAGACAAATTCAGAATGGAAATAAGGCATACATCTTAACTGGGAGGGTAGTGAACACTTGAAATAATTTACCAAGGAACGGGGTGGGTAGAAAAATTGCTGGTGATGGAGAATTGGACGTTTTTCTAAAAGATCTGCTCTAGTGTAAACAGGAATTATTTTTGGGCAGTTCTCTGGCCTGTGCTAGTTATGAAGTCAGACAAGAAGATCACAATGGTCCCTTCTGGCCTTGGAATCTAGGAATCCACAATACAACCTGTCTAATAGCCAAAGTGCCTAGGGAAAAACCTCATTTGTCAGACTATTGCTGTCTTGGTTGGAAACTTTCTTCTATATGGGAGAAACTCACTAATTACTGTCAATTTGCTGATTACTCAATGTTATGAATTAGTAAGTGGAGGGAGAAGGGAAATACAATAAGCAAACCAGCACCAAACAGGCTAATGGTTTGCAAAATGCTGTTCATGTAGATAATTAGTCTATGTAGGAAGGCAGAAGAGGCCATTATGATCATCTAGTGTGAACTTCTGCATAACCCAGGCCATAGAATTTCACTCAGGGATTCCTACCACAAGGTCAGCAACTTACAGGCATATCTTTTAGCCGTCCAATCTTCCTAGTGTACTGTAGATTTTGTGAAAATACCGGAGTCTTAATATGTGATTTCATTGCAATACCCTGCTATTTCATATGTGGAGGTAGAGAGGGGATGGGTGTATGTGGAGGGGGGGGGGTGTTTCTGTGAATTATAAGGCATGTGGATCCGTTTGTGGATACAACAATATGAAACTCAATAATGACAAGGGCAAAGTACTTCACTTAGGAAGGAAAAATCAACTACAAAATGGGGAAGAACAGGTCAGGCAGTAGCACTGCTGGGGGAGGGTAGAGTGGATCATAAATCGAATATGAGCCAACAGTGTGAGGCAGTTGCAAAAAAGCTAATATTATTCTGGGATGTATTGACAGGAAGGTCCTATATCAGACATAGGAGATAATTGTCCCACTCTACTCGGAACCGGTGAGGCGTCAGTAAAGCACGTGTCCAATTCTGGGTGCTGCACTTTAGGAAAGATGGGGACAAACTGGGGAGAGTCCAGAGGAGAGCAACAAAAATTCTAAGAGGTTTAGAAAACCTGACCTATGAGAAAAGGTTAAAAAGAACGAGGCACATTCTCTGGAAGCGTTTCCTGAAGTTTAGCTAAAATCTTATTTTTTATTTAACTTCATCCCCTTCCTTTCAAATCTTCTCCCTCCTTGGTGTTTACACATTCAGATCCGTATCTATTAACACAACAATCGGGGAAGGAGAGCTAGAGCAAGCATGGAGAATTGCGTATGAAGTGTGTTTATAAAATTGTATTTGACATTTTTGCCCAGCATGAAAGTGTCTGCTAATTGAATTCAGTCATCCAAGCAATCTCTCTAACAGTGCTTCTGTGCACACACACCTATTCAGATGCCTTTTAATTTTAGCATTAAGCGATGGGTAGATGAAATTGCAGAGATACCTGCCTGGCTGTTCCCATGAGCAGTATAGTGTACACTTCCACAGCCCCTTCTTGTAGCCAGCTTTGCTCCATGGTAATATGGGGGCCTTTACTACTACTTGGTAAAAGCTATGCAGTTTCATATCCAGTGTAGCTCTAGCCTCAGTGTTAAATCCCTCAGTCTTCTGGTCTCCTCCCACTGGGCAAACGCTGAAGGAAATGGGAAGATACGAGGCGTAACCCTGCTGGTTTTAATCTAACTCCCCAGCAGACCCAACTGAGCATGAGCCCTGTAAACAGAGAGGGTTTTACATATAAATAACTTTTTTTTAATATACCTACCGAGCAATCTTTAAAGGTGCCTTCTGAATTGTGCCCATCTTGAGTGCAGAGGCAGCTTCTGTGCACAGAACAAGTCTTCACATACACAAAAAGGTACTTGCATTCAAAAATGCGTAAGTGTGCGCAGATGTCTGTGTACCCTCACATGCAAGTTTTTTTCACTTGTAGCATGTTCTGCCGATGTTGACGCTGGAGTCTCCTTTGGAAAAGTTGGCGCTTTCTGCTAGTAAACAAAGGTCTGTTAAGTGCTCAATGTTAACGATTGACTGGTGTACCATCGCCAATGCATTGGTGTACTTGGCATACGAGTTGGGACAGCCATTACCTAATGGGATGTACCCTACAAATGTATTTTTTTTATTGCTCTGTTGACTAATGCCCACAACATGGCATTCATTTTTACGCATCTGAAATTGTTTGGAGCAGTAATATAGAAAATGACCATATGCTTTTAAAAGAGTCTGGAAACAAAGGCAAAATATTTGCCTCAAAATAACCTCGGAGGAAAACGTTGCAATCTGTGGCTTTTGTTGTTGGGTTTTGATTTTGAAACAAAAAGGCAATTTGAGCTTTCAGCCCCACACTGCAAGCCAACCTGCACAGATAAATGGCCACGGGGGATGAGGAGTGTGCTGGGGAACAACAGATGTATGTTGCATCTCCAAAGTTTGCTATTGGTTTTTCTTTGCTACTTTGGAAACCAGTAAACTGGAACTGCTGACACGCAACAGCTGAGTGTTTTTGATCCATGGAAGACGCACGGAGGTTGTAGAGCCCTTCCGCTGGGAGACCGAAATAATCGAAGGTAGCCAGGAGGCACAGCTACAACAGAGATGAAAGTGAAGGATTTGGAAAAGGGCGAACCACTTAACCTGATTTTTCTTGTACAAGATATTTCCAATGAAGTTTGGCAGTGGGAGAGCAGTGAAAGCTTTGGGCCGGAGGTCAGGTGCACCGTGCCCCTTTGTGTGGGCTACTCACATTACAGGACAGTTTGCGTGTGTGTGGGCGGGAGGAGGGATAAAGCAATCAGTGGAGAGCTGCTAGTGCCCTCCTGGCCAGGGCGCTGGGCATAGGCTGGGCCTTGACTGCCTCTCCCCAACCGAAAACCCCCACATGCCAGCCAGCACTGCTGAGCCAGTGTGGACGGGGGAAGGAAGCGGTATCAGGAAAAAGGTTCATGCAGCTTCTCTCTCCACCGGCCCTGCCCTCGGTCCGCCCTGGAGCAAGGGGGAAGGAGCAACCTGGTCAATTGAATGAAGAGCATGGTCTGCTCTGGGCCAGCACAATGGCAGATCTCTCTTTACGGAGCGGCACCTTACTGTAGCAGTAGCCTTTTGGGTTTCATTTTGGGAAGAGTCCTGGAGAACTAGAGAGGAACCAGAGGGTTTGGGTGGAGGGGAGGCAGATGTGGTCGTGGTCTGGAAGGGAGAGATCTAGACGCTATGCATGTAGAGAATCTAATCCTTCCCTGGTGTCGGGGCAGACAGGAGAATCTGAGCAGCTAGAGAGTAATGAACAATAAAGGAAAAAAAGGGTGTTTTTTTTAGAGCCACTCCAGGTTCTCCTGCAATTCTCCCTGGTCTCTAACTTGTCTCTCTCTCCTTCCCCTGCTTGACTATGTTAGCATCTACTCCAGCCTCTTTTTCACTTCCTCAGGAAGCTCTTCCAGCAATGCTTAGTTTGCAGCCGCTCTTGTCAATCATGCTAGGCAGTCACTTTGGCGAGGTGAGGAGGGGACTACATGGCTCCTAGAAGAGCTCTCCTTATGCCTTGCTGTGGCAAGCGGCCGAGCGGCAGATTGCAGGCTCCCTGTGGGCTGCCTTTCCCTAGGAAGGAGACGTCTAAATTAAAACTAAATTGCTATGTTTCAAGAGCAACTGCTTGATGCCAGGGTGAGTGTGAAAAGTGTTGCCCAAGTCTTCTATTGCCTGCCAGTCACCCAGGCTGGAACCTCATCTCAGAGTTACCGCCGCAGTTAGTTAAGCAGGCAGGTAGTCATGGAAAGGCCAACCCAGCTGGTGTTAATTAATATTTAATAGGTTATTTCTGCAAATAAAGAGCAGATGACAGTTGCTTGGGCTCTTCAAAAGGAAGCAACACTTCTCCTTTTGTAGTTGAATTTTGCACTTGGCCCAGCCTTCTAGCAGGCTTTTATGTCTTGTATGCACATCCTGACAACTGTCACTTGGCGATGGCTGGGGAATGTGCACGGGGCGAACTTTCTGTTCCTCGTGCTGTGGAGAATCAAGCTTCTTACAGCTGTTTCGTTTTTAAGGAGCTTTAAGACACAAGGCTGAGAAATATTGCTGCAGATGGGAATATCCCAGCCAGACCAGGAATCAGTTGAGGGCACCGGGTTCATTTTGAACCAGTGAAAAGCTGAAGATTTCCTCTTCCCTAAAGATGTTGCTAATACGCCTGTCATCCTTCTAGAGCAACCTACGATTATGTCAGACAATAAGGTCTGGGTTGTAGCGACTCAGTTGTGCATTTTTATGGTAATGCAGCTATCTGGTAACAGGAAGATTTCATTGGCTTTTAATATCTGCGAGAGGAAGGGAAGTCACTTAACTGACTGGGAATGTCAAATGTTGGATTTGCTTAAATCTGGCAACTGACATGAAAAACTCTTGGGATTATTCTTCGTAACAGGCCATATGTCTCTTGCTGAGATGTAAGAAAGATTCATGGTGCTGCACCGCACCAGCTTGCTTTCAGATAACAAGGTTACCACCGAGGTCACTAAACTAAAACAAATGTTCCAGCTAATAGTGATTTGCAGGCCAGCTCAGCGAATGGTATTTAGCACAGTTTGAACATTGATGGCTGAAGTATGTAAGGTGGGTGAGATGTGCAGGCATTTCTGTGGTGCTCCTCACCTTGGCCATGGAAATAGGAAGGCGACTGTAGCTGGCTTTGGGTGTGTCTGCTGCTCTGTGTGGAGCTGAAAACCAAGCATAGCTAGAAAGATGAGCCTGTGAAATGTTGCGGCCGTGATATATATACATAGATGACTGTTGGAATCCACTGCAGCTTTTCCAGATGTTTAAATGAGCACAGAACCTGAACAAAACAGATTTTTCAAAAGTGGCATTAAAACTCTGAATCCCAGCCCTAAATTTTAAACCTCAACCGTGAAGCAATAAATCTTCATCTTAAATATCTCGCTCTGAAGACAGCTTAAGGAAAGTGCAACATAACAATACCTCCTCAGCCAGAGAAAGGGTTACCTTTGACTGACATTTTAGAGAAATTACAGCTCATGGTGTCTGCAGTTGTAATGCGTAACAATATCCAAAGTTAGGGCCACTTCAACTGAAGCTGTAAATAAAGGCCATGAACGTTGGATAGAAATTCCGACTCTTCACCCCCAGGCAATCTTGAAACTAGCTTGTTTTGAAATTAGCGTGCGCCTTGCTTTCATCACTGGGAATGAGACAATGCTATTTCTAGCGTCACGGTCCACAGCCAAGTAATCTTACAGAACAAGTCTGCCTTTGCCCCTTTGTCGCTCTATTTTTTTGAGTAGCTTGAGATCTGGGGAAACCCTGGCTCCAGTCTGCAAAGCACTTAAGTTTGTTCTTAAAGATAAGTGCACACGTGTATGTCCATTTAAGTCAGTGGAGCTACTCAAGCACATGCTTAACTTTTAAGCGGGTGAGTAAAGACTTAAATGGAACTACTCAAGCGTGTGCCTACAATTCAGCTTGAGTGCTCTGCAGGATTTGGGGCCTGTGTGTGTATGCTGCACATAACCATAGGGAGAAGTGGAAAGTTCTTTGCAAAGAATTAAAAAAAACTGGGGGAGAGAAAAATGTCTCGAGGTCTCTTTTCTTGTTGTTTTGTTAACGTCCCTGCTTACAGTGCCATCTGCTCTCTTTGGTCTACTTATGTTTGAACCTCCTTGGAAAAAAGGTGTGTTTAACCTTGCAGGGCATACTGAATATGAATTTTCTGCATCAGTGTCTAGGAGAAAAGGGATCATTATATAGAGATGGCAATGGCTTTAAATAACTATTAGTCACTTCACAGAATAGGGAATGAAGCTCTGGTTGTAGGCTCTGGCACTGGAAACATCAGGGCTTCTGCTACATTCATTATGGTGCATGCATCACCCTAAAGTAAGTGTAAGTCTTTCAAAAATGTCTCTGTGGAACCAAAGTGGAACCAGACTGCTGGCACTAAACATTAAAAAGGTTGTAGAGCAGTTTTTAAACTAGGAGATGGGGGAAAGCCGACTACTGCAGAGGAGCGTGTGGATCGGACACAGACTTCTCTTAGGGGAGAGTCTGATGATAGAGAATCTCCAGGTTATAGTCAGGAGCAGAGGACTGAAAAGTATAATGTAAGGGCCGGATCAGATGATAAACAATCTCATAAAAAAGAATCTGGCACATCAGAAGAAGGCAGGCTAGTAAACAGGGACAAGTTTTTAAAGTGCTTATACACAAATGCCAGAAGTCTAAATAATAAGATGGGTGAACTAGAGTGCCTTGTGATAAAGGAGGATATAGATATAATAGGCATCACAGAAACCTGGTGGACTGAGAGCAATCAGTGGGACACAATCATTCCGGGGTACAAAATATATCGGAAGGACAGAACAGGCCGTGCGGGGGGAGGAGTGGCACTTTATGTGAAAGAAAGTGTAGATTCAAATGAAGTAAAAATCTTAAGCGAATCCACATGTTCCATAGAGTCTCTATGGATAGAAATTTCATGCTCTAGTAAAAATATAACATTAGGGATCTATTATCGACCACCTGACCAGGACAGTAATAGTGATGATGAAATGCTAAGGGAAATTAGAGAGGCTATCAAAATTAAGAACCCAATAATAGTGGGGGATTTCAATTATCCCCATATTGACTGGGAACATTTCACTTCAGGACGAAATGCAGAGATAAAATTTCTCGATACTTTAAATGACTGCTTCATGGAGCAGCTGGTACGGGAACCCACAAGGGGAGAGGCAACTCTAGATTTAATCCTGAGTGGAGCGCAGGAGCTGGTCCAAGAGGTAACTATAGCAGGACCGCTTGGAAATAGTGACCATAATACAATAGCATTCAACATCCCTGTGGTGGGAAGAACACCTCAACTGCCCAACACTGTGGCATTTAATTTCAAAAGGGGGAACTATACAAAAATGAGGGGGTTAGTTAGACAAAAGTTAAAAGGTACAGTGACTAAAGTGAAATCCCTGCAAGTTGCATGGGCCCTTTTTAAAGACACCATAATAGAGGCCCAACTTCAATGTATACCCCAAATTAAGAAAAACAGTAAAAGAACTAAAAAAGAGCCACCGTGGCTTAACAACCATGTAAAAGAAGCAGTGAGAGATAAAAAGACTTCCTTTAAAAAGTGGAAGTCAAATCCTAGTGAGGCAAATAGAAAGGAGCACAAACACTGCCAACTTAAGTGCAAGAGTGTAATAAGAAAAGCCAAAGAGGAGTTTGAAGAACGGCTAGCCAAAAACTCCAAAGGTAATAACAAAATGTTTTTTAAGTACATCAGAAGCAGGAAGCCTGCTAAACAACCAGTGGGGCCCCTTGATGATCAAAATACAAAAGGAGCGCTTAAAGATGATAAAGTCATTGCGGAGAAACTAAATGGATTCTTTGCTTCAGTCTTCACGGCTGAGGATGTTAGGGAGATTCCCCAACCTGAGCTGGCTTTTGTAGGTGACAAATCTGAGGAACTGTCACAGATTGAAGTGTCACTAGAGGAGGTTTTGGAATTAATTGATAAACTCAACATTAACAAGTCACCGGGACCAGATGGCATTCACCCAAGAGTTCTGAAAGAACTCAAATGTGAAGTTGCGGAACTATTAACTAAGGTTTGTAACCTGTCCTTTAAATCGGCTTCGGTACCCAATGACTGGAAGTTAGCTAATGTAACGCCAATATTTAAAAAGGGCTCTAGGGGTGATCCCGGCAATTACAGACCGGTAAGTCTAACGTCGGTACCGGGCAAATTAGTTGAAACAATAGTAAAGAATAAAATTGTCAGACACATAGAAAAACATAAACTCTTGAGCAAGAGTCAACATGGTTTCTGTAAAGGGAAATCGTGTCTTACTAATCTATTAGAGTTCTTTGAAGGGGTCAACAAACATGTGGACAAGGGGGATCCGGTGGACATAGTGTACTTAGATTTCCAGAAAGCCTTTGACAAGGTCCCTCACCAAAGGCTCCTACGTAAATTAAGCTGTCATGGGATAAAAGGGAAGGTCCTTTCATGGATTGAGAACTGGTTAAAGGACAGGGAACAAAGGGTAGGAATTAATGGTAAATTCTCAGAATGGAGAGAGGTAACTAGTGGTGTTCCCCAAGGGTCAGTCCTAGGACCAATCCTATTCAATTTATTCATAAATGATCTGGAGAAAGGGGTAAACAGTGAGGTGGCAAAGTTTGCAGATGATACTAAACTACTCAAGATAGTTAAGACCAAAGCAGATTGTGAAGAACTTCAAAAAGATCTCACAAAACTAAGTGATTGGGCAACAAAATGGCAAATGAAATTTAATGTGGATAAATGTAAAGTAATGCACATTGGAAAAAATAACCCCAACTATACATACAACATGATGGGGGCTAATTTAGCTACAACGAGTCAGGAAAAAGATCTTGGCGTCATTGTGGATAGTTCTCTAAAGATGTCCACGCAGTGTGCAGAGGCGGTCAAAAAAGCAAACAGGATGTTAGGAATCATTAAAAAGGGGATAGAGAATAAGACAGAGAATATATTATTGCCCTTATATAAATCCATGGTACGCCCACATCTCGAATACTGTGTACAGATGTGGTCTCCTCACCTCAAAAAGGATATTCTAGCACTAGAAAAGGTTCAGAAAAGGGCAACTAAAATGATTAGGGGTTTAGAGAGGGTCCCATACGAGGAGAGATTAGAGAGGCTGGGACTCTTCGGCTTGGAAAAGAGAAGACTAAGGGGGGACATGATAGAGGTATATAAAATCATGAGTGATGTTGAGAAAGTGGATAAGGAAAAGTTATTTACTTATTCCCATAATACAAGAACTAGGGGTCACCAAATGAAATTAATAGGCAGCAGGTTTAAAACAAATAAAAGGAAGTTCTTCTTCACGCAGCGCACAGTCAACTTGTGGAACTCCTTACCTGAGGAGGTTGTGAAGGCTAGGACTATAACAATGTTTAAAAGGGGACTGGATAAATTCATGGTGGCTAAGTCCATAAATGGCTATTAGCCAGGATGGGTAAGAATGGTGTCCCTAGCCTCTGTTCGTCAGAGGATGGAGATGGATGGCAGGAGAGAGATCACTTGATCATCGCCTGTTAGGTTCACTCCCTCTGGGGCACCTGGTATTGGCCACTGTCGGTAGACAGATACTGGGCTAGATGGACCTTTGGTCTGACCCAGTACGGCTTTTCTTATGTTCTTATGTTCTTATGTGCTGTTATGTCATTGTGTGTGTCCATGGGTTGTGAGATCCAGTCATATGAGCAGCATACAAGCAAAACTAGAGTCCGTTATTAAAACAGTGGCTGAAGACAGCTTCTTTTTTTTACAATCCATTGAATTATCTAGTTCAGTCCAAATTTGTGCACCACAGAAAGGATAGAAATCTGCCGTGCTGGTGATCCTGGAGTCAGACCGTATGCTCAGCCGGTGTTCAGCTTTGCTATGGTCATAAATGGAAAAACTGTAATTTGTTTTTTTTGCCAACAGCCTGTAACCTAAATGACACATAGAAGCTACATTAAAGCATGAAGGTTGCAAAGTCAAGGGCTCAAAATTTAGGAAATGCCAGAATTGTGGTTGTCTATGTAGAAGGCTGTACAGGAAGCTCAGTAGGGGCTGGGAGCATGTTCAGTGCACTTGGTATGTGGAGAGTTTCCATAGGTGAGGGACATGCTCGCTGCAGATGGAATGTGAGATGAGTGGGAGAAGAACAACCAGCAAAGAAAGCATGAGAGGAAGAAGACCACAAGAAAGGATGTGGAAGACTGAGGATACAATGGAAAGGCTATCAAGAGAAGTTTGAAGAACAAAGGACTGGAACTCCAAGACCTACAAACCCGTGTGCGCCATAGACCGGAAGGAGCAATGAAGAATTGTGAGCACCTCTGACCCCCCCCCCCATGTAAATGGGAAAAGGAGCTGAGAAGTGAAGTGATGAGCTAAACAAATTGAAGAGGTGTATGACCGTGGTTTTCATGATGGCCTGCTGAATAGATAGCCACTGTTATACATGGTCTCATGAAATCCTAGAGAACAGGGAAGCTTTCTTTGTTGGTTGTTCTTCTCCCTTTCTTATCACATGTCCAGCCCACCTCAACTGGGCACCCTCCGGCCTATCACGAAGAGCCCCAAGTTAGTCTTCCTTCAATGTTTTCCATGCTCACTCTGTTTACCTGCTGCTTGCCTGCCATTCTCCTCAGTATGTTGTTTTCTACTACCTGTATTATCCTTTCTTTCATCTCCTTAGGACCCACTGTTTGGAAGCCATAGAGCAGGCAGGGTCAGACACGCGCAGCATATCCTTTTCCTTCCCGTTTTTTACCTAATTGCCTGTCCCACAGTACTCCTGCCACCTTTTTCACAGCCACCCATGAACACTGGCTTCTTCTCTTCAGTTCTCCTGATCTCTCTCTCTCTCTCTCTGTGTAGCTCAAAGTTTTTATAAATTATTTATAGATGACATTTGACTCCAATTAAGAGCCATCATATTTTTGCTACTACGGAGGCACAGGGGTTGCTGGGAAAGGAATTGGTATAGTAAAATATGGACTGCCCTTGTAATGCAAAAGCTTTCCTACCAAATATGTACACAAGAGACGTGCCAGAAAGAGGATAGGGATTTAGAAGTTTGGTCACCCGTCTTGGTGTACTCTGAGAAGGGCTCCCCAGCCAGCGAACCTGAACCTTTAGGCAGGTTCTTTGAATATTAATCTGCTCCTGAATAAATAACGTACAAGGTGGTGTGTTGACATTTTACTGTAACTTTGCCTCAATTAAGAAAAAGGCTTTAAAATAATGTTGTGTGCCTTTCAGTCACACTAAATTCAATTACAACAAAACCATCTCAATCTCAGATTGGGGTCTAGTGAGCTTTTTCCAAATGAGGTTCTGAGGTTTACACTGATTAAACAGTAAAAGAAGCTGTTTTCCTTTTGTGCTATTCAGATGGGGAGGATTTTATTCCATGCTGGGCACAGCACGAAGCTGTATCTGTCGTATCCCCCTGGGATATTGGCTGCCCGAGTACTGTGTGTGTTTGAGATCTATCATGTCAATAAAATATATTCACTTGCTGGAGGCTCCATGAAGTGGTCTCAGGGACAAGTCTATGACCATATGTTTGACATCTCGGCACTAAAATATTCTAGTGATTACTTTTTAAAAGGGCAAGTAATATCATGTTTGCTGCTATCACATTGTTCACTCTGCTTGTGTGTTCTCCACCTTCCCCCACCCTGTGTTTGTCTTGCCTATTTTGATTGTCAGTTCTCTGGGGCAGCAGCTATTTGCTGCTTTTTGTACAGTGCCTATTCTTGGTTGGTTAATGAGTAGTAAGTGATGGAACAGCATTTTTGATTGGTGCGCCTATAAATGAAACACATGTCAAAACACCTCTAAAATGTCCCTCGTTGAAGCAGGCTTCCAAGGAGTTAGAACACCGCTAGAAATGAGGCAACAGTGAACGAACACGCTAACCACTGCAGTCTTGCCCAGAACACGGTCTGTCCTCTTTCTACACAGCATAGACCTACCTTAAAGGGAATCTTCAATGATGAGAGTAATAGTAAAATGTGTCTCTCTTAAAGCCAAAGTCCGTATCCTTGCCACTTGGCTTTCCCTTAACTTTCCTTGCTCCATTTGCTGGCTCTTGGAGATATTTCTCAGTTAAGGTATATTTCTAAATCCTGTCTGATGCCTCCTCTTGCAGGCTTGTGTTAGTCAAACAATCTAGCATTAGGTGTGAGCTGCTATTGTGTCTCAGCACGATAGCAGCATCTCAGGCTCGGTTTCACCAGTATCCTAATGAAACATAAGGCTGCAGATACTTTGGGCTTTTAAATGCCACACGCACAATGGCCTCACAAGTTGGCATTTATATACCTGGTGCGCATTCCTAGATTGCAGAGCCAGAAGGGACCATTGTGATCATCTAGTGTGACCTCCTGGATAAAACAGGCCAGAGAACTTGCACCCCAAAATTCCTAGAGACTATCTTTTAGAAAAACCCGTGATCTTGATTTACAAATCGTCAGTGATTGAAAATCCACCATGACCCTGGGTAAATTGTTCCAGTGGTGAATTACTCTCTCTCTTAAAAATATATGCCTTATGTCCAGCCTGAATTTATTTAGCTTAAACTTCCAGCTATTGGATCCTGTTAAACCTTTCTCTGGTAGATTAAAGAGCCCATTATTACATACTTGTTCCCCATGTAGGTATTTACAGAGTGTGGTCAAGTCACCCCTGAAACTTTTCTCTAGTAAGCTAAATAGATTGAGTTCCTTGAGTTGATCACTGTAAAACAGGGTTTCTAATCCTTTAATCATTCTTGTGGCTTTTCTCTGAACCCTCTCCAAATTATCAACATCCTTCTTGAACAAAACTGGACACCATATTCCAGCAGTGGCCACACCCGTGCCAAATACAGAGGCAAAATAAACTCTTTACTTCTACTCGAGGTTCCTCTGTTATGTATCCCGGGATCATATTAGCTCTTTTGGCCACAGCATCACATTGGAAGCTCATGTTCAGCTGATTATCCACCATGACCCCCAAATCTTTTTCTGATTAATTCACTGCAGCACTCATCCTATTGTGGCTGGGAAAATGAAAGTACTCGATATTCTGGAGCAAAAAACAAACCCCTTCTCCCCCCCCCCCCCCCCCCCCCCCCCCCCCCCCCCCCCCCCCCCCCCCCCCC